>OZ021732.1:52441213-52958713 GCA_963978545.1 Linyphia triangularis | reverse complement strand
AATTATAATTATTATTATTATAATAATTATTATAATTATAATTATATTATTATTATTATTATTATAATTATTATAATAATTATTATAATTATAATTATATTTATTATTATTATAATAATTGTTATTATGATTATAATTATAATTATTATAATTATTATTATTATTATTATTATTATTATAATTATTATTATTATTATCATTATTATTATTATTATTATTGTCATTATTATCATTATCATCATCATCATCACTATAATCAATATTATCATTAATATTATTATTAATATTGTTATTAGTATTGTTATTAATATTATCATTAATATTAATATTATTAATATTATTATTAATATTGTTATTAATATTATTATTAATATTGTTATTAATATTATCATTAATATTTTTATCAATATTGTTATTAGTATTATTATTAATATTAATATTATTATTAATAATATTATTATTAATATTATTAATAGGATTATTATTATTATTATTTTTAATAGTATTATTATTATTCCTAATATCCGTTTTTTACGCTTTTTTTACATATAAGTATAGTAATTATCGTTTTTCTCGAAAACTAATTTACTTTTTTTCAATCCGATGCCTGAAGAGTTAGATTGTATTACTAGGAACATTTTCTTTTAAAAAAACAGGAAAAAGTATTAAAAAATGGAATAGAAGATAGGAAATTCGATGAATTTTTTAAAAATTTTTAAAAATTTAGAGCACGGTGTGAATTTTTTTTAAAATAACATTTATTTTTTAATTAGTAATACTTCCAATCATGTAAAAATTGTAATTTTAAATGTTTAAATAAAAAAAAAAAGTTTGAAGGCTACCAAGTCCCTTTAAACAAATTGAATAGTCCCTAGTAATTAATAGTCCCTTTAAACAATAAAAATTAAATACCAAATGAAATTTTAAGAGCGTAGGATCTTTGGCTTATCAGCGGACTTGTTACCAATGGAGAAAATTTGATGCCTATAATTTTCTATTCGACGTTTAGTGGGCTGTTTTAGGAATTAACGGCCTATGAGATCTTATGGTTTTAGCATTATATCATATTCCGGGACTATTATTTCCACGTGAAGTCCGATCCCGAACTTCACTTCCGAGATTGTTGATTTTCCTAGAAAATTTGGTTCTCCTGTAATCGACTGACAGTTCTCCAGGATGCATATTTGGTTAACATGTTGACTTCCAACTACGAGATATCTCGTAGGTTGTGTATTTGCCCAGGACACCTATTACGAGTTATCTCGTCCTTTTATTACTTGCCATATTTGTGCCGCTACGAGGAAACTCGTAGAATAACAGTGTAAATATGAATAGAAGGCATCAGGAAAGATAATAAAAAATCAGGTTTGGCTCAAATGAGCAGAAAATACAATTATACAAAGTTTATTAAAAAAGAAAACGTTTATACAAGAAAATAAATTTTATGTTTTGTGATAATTTTTAAAACAATCTACCATGCAAAGTAATGGCTTCTCTTGGCAGATTGCACAGAAGTAACTTGTTTCGCGCCGTATCGTCGTACCGCGGAATCGTGAATAATACCGTGGCAGTCAATGTGTTTAATAACTTGTTCGGACCATCTATATAGATGGTTTGGACATCACGCTCAGAACGAACATTGAAATTCCTTCTTGGTAAGGTTTAAAAAAAATTGAACTATGCGGGCCTATTCAATGATGGAAAACGCTCTTTTAACTTTGCTCAAAACTTTGTTTAATTGAGTGTTAGCAAGCTTGACATTTTAATAAGTGTGAATGTATAATTCTGATGTTTGTTCTTATTAAAATGTCTCTTAGTATTATTACATTAACATTTTCCTTCTATTTTTTAAAACTTCAAACATTTTGCTAGTTCATATATAATTAATTCTAGTACAGTATCAATGATATAATTCAAAATCCCAATTGCTTAATTATGGGATGAGATGTAGTTAGTATTTGTTTTTCTTTTTTATTAAAAGGAAGGGTAATTTATTTCAATTAGAATTGTGTTATGAATTTTTTGCATACAAGTAATATATTTTCAATACTTATGTATAGTTATATCTTATCTACTTTTTGTTGCCTTCGAAAGACAACCTTAACCATTATTGACATATCCGAAAATAACTTCTCCCAACTTAGATAAAACAGGAGCAGAACTCGTTTTTTAACATGCCAATCTCAATCCATCCTTAACCGTAAAAAAACAACTACAAAATCCTGTTTCAACCATTTCAAATCTCTAAACTTCCCAATATTTTATAAGAAGAAAAAAATCCCACTAAAATCAGTTCGCAAAGCCCTCTTGCCCGAGAATACATAACTGTCCATTCAAATCAGCTCTTTCTATCTGTGTGCTCACAGCAAGAAATCACATCGCATTTCCGCACTGCCCCTTCCAACAGGAATACAAATGGGAATAACCACTGCCCGCAAGAAGAAAATGGCGTGTCAACATATTTCGAAACGCGAACTGAAGGATGTAGAAAGAATGCATATGACGGGAATGTCTTCTGGCGGACCGCCACAGTCCATACAGAATGTCTAGATGGGGGGGAGGGGTTTTTGAGAGCATTCGACCCCCCCCCCCCTCCCCATCAACTTTTTTCTTTCGAATCAATGTCAGAGTCCATGGATGTCCTACGAAAATGGAGAATATCAGAAGATATTATAGGAGGTTGTCTATCTTCGGCGAAAATGTATCAATGCCTAGAGGATACAGATGTTGGAAAGAAATGGTTTTGCTGGGAATGGTTAAAAAAAAAAGATTCGCTTTTTATGGCCAGTTGAGGTTGTGGAATAAAGTTTAATACGTTTTTCTATCTTTATTTCTTTTAAAGTTCAAGTGGAGGTGGGTGATAAGTTTGGAGTGCTGAATATTTTTTTTTTAATTTGGTTTGTTTTAGTGGGAGGTCGCCGATTTAAAGTTGACTTTTTCAACTAGCAAAAGAGTTTCTGAAGATAGAAATCTGTACTTTTCTTTGGAAAAATGTTAACCATTTGAAAATGATCTTTATATTGATCCGCCAAATGTGTTACCTTGATATGAAATGGTAAATTAGAAATAGCTTTGCTAACTAGTTCCTTCAAACACAACGTATTGTCAACCTTATATTTTTTTCATGTTTTTACCCATACTTTACTCAAATTCCGGGATGCTGTATTTTTTAATTCTATTCTTCAAATGAAGGAGTACTTTGGCGTAAGGTTATGAATTTTGAAGTCCATGACCTCAACTACTTCTAAAGCACTTTCGGGCGTTTGTTGAGTATTAAAATATGGCACTAATGTTAGGAACATGTGTATCATAATTATGCTGTCTTCCTCTTTTCCTCGTTCATTTAATAAAACAAGCCTGTTTGGCGATATTTTTTGCAATAATTCTTCTATGGGTCTTCAAAAAAAACAAAAAAACTCGCCAAACTGAAGATTTTGGCGATATACTTTTCGATTATCCTTATATTATCCTTTCTTATAAGTGAAACTGAGGAGAAAAGAAAAAACGATCGTTAATGAGGTATGCTCAAGGAAAGAGAATTCTAGGTTAAAGGCATTCGTTTTTCAACTTTTTACTCCATTAAAGCATTTTTATGGGAATTTCGGAAATGGGGATGTTTAGAACATCTTAAGAGGTGTTGATATAGTGAACTTGAATTGACTTGCTGTTTTGTTTTCATTATTATTCATATGTTTCATGGTTTCATTTTTGTGAGTGTTATCATGTTAATGCTGTTAATGTTTTATTTCTGCACTGTAGCTTGTAGTTGTTCTATTTTCTTTTGAATTAAACCTTAAGTTTAAAGTAACATAAGTTCTATGCATTATTCAGTATATTGCGTTTCTATTAACTTAACTACACATTAAAATGTGTAGCAGGTTATGGGCCCATATTCGCATCCCATTGCACTAGAGCTAGAGTTAATGAAAGTTAGGCCTAACCAAACGGAAACTTGAATCGAAAAAGTGGTTTAATATTTTTTGGTTGATTCATTGAGAAGTAATAATGGAACTTATCGTGACAGATAAACTTCTTGGATCGGAAAATTGGGTCCAATGGAAATGGATGGCAGAAGGTCTACTTATGGAAAAAGAAAATGCGTATGAGGTGTGTTCTGGTGAGATCATAAAACTGGAACCGGTTCCTGAAGATGCTACAGTGGATGTTAGAAAAAAATACAACAATGACCTAGCCAGTTTTAATAAAGGTAATAGAGCAGCTAGAGGAATTTTTTCAAGGACTCTAGATTCCAGAATGTGTGATCTTGTATCGATGTGTAAAACTGCCAGAGAAATTTGGTTTTGTTTTGTTTTGCAACCACCGACTGTCTATTTCTGCCACTTATAAAGTGCTTAAGACAGCCAAATACGTCTCGTAATTTTGAGCATCTAGAAGAATACGAGATCGAAATCTTCCAGTGTAAACCCCTCTCTCCGACCCCACCACACCAACGAGAGGACATTGAGGCCATGACAGATTTAATATGCACCAGCCCCCATTAGGTACACACCGATATTTGGCGGACGGAGGCCAGAACCCACAACCCTACGGTTACGAGCTCGTTACTCTACCGCCTAGACTATCGGGAGCCCAGAAATTTGGTTGAAGCTGCATGAACTATTTGAACAGAAAAATACACAAGCTCAGTATGCCTGCCAGATGCAATTTTCATCTTTTGTGCGAGATTCAACATATACAATGGCTATGCACATAGCAAAATTGGATCGTTTAATTTATCGGATGTCTGATTTAGATATTAAGCCAAATGATTTTGTCGTAATGAGCAAACTTTTAGAAACTTTATCTAATGACTTTGAGCCACTGAAAATGGCTTGGTGTGCAAGACCTGAAGAGCAACAAACACTAGTCGAATTGAAAAAACTGTTAGTTGCTGAAGAGCAGCGACGAATGTCACAATTTTCAAGAGAGACTGAATCAACTGCTCTACTTGCCAAATCTTATCCGTATAAAGTCCATAGTGGCACAGCAAGATATGATAAACCTGTAAACAAGCAGGGGAAGCCATTTAAATGCTTTAGATGTGGAAAAAGGGGCCACATGAAAAAGGACTGTGTTGTTAAGAAAAGTAACGTGCAAGATAAAAAGTTTAAAGAAGAAGAGGTTTTTACAGAATGCCTAGAAACTAGTAGTGATGACACATGGGTCATTGACACAGGAGCAAATCAGCATATGACTAACCGAAATGATTGCTTTCAAAGTTTTACAAAATACGAGTGCCCAATAGAAGTAAGAGTTGGAAACAGTTCTTCAATGAAAGCATATGGTTATGGCAAAATATCTATGAAAATGTTGGTAGATGTTTTCTGGAAAGACAGTGTAATAGAAAATGTACTATATACTCCAGATGTTTCGAGAAATTTATTTTCTGTCAGCCAAGCATTAGATCATGGGTCAAAGTTCAACATGTCTAATGACAAATGTGAATTGGTAAAGCCGAAAGGTGTTGTTGCTGTGGGAATACGTCAAGGTAACTTATTTAGATTTCTATGTAAAGTTATTTTGCCTGAAGTAAACAATGTAACAAACATTGTCACAGTGTTTCCTTCTGAAGCTCAATTTAATGAATTGAACTCTCTTCAACTATGGCACGAGAGACTTGGACATTTGAATAAACAGCATGTGAAAAAGTTTCTTCATTCTCAAGGTATAGAAGTATCTAATGATAACGAGTTTTGTGAAGCATGCATATTAGGTAAACAGCATAGATTACCATTTAAAAATCGTTAACAACGTGCAAAAGATGTTGGTGAAATTATCAATACTGATGTCTGTGGACCTATGGAAGAAGAATCAATGGGTAGTTCTCATTATTACGTGTGTTTTACTGATGATTATTCCAAATATAGAAAAGTGTATTTTCTTATACATAAATTAGAAGTTACTAGTAAATTTGAAGAATTTTGTGTTTTCTTCAAAAATCAAACACAGAAGCCAATCAAGGCAGTTCTCAGTGACGGTGGATTAGAGTATAACAACAAAGATTTCAAGGGTTTGCTACAGAAAATGGGTGCAGAATTTCGTTACAGTACACCTTACACCCCCCAACAGAATGGATTTGCGGAATGTAATAACATAACTCTTGTGGATTTAACTCGATCAATCATGATTGCTAAAAATTTGCCAAAATCCTTATGGGCTGAAATTGTGAATGCTGTTGTGCATATTTTGAATCGTGCTGGAACATCAGCAGTTGCAGGAAAGTCGCCTCATGAAGTTTTTTGTGGCAAAGTTCCAAGTTCCTTTGGCAAGTTCAAAGTTGATCATCTCCGAATTATTGGTACAGAGTGTTTTGTTCATACTCCTAAGCAGAAACAGAAAAAATGGGATCCAAAGGGTCGAAAAGGAATCTTAGTTGGATATTTAGATGATGTTGATGGTTATCGTGTATGGTTCAAAGGCACACGAAAAATAGAACGTACAAGAGAAGTAGTATTTTCTCCTGAATTGATATCCACATCAGCTATTGTTGCACTTGAGCCAGAACAGCCCAACATAGATGATACTTCTACCCCTAACTACACTGGAACTGAGTTTGATCCAGATGAAACTTCTGATGATATGCAATGCAATCGACAGTTGAGAAACAGAAATGAATTGAAAGCACCTGAACGCCTCATTGAATGCTGTATTGCAGAACAGTTAAAACCAGAACATTATAATCAAGTACTTAAATCAGAAAATAAAAATGAATGGCAAGAGGCTAGGGATGAGGAAATAAAGTCCTTATTAGAAAACACTGAAGAGTATGATGATAATTCGGGTCGAGTGACTCGACTGGGCAAAAGTCTTAATGGATTGAGATAGTCGCCAAGATGTTGGAAAAAACGTTTTAAAGAATTTCTAGAAAAGTATGATTTGAAGGAGAGTTATGCTGATCCAAGGCATGACAAACAACAGAAGTGGTTACTAGCATTACATGTTGATGATGGACTTGCTGCCACAACACCGCTGCTTAAGAACCATTTTCTTGAAGAATTGCAGCGTGAATTTAAAATAACTTATATAAGGATGCTGATTATTATCTTGGTGTGGAGATTAAGAAATTGAAAAGTGGGAATATTACTATCAGTCAACGGAATTATTCTGATAAAATTTCGGAAAGGTTCAACATGAAGGATGCTAATCCTGTTTCTACTCCTATAGAAAAGAGCAATCTCTCAGGGAAAGTTTTCTGCAGGAATTGACTATAAAAAGATTCCTTACAGACAAGCTGTTGGTAGCCTGATGTACATGGCTATTTCGACTCATCCAGATATTGATTTTTTGACTGAGTACTATACTTCCATTACCCTATGTATACATATGGATAATTGAAAATAATTAACGGCTAATAATATAAAAAGTTATTTAAACAACATGTACTTCTATGTTTTAAACTCTTGACAACTTTTTGAACCGTTAAAATTGGTTTATTGAGTAACGAGTTATTTTACTATCTTTGATCATTTCAATTTTAAAGTTTGAGTTATTAAAAGAGCAATTTTAAATTATTATTTTTTAATTTTGTATAAAAATAAACTTTAACGTTAAATGAAAAACTGTTATAACTTTTAAAACCAAAGATTACTTATATTTTGTTATTGTTACGATATTTTTAAAAAAAGCAGATTTTTAAGGAGTTGATAAAAATTTCCAAGTAAAGTTTTCTTCAAGTTGAAAAATTAGAAAAAGAATATTTTCAAAAATTAACTTATAAAAATGAACTATTCATCGTTAACTAAACAAGTATCCAACAGTGTATTTCTTAAAAAAATAAATTCATATAATTTTTTGAAAGCTTTCAATATAAATAAAAGAATTTAATACTCTCTATAAATAAACTCTAAAAACAAACTGCAATATTCAGACTTTACTTTTCCTAATTAATTAATTAATATCGTTATGTCTTAGAGCCATAAAAGAACAAATCTGATTTGTGAACTCTGCAAAAAGGACAAATTAGATGGATATTGAAATTCGTTTTTTGACGTTCAATTTAATTATAAAGACCTTTTTAACGAAATTTCTTTCAAAAGAAAAGATACTTTCTCCGAAATTAACTTAGCTTAAACTAATTTGTAGACTTTTGTTACTTCAATATATAAAGCTCACGCGGAAAAGAATTTTAGTGGTAAACATTAAAAAAAAGAAGAGCATATTAATTTGAAAGGATTCATTACTTTTTTCTGAAGAGAATTCTTAATTTATCCACTGTAAGTCACTTTTGGTAAGATGTCAGAAATCTCTTAATTTTTAAATATTAGTTTTTATTAAAAATCAAATGTTAATTACTCAAGTCGTTATCACTATTAATGCCAATTAGGAAAACAAGGATTACTTTTGACGCATGCTAGGTTTCCGTGATAAGAAACACTTAAAGTGTCATTTTCAAGATTTCGATATGCCGAACTCATGGATTAGAGTTCGGAATACTCACTTAACTTGAGGGGAGATTTTTTGTGTGTCCTCTTTATATTGGTGTTCTCTAAACTCTGCTTTCAACAACAAGTTGACACGACTGGAATTTTGACAAATAGTCTCCTGTAGATTGTTGAGCTTGTTCAGGAAATTTTTCCGGATTTTTTTTCAAATCGCAGAAGAAAATAAAGGGCATGGTGTGGGAACAAAATAAAGTTAACGGTTTTCCCCTGCCTATTTATGACAGAGAATGGCATTTCCTATCATAAAAGGTTTCTAAATTCAGAAAATTTTTCTTTTCACTAGACTATAGTAAAAGAAAACGGGAGTGCTTTCATGGGATATAAGTTTTTCCTCCTCGAATAAAAGTCTATACCACGTGTTTAAATTGAACAGTGAGTCATCCTACTTAAAACAATTATCATTATTTGTGAATGACATCCAGACGTCAAATCTGAATGATTATGTTTCAAACGCAAACTCAAACTCAAAGTCACAACTTCACGTCATGCTTTTCTCATTATTTCTAAATGACATAAACAGTTCAATGACAAACAACAAATGACACTAACACGTTCAATTATTTGTTTCTTGAACTTTTTCCGTTTTCCAAGTTGAAGATTCTTTAAACACTAAATGGTTTATCGATTGGTTTATAATGCCGTCAATGTATTAATTTTCTTTTGAACCTATCGCCATGCCGTCATGAATTCCCAACCAGAGAGGAGATTCTCAATATTCAAAAAAGTTTAAAGCAATTTTTGAAGGACGACTACTTCTAGGCTTTATTTAAAATATTTGCAATGAATTTTTGTTATCCAATTATCGTTTTCAACCAAAGGTTTCAAAACTGAAGAAGTGTGATTTTTTTATGGTGAATCTCTTCAAATAGAGTTCAAGCATTTGATTTTAAAATCCTAAGATGGCGGAAAGAAAAGAGGGGGGGGGGAAAAAAAAAAGGGAAAAAAAAATTCTCCATCATTTAGCATACTTTCTTTCCCAAACATAAATAAAAACTTTTTGGGACTGAAAGATCAACTGCCTTAAATATTTGATTATAAAATGTTATGACTTGACTTGGGGGATTTCAAGATCACAATTTATATTTCACTTCGTTAATAGGAAGGGAAATCGTAGTGAAGAGTTTAGAATGAAAAAGTATCATGCATCTAGACTTTTGACTGCAAAAAGAAAGAAAAAAAAGAAGAAAAAAAAGGGCATGTTTCTACTACAAATGAGGAGTTATGTATCATATGATATTTTAATAAAGAATAAGAACAAATCATTTGCGTTTAATGTTTCTTGATGTATGATATCCGAACAACATAGTTTTTCATGAATCTGTAAATTGGAAGACCTGTGGTTGTTAAGAATTGGATTGAAATTACAGAAAGTCCCTAACGAGTCTCAAAACATGACTTTAAGCATTGGAATTGGTTTTTCAGGTCTTGAAAAATCGAGGTTAAGACCAGGAGAATCATAAAAATAAAACTATTTTTTTCATCTTTGACTAAAAAGTTAGCCGAAATATATACATTACTCTTCTGCGATGGTCCAACTCCAACTGTTTGGTGATCTGAACCAAATCCACACTGTTTTACATGTCTGCTCAAAAACATGTATTATGTGTTTATTTAATCACACACCTTTCTATATTTCACATGGAATGGCCATATAAGTATATTCTCATTTCGTGAAGAAACTAATGCTCTTATGCTCTTTTCTCGCTTTACTTTAGATCCTGAAAAGAGACTTTGGTTGATTTTGTACTCTCAACGACCTATTTTTATGCTCAATAATGGATAATTAGGCCGGGAAGCTTAATGCGGATTCCGAACAAATATCCGTGCCTCACCCTGAATTGGAACCCGGCACCTTTGACATGCGACATCAGAGCGCTAAATGAGGGCATGAAAAGAGAGGAATTATCATTTTAAGTGAACTATGAGTACAGATAAGAATTTTGCAATTTGTCATTTCTTCTTTATTTTCCATACTCTCGCATCTTACTCTGTAAGAGGCATCAGTCGTAAGTGGCTAAAGAAACAATCACCACACACAGATATCTTCAAAGGTACAAAAGTGTACATTCGGCCCAAATCATTGTGATGAAATATTTCTGTCCCTTACCTTTCAAATCTCATGAAGTTGAAAGTGACATTCATATTGCTGCTAAACCAGACTGTCAGTCACTTAGTCATCTTTTTGTATTTGACATTTGACTCCAAAGCTGGAAATCTTGTTTTGAGCCACTTGTGTCTTTTCTTTATTATCAGCTTTTGAACGTCTTATAATCCCTGGGACACAGATTCAAGTAAATCTAAAAACAATCACTAAAGAAACAATCACCACACACCGATATCTTCAAAGATACAAAAGAATACATTCGGCCCAATTCATTGCGTCGAAATATTCCTGCCACTTACCTTTCAAATCTCGTTGAAGTTGAATGTGGCTTTCATATTGTTGTTAAACCAGACTGTCAGTCACTTAGTCATCCTTTTGTATTTGACATCCGACTCCAAAGCTGGAAATCTTGTTTTGAGCCACTTGTGTCATTTCTTTATTTATTATCAGCTTTTGATTGTCTTATAACCCCCAGGATACTGATTATAGTAAACCGCTTTGTTTGGATATCACACAGTCAGCATTAAAAAGCGTATTGAAAGTATGATAATCTAATTCCTGATTAAACGGATCTACAATAAATGCTAGTTTTAGTCTGGGAATGATTTTTGACGTCGTAGGGGGGAAAAATGCATCACTCGAAGTACGTCAGTGAAAAAATTCACAATTCTAATCCCTTTTCCCTTTAAGAAACATACAATTTTTGTCAACATTTCTAAACATAACTACACTATCCACCCCCACCCCAATTGGTTTAAATACCATTAGAATATCAGTAGTATATCTTAATCTTTTCAAGAGGCCTTTGAAACCACAGCTATAAACTTTTTTTTATGTTAAAATTTGGTTAAAAAACATACACGAAAAGGATTTTTTTTAGTTCATTCATATGGCTGAAAAGGCATTCCTAAAAACAATTCTTGAACACAATAAGTTTAACTTTTTGAACTGGTGTTTTTGAACAAATATGTAAAATTATTCAGTATCATTTATAAACTTTAAAATATTTTAAAAGCAGTCACGCACTACTTTTTACCCATTCTTGTATCTGCTCTTTAACCTGTTGGGTTTGTTACCCCTCGATGGTAGATAAAGCCTGCCAATAGATTGCATTAGTATATTTTTTAAGAATAGCTTAACTTTTCCCCCTCAAATTATACTAAAAGAGAATAAGCGAAATTGAAAACAAATCAGATGTTGAATTACCCATCAGAAAGAAAAGAAAATCACCCTACAATTTATAATAATTCCAAAAACCAGAGCATTTGTAAATGTTTGAGAGATTTAAACCAACTTGTTTAGCGCTTAAAATATTGACTTCGACAGTTAAATTCTCACTGCATTATAAAAAAAATTTTGTAAAAAGTTGTTGAAATTTTATTTGATGACGGTATAGCACATCGAAACGGACAAAGTGAAAAATTACTTCTATTAATGGCAAAAAATATCTTCCCCAGGTGAGGATCGAACTCACAACCTCGGCATACCTCGCAAGCACTGCTGTATAAGTACCGCGCGCTAACCAGTTGCGCCACTGGGGAGTTAACTTCGTATCAAACTACAGATACAGTTGAGAGTAGTATTCACTATAAGAAAAGTTTTATCGTTTTCATCTCAAACAATAGTAGATATCACAGCTGCGTAAAGCAAATACGTAACTGGGGTTTGTTCAAGAGGCTTTCAAATCTGGTATATTACAAGGATGTTGCTTTATCTTGGAATAAGTACATTTATTAACATACAAAAATAAAAACAGAAAATAAAGAAAATTGTCCGCCTAAGTGTTATCTTTAAAAGAGTGGTCGACAGTCTATCACATCGCCGTATGTCTATCAATTTATAAACTTAGTATATACGGTTCACTTATATTGCAGATACTAGAATTGTAAATTACACAGCGCCAACATTTGAAATTCAAAACACGTCAGAATTTTTCGACATAAAAACTGGAGTGCATTTAATTTTAGAACTAATGTAGCGCCAATTAAATTTTTGGATTCGAAGATAAAAACTGGAATGATGATAAGTTTTTGCTTTTCTTCCAATAAGTGGCGCTACTAAAAAACAGGAAAATTCACGAACATAATTTGTATATAATAAAAGTAAAAATGCTTCACTATTTCGCCACTATGTGGAACAATGGTGCAACAACAAAATTTGACAAAACAGAGTTAAGGTCTCTAATGTGTCCAGCAATATCTAGAGTATCGAGAAAAATGAAATTATGTAATTAGTTATGTAATATTTATCGCCACCTTGACATACTTTTAAAAGATGCGAATATTTTTCACCAGCTTGTGAAATCGTTTGACCTCTTCCTCATTGAAAATTAAAGAGCAGTGGGTTAAAAAGGAAATAAAGAAATGCTCATTCGTTGGCAATTGGATTTAGTTCGGCTCAAAGGCAGTTTTTTTACCAGTTTCTGCCATTTTTGAACGGCAGACCAGTACATTCATAATATAATTACTTTTCTTTGCATTCTATAAGCAATTCAGAATGATGTTCGATGGTGTACCTAAACTTGCAATCGCCTCCCAGACTATTAATGAAATTTCGCTTCTGCTTTAGAACCGCTATCTGTATAAGTAACATAAACTTTTTTTTAACATTTCATATGTGTGAGGTGTATGGAGTGGTGAAATACTAATAATCACTCTGCAGAAGGTGCGTAAACGGAGGGGGGTGGGGGCATTTGACACCCCTCCTTCTAATAGGACTCCAAACATCCCTAAAAAATTTTCATAAATGATGATGACGCACTTATTCTTTCGAAATTATTTGAATTTACTAAGTTTTTAGTCTATCGAGACCAGGCAGAGTGATCCTACCTCATTGCTCTTAAGTACTTATTAGTAGGTCCAAGATCTTTGAAATAAAAAGCGAATTTGAAACTCTCGTAGCACAAAAAAAGTTTGCACATTATATGGGGGTCTACTTAGGTCTAACATAAACTGTCGTTTAAAAAAAATCTTAATGTTTTACATGGCCCTTTTGTATTCCAAGCGATATATGTATTTAAGAAAAGCAGCCTGATAAGGTTGTTTGTATGTTTGCTTAAAAATATAACTTTCCCTTTAATTAAATTTAAACAAGCAACCAATTGTCAGACTAATCTGTGAACGAAGGGAAAAATACATATACTTAATATGGAGTCTCATGTATTTTGTATAGCTCGAAAATTATCCAAAAATCATTTATATATTTTGGCTTTGGAATAGGTAGATCACACATTAAAAAAATACAAAAATATTGATGATAGGGGATGGGAAAGTTCTGCATTGACATCATTTTCATACAGAGGAATACAACAGAAAACTAAGTCTCAGATACTAATGTATACTAAAAACAACTTTTGAAACAACTGAAGATAATAGGTTTTCATCGCCCATATTGACTAACTTCCCTATTCTTTGAACTACATTGAAGCATCCTTAGAAATATTTTTGCAATTGAACGCTTTCTCGTTACGCCCATTCAGAATGGTTAGTGGTGTATGGAGCCTTCGTCATAACCTAATTTCTCAATATCCTTACAAGAATAAAAGTGATAAGAAAATTGACAATAAAAAATTCTTGGATCTTGCAAAACAAAAGAGAGGAATGTGTTTAAAAAAAAAGCCATCAGCATTCATGAGAAGACACCGTTATCAGGTTGTCATCAAATGCCAAACACCGCCTTAAAATTCAAGGGGGAAAAATTTCGAGGGGGCTTTTTCCGGAATTTAGGGAGCTCCTCCGGTACATATATCGTGTCCCGAGGGAAGAGGAAGGCGAAAAGAAGTTGAGCTAAAGTGTTTGCTGAAATATTCAGGGATCGAAATCGAATGAGATGTGACGGTATAACAGGGAGTATATCTTTTGCAGCTTTTTTGGTCCTTCCCCCGAACTACTGGGGATGGGAGAACGAAGTGGTGGAAGTGTGTTATGGAAATTGAGGAAACGTGGTTTTCGAACGTTGGGACGATGAATATTTAAGTTAGATTGCACGGTGAGGTGCTTTTTTTTTATGTAGATAAAGTGGCGAGAGGGTTTTTTGTAGGGAGGTAAATTTTAGGTGACAAATATGACGAAGAACTTTTGAGTAACGCTTTACCTAAACTGTGGCGCTTTCTAACTGTAGCCGGTTTACGATTGGATATGAAATAGAATTGAATTTTCAATTAGTTTTTTTTAGAAAAATTGCAAAGGTGAAGCCACTAAAATTAGAATACAAGGCTTCAGCATCAAGGTTCAATTTTCCGTTTCCCTTATACTTTTTGAAACCTTTAAAGCTAAATGTGATCATTCAAATTGCAGTTTTACTAATGATTACCACCATCTATTTTCAAATATACATTTTTATTGAAAAAAGTTAAGTTATTGGTTCTAATAACTAGATACGTTATTATTATTTTTTTTAATTTTTTTTTTGTAAAATAATCATTGATTAACTAACCTGTACACTTTACTAATGTACTAACTTGTATCCAGAAATAGACCCAGAGCTGAAAAGGTTAAGCCTATTTTATGTTTGAAGCCACTCATATGTGCTATTATTGACAGCTTTATATTTTCACAATGCTTATTACTTTATATTTGATAACCTAAAATTTAAATTAAGATCGCATTTTCCAAAAGAAAGTTCAGTTGCAAATAAATATTTTACTAATTTTTATAGAATAATTATTTTTGAATATGGTGATTATGAGAGAGATAGCAATGTTTTTAAACCAAATTATTATTGTATTGTGCATGAAACTTCCAAGTTTTGAAAGCTTTTAAATTATAATTTAAAATTCGTCCAGGAATTCGAAAAGTCACGACAAACAATACAATTTAAGTACTTAGAAAATAATTGAGAGAAGGTATTAATGTGTTGTATTATTTTTTTTAAATGCTAATAAATCTTGTCATAATAATAAAACTAACAAGTAATACTGTTTACTGAATGAAAATAAAAAGTGCCTTTACGTACAATCGATAAACTGCATCAAAATCCCTAAATTTAATTTATTTTCAAATGTATTGTTGCAACAACTATTTATATTTTATTAGGTTGATATCAGTAAAGTATTAAATATTGCGTAAATATATAATGCAATAATCTTGTATTATGATTAATTTATATTTCACGTTAGTGTAACTTACGTGTTATAACTTACAAGACATTTGACAATGTTTTACCAACAAATAAATATTTAACGTGTTATTTACGATCCATATATTACTTTATGACCATGGACAAAAAAATTGACAATAAAGTACAAATTTTATCTATACGTAAACAATAAAATTTTTACCTCCAACTGAAAAATCAAAGAATCCCATTTAATACGATAGCCTATTCAATTTATCATTTTCTCTTCGCTATTTACATTTCCGAAGACAGCTCATAAAACCGCAAGTAGGCAATTAATTTCAACCCTATCATCAACACTTATCCAAAAAGAAAACCCACAAAAAAAGCAACAATCCAAAAATGATGGAGAAACGAACTTAAACCCAGTGTTGTTGGACCTCCTCGGAAAAAGAACTGAACTACCGTAGAAAAGGTAATAAAACCTCAATAAAAATACTCCCAGAGAAAACTTGCTAAAGGGCATCCCATCCTCTTTGCTATAACAATCTGGGTGAGTTTTAAAACTCGCCATTAACTCTGATGCACTAATGTCATTTTCGTGAGGGAAGGCATAAAAGATGGCTGCTGGTTTTTTTGGGGAGAGTGTCTTCTATAGGGGCGTCAACTCGTGATAGATTGCTGCAGAACTGTGTGGGAGAATGAAGGATCTTGGGTTATGGGAAAATGCGTGACCTCTTGGAATAAGGCTATTTTGACTTAGCTGACCGTTTGAAGATGATGTGTGGAAACCAGTGATTTTGAACGAAATCTAGGGTTGTGTGAGATACTATTGTTTTGTGTTAAAAAGACATAACGGTGCTTAGAGACCGAGAAACGGCTTGCTGTATTGGAGATTTTCCGTTGCAAAAGCAACACACGAAAGTTATGCTTGCCATCATTAGAGGAAGATCTGTATAAGGGGGGGGGGGGGGTTCGGGGGCAGTCTTTCAAGAGTACCCTACCTACCAAGAAATCTTCAAAAACTACCATGTATTTACATTTCGAATGGAAAACCACCCCCCAAAACTCCCACTGCCGTAACGCAATTAAATCTCATTAGTGATCATTGCTCTGTGCATCAGAATATGAAATATTCGACAGAGCTACGTGTAAACTTCTGGTGCAACTACAGTTAAAATAAATGAAAGAGATGATCTCTTGATGAAGTATTTTACAGAAATGAATCGTTTTAGCTAAATACAAAACTAAATTAAAATGTTTAGATCTGTAGTGCTAAGTTGTGTAATGCATTGATGAAACTCTTTTGTCAATTCAAATTATCGTGCTTCCTAGCACATCTTAAATAAAATGATAAAAAGAAATCAGCAATTTCCACACCCACGCATGCTTAATTGAAACATTAAATATATAAACCATTTATGTTAACTACAAAAGGTTTAAACAAAACAAGGAACTTTTAATATTTGCTCAGATGTTCTTTTTTTTATTTAATTCCAGATACACTAAATTTCTTTCTAATTTTATGGAATTTGCTTGCTAGTTAAAAATTATTTACAATTTCCCATTCCGCGATTAGGAATTATTTTTCAAAAGGAATTCCAATAAACACAGATAACGGCTTAACAGAATTACTTAACACATGATAAAAAATACCATTTGGAAAATACTTACCCAATTTTATGACTGGCTAATCCTTTTAGAATATATTTTAACAGCCGCTTATCTGAGGACATTCCAGCATTTCGAGAGAGCTTCGATTTTTCGCATTTTAATTATTTCCTTTTGGAATGTTTTTTTTTTAACGTCAATTCACCGTTAGGACTTAAGCGATACAAAAAAAAAAAAACTTTTCCTAAAGCTTTGGACGTCTGTTGTTCGGTATTAAATCCTATTTCGCTAATCAAGATGGTATGAAGAAGAGGTAAAGGTGGCAAAAAAAAAATCTTTAATTACGACGCATTTCTAGAGCTGGAAGAATAAAATTTGCGGAGGAATAAAGGCAGTAAAATGCCTTCCATATTTGCATGTTGAGGATTAAGAAAAGTAAGAAGGTTTATTAATTAATAAAAGAGCCAGCCGAATGCCGTAAATATTTCCTTAAGTAGAGCACAGCTTTCAAATGCAATCAGAAGTACTGTGTTTCTTTCTAAAGCGAAATTAATTTGCGTTAAGTGCAAATCTTCAGAAAACCATATTTCAGCATGAGTTAATCTGAAAATTGCTAATTAAGAAGGATTTAGGCGTACATACACTCGTGGAATTTCGAGCGGACTTGCCATTCAAGATAAACGCCCTTCTACTTACGATCATGCGAATTAACTTTATGAACCTTTAACTGAGTTTATTGCCCAGGAAATTGTAACAAATGGAATCAAGGAATATTTTGATAGAAAAAACTAAGGTTGTGGAACATCGCACAACATTCAATTACACTATATTACTGATGTGGATTTGTGTTATTTACCGTTTTTATATTCTTATCATTTGTTTAGAAAAAATTGCCAGTTTGGCTTTATATTTTGCGATAATTCTTATATCGTCTTCTTCTTTTTTTTAAATTTTTTTTTTTAATTAAATAAATAAATAAAAAATAAAAAAATAAAAAAAATCTCCAAAATGGTGATTTTGGCGATATACTTTTCGATAATTTTTATATTATCCTTTCTTATAAGTGAAACTGAGGAGAGGAGAAAAAACGATCGTTGATGAGCTATGTTCAAAGAGAACTCTGTATTGAAGGCATTCGTTTTTCAACTTTTTACGCCCTTAAAACATTTTTTGTTCGGAAATTTTGGAGAGGGGGATGTTAAGAACACCTTAAGAGGCATTATCACAGTGATTTTGATGAAAATCGTTAAAGCCGTTTTTTAGAAATCATTGAAAAACAAGATTTTTAAAATAACAGCTACCTTATCACAAACGCGGTTTTGACGAAAACCTTAATGGGAGGTTTTCGTCCCATGGGAGGTTTTTCTCATGGCCACCACCTGCCCGCACACCAAATTTGAACATCGTAGATCAATTTGTTTGGGAGTTATGCTGACCAGAGACACACAGACATAAATTTTTTCTAGGTCACTGTTTTGAAATCAGGCTGTTCCAAAGCATGGAGAAATGAAAGAAGGGGAAAAAAAAAAAAAAAAAAAAATCAATTTTTTTTTTACCGATTATACTTTTATTACCAGATGTATACAGATGGGTAATTGAAAGTAACAATGGTGGTATTATTATTATTTTTAGATTTTAACAAACTATTAGCTAATTATTCTGTCTTGAAATTATGACATTCTCAATTCCTATTCCAAAAATAAGTAACGATCGTATCAAAACATTATAATTATTTTAAAATAAAAAATTTCATTAATTTTTTAATTAAAATAAATTAACTTATAGATTTTTTAGTTCTAAAATTAGAGTCTAATTTGGAAGATTTACGAATGCCTTATAAAACCCAAATTTAAGCTTAACATTTTAAATGTCTAGATTTGCTTAGAACTTTAGTCGTTTAGCGTTGATAAATAAAGATAAGGAAATAGAGAAAATTCGAAATTATCGTACATTTCCTATATTGAATTAGAATAGCATTGCTTGCACTTATAGAGACAGGTCTCTAAAAATATTCTGTTTTTGACCTTGGGCTACGTAATATTTAAAACATAAAAAAATAAAAAAAATAAAAAAAAAAAATTAAAACTACTTGTAGAATTATTTTTACCACATATTTTTTTTTACTTCACATAGATTCCCAACCATTTAATAGACTTTATGTGTTTAAGAAAATGTGACAACATATTTATCAATTATATTGGAAACGGTTTTCCAGTGCCAACATAACACAATAAGTTTTTGTAAATTGATATGATGAATTGAAAATGCGTCAATCAACCAAAAAGTTAATTTGAAGTACTATTGATTTATGTGAATAAACAACTTAAGTTATGCTAAGAATTAAAATCGTAACGAAAGTAATACTTCATTGTCTGGAATTAGATGCGAGTTGGTATTCATTATACTTGAATTGTACTCTCAGGATGTTATGCGATGAACGTGTTCATGATTGACTTCATTCATAAATGATTTAGTAGAAAGACAATTTAAGAGAAATAAACAACTTAACTAAACGTCTTGTAATAATAAAAACCCTAACCAGAAAACTTTCTCCGCCGACACAAATTTCCGCAAAGAAAATGTCTTCGCACACGAATATCTGTCTTTAACCACCCTGCGTTTCCCCCATTCTAATAAGAATTCTCCAAAAGAAATGCTTATATATTTATACATCCAGACTTGCCTAACGCTAACGTTAACGTCCATATTACTACACACCCACAGCAAAAACAATTTGCCGTCTGCGTGTTTACAAGTCATTCAAGCGAGGAAATAATAGAATAGGTCTCTTTAGTTTTGCTGAATGCAGTTAAAGAAGACTATTGTAGTTTGATAAATTTACGTTAATTAAATTGAAGAGATAAGAATGTAGAAGTTTCTGTGATTAGGAAATGACGTTCTTTATGATGAACGATTTGAACAAAAGTCGTTCTGCTATGTTCCCTCCAATTTTCTGTAACTGCAGTTGTCTAGACTACTTATATAGCGGAAATTGTAATATTTTGTGGCTTCATTTACTTAATTGCTCTATTATTATATTTGTACCGTAACATCAAAAAGACATTTTAAAAAGAGTTTATTTATCTTTAAGTCCAAATGAGAAAGAGAATGTTTATAAGGGCAAAAGAGTGTATTTCTGGTGTCAAATACTGATTAAAGTAATCGAAAGTCTTAATCGTCCCACAAACCTGATGCAGTATTTAAATAAAAATTTGCATCCTCCTGAGAAATTAATTTCATCGATATTCAAAAACGTTTTTCCACTTCTTTGTATCCCTACACCTCTCTTGTGTAGGATACAAACTCCTTTACTCCAGCAAACTTCAAATAAACTATTTTCACTTTACTATTCCTCTTAACTGCATACTTCTTTCTTATTATTTATAATAGTAGATTTCACTCATTCCATCATTTGAGGCATAACCAAAATGGTGTAACAGGAAGCAGGCTGTAAACAAAACAGGTGGTACGTGTAAATAATACAGGTGGTTGCTTTAAAAGTAAAACCTTTTGTTTCTCAAATTGGAGTTAAATCTAGTTACCCCACTTTGACTTTAAAATATTTATTTATTTCCGGTCCCAAAATAATCCAGTCCTCACGGAATCAACAGATCGATCCTATCTCGTTTAAAAAACCACAAGAAACGCGAGCGAAATCCTCCCAAAGGAGCCAACTCAATTTGTATCCAGAAATTGCCTCCTCTCTTGAAACAAACGTTCCAACCTAAACAAAAGAACTCCTCTCATTTGGAAAGACACCTCCTCCAGAGCAACACAATTCCCTCATCATTTACCCATTTCACCTCTGTCACTGTAACCATCGAACTACGAAATCGTTCCTAACATTGACGCAAGGCGGTAGCAGTAGCCCAGGCCTGTAGCATTAAGAAAAACCCAATCTCATCTTAGCTCGGTTCCTTTTATAATCTCAGACCCCGCTGTCCAATATTTGATTAACTTGTCAAGCGGGCTCTCAGGCGTGGCAAGGACCTTATAGGTTGGGATGACATAGGGGCTCTTCTTATTCCTTTGCCTCCCCCCCCCCCTTTTTAGGATAGACGATTACGCCATCACCTGTGCTGCAATCTTTAGATTGAAAAGAAATGTTTATATTATTACGAAGGGGGAAAAAAGGCGCCAATGGGGGATAAAAAAAAAAGGTTCTCTTAAATCTCTTTTCGCCAAATTGCGTTTTTAAGGTTCGGTAACGTGAGTAGGTTAATTAGGCACTTGTTTACCGATTGATTGCCAGAGAAGAGATTGGACGAAAGGGTTTGAATAAAGAAGCTTTAAAAGGATGGTTGAGATGGGGTTAGGGGGGAAAAAAAGACGAAAGGGTTATTGGATTTCGGGGTAAATCGAGAAGCGGCTATCTCTTTCGGGTTCATTCGGGCATGAAAAAATCTGGTTTTAAATGAGGCAATTTTAAGTGGAAATAAAGAGGACGTGGATACCAACGAAAAAAGAAGAAAAAAAATGTGCGAGGTCAAGCTTGCGTTTGTGATAGGGACGCGGAGTGGGTAATGGGTTGTGGGTTCTGTTTTTTAAAACCTTGGTGATAGATAGGTTTCTCTGTAGACAGTTTTAAATTTTTTTTTAAAAGAGGTTATGAAACTTGACTTTTAAATAGAAAGCATTGAAAAAAATGTTGAACTTGTGGCATTTTAAACTAGTTTTTAAAAAGGAGAGTTGCGGAGGTCTGTTTTAGTTTGTTGCTTTCTCGTACATCAGAAAGTAGGGTAATCATCCAAAGCACGGAATTCTTTATTTCTTAAGGTTTTTAAGCCTAACTCGGTTCGATGATTCCGAAAATGGAAAAAACACGATGGTTTCTGTATGTTAGTGCACCAGTTCGTCATGCTGTACCTTCCACTTCTTAAAGATTTTAAATTTTTAAGAATTCTTAAAGATTTAAAGTAAGATTTAATTAAAGTCTTACTGGTTTTAATTAAAAATAAAATAGGCACATACAGTTGGGGATGTCAATTTCAAAAATATGCATATTTTTGAATTCTTTATATTAACCTTGATTTTGTTTGTATGTTTTTGGTGGGAAAATTTGTGGAGAGCTAATTTACCCACTTGCCGTTATCTAATCGAACTGCAAGTTGACCTACAGATTTTTTGTCGATGATAATGCATTTCATCAAGTTTCGGGGGGGAGGGGGGGGGATAGATAATGACACGGAATCTTTGGTTTTCTACGTAGTGGTCAACACAATGAAAAGTTTAAGCTCAAAATCACTAAAATAAGTTGCCATTGAACACAAAAGTTAAGAATGCATATTATGGTTTAACTTTGATTTTTATGTGTTTTTTTTTTAAATTGTCTAAGCAAAAATTAAGGTACTAATAATAGGGAAATAACAAAATATCAGACGTGTTCAAAAGTCTCGAAATTTCCGTTCCCTTACCTTTGACATGGTAAGAACAAGTATTGGTTGCCATGACAATGATTAGCAAAAACAATTAAGAGGAAGTCCTAGTAAGGATCATTCCCTATACTCGCTATGTTACAATCTTCTATCCCAGTGCATTTAGAAACTACTTTGTATAAAGCCTTGAAATTTGGAGAGTAGGTACGAAAAAGATCACTTAATGAAATGACATAAATTGTTTAAATTGAATGTCTATGAACTAACTATGAATGAAAATTAAAATAGTAAAAGACATAATCAGATGGAGCCACTGCATATGTATTGACGAAAGGATATAAAATGTAAGATGAAATATATTAGACGCTAGTTTCGATATTTTGATTAATGTAATTTCATTAAGTGATCATTTTCGTACCTACTCACCAAATTTCAAGGTTTTTTATAAAGTAATTTCTAAATGCACTGGGCTAGAAGATTGTAACATAGCGAGTATAGGCAATTATCCTTACTAAGATTTCCTCTTAAATAATTTGTAACATTATATCGATGGTTTAACTCCAATTTCAAATTGATTTCTTGCTGAATATATCAACTTTAAATAAACGTAAATAAATAATAACTATTTTAAATTAATCTTCAGAACTATACTGTTGTGACAATCTTTTAATAAGAGCAATATCCCTTTCTCTATATACGGTAATCACTTTCTTATGTTCAAATTAAAATTGACAACTTTTCTTGTCGTAAACATTAACACCTTGATCAACAATATATCAAAGAAAATAGTTAATAAATATTGCCAAAATATTGGAAAACGCTAAATTGGGGATTTTGGTTGTTGTTGTTTGTTGTTAATCTCCAAAGATAAAAAAGGTTTCTAAGTTCTTCAGACCCTAACTTCCTTAAGGGATACCTAAGCACGCGCAATTTATTGAAAATGAAATATACTAATTGTATGTATTCTATAGATGGTAAGTATAGTAAAATGTATACTAGATGGTAAGATAGTAAAATGTATTCTATTTTTATTTTTTTTAACCTGGGCATTTAACTTTGAAATTCAAGATTTTTTAAAAACAAATTTTGTGATTTTAAATTTTGTGATAACAAAGTAGTTTCTAAATGCACTCGTTCTTCTGCTTGGTATTGCCTCTAAATTAAGAAGTTCCACATACGGTCGGTAGTGCTGCCATCTACCGGGTAGCTACCGAAAAGAGGTAGAAATGAATTCTTCAGTGGCTACAGGTAGACTTGCGCACTCCCTCTCTTGAGTGTGCGCTTACATCCTGTGCAGTACTGCCCACTACCGATCTGTACGGGATATGGGGTTGGCAGAAAATGCTTAAGAAGAGGTGCCTTAGTTCCCATAGTCCTTGATAAGAAGAAGAAGAAATGCACTGGGCTAGAAGATTGTAACATAACGAGTATAGGCGATGATTCGTACTAGAACTTCTTCTTAAATAATTGACAACGTTATATCGATGGTTAAACTCCAATTTCAAAATCATTAGTATTCATCATGTATCAATGCATTATATTTTACTACTCCTGCTTTTTTGGTTTGTGTAAATATTTTGTATTATATGTATTTTTCATAGATACTCCCAAAAAATATCTACGAAATAATTTATCTTTATTTCCAACGTTTTTCTTTGCAGGAAGAGAGTGAAATGTAACTTGTAATGTAAAAGTAATTATTATTATTTTTGGCTTACTTTATTTTCTTAACAAATAGAACATTGACGATGTACATTATTTGTCCTTGTAATAAAAAAAATATATTATTTGATTTTATATGCAGTGTAATTTAGTAAACTAAATTTAAAAAAAAAAAAAAAAATTGTCATACTTCTCTTAATAGACAATCTAATTTTCGGAACTAAGTATATGAAATACAATTTTAAACTGCATTATTCGTTTAATGCATGAATAAATATTACATTTTTCGAATGTCGTGAATAATAATTGCGACTTTTTTTGCTCAATTCCAAAGTTAAATCGAAAAAGTATTGTCTTTTTAAAAGTTTATAAATCCCTTTTTTGAGATTAATGCTTTTCAAAAGATTATTTTCAAAGGGTCGTTTACAAATAAGCTTCGTAAATTTACTTTTAAATGAAAATTATGGACGAGGGTGGAAATGTTTAAATTGGATTATTCTAATGAGCAAATTTCGTATAGCTTATTTGGCATTATCATCTTGAATACAAATGAGAAAAGAAACAATGACTATTTTTTACTTACAAGCTTCGTAAAAGACCTAATACCAAAACGACAGAGGCATTCCTTTGTAATTATTGTCAACATTCAAGCAGATTAATCCTTTATTTCTCCCTCCAACTAAGAAAAAAAGAACGGTAAGAAAAAAGCAAGAAAAAAATCATAAGAGATAGAAAAAGGATCCAAATGATTGCTTTTCGACAGCGAAATTTTTTCCCACCCACCATTTCTTCTGATCAGTTTCATCTAGGCAGTTTTCCAATAAAGCTACTTTGGAATCTTCTTTGTGCTTTTTCCCGCGCTTTTTTTCTCCCGCCCTCGACTTCCACGTGTCATTTAAACGAACAAAAAACGAGTGATGAGAATCCTCCAGAATAGGATAAAAAAAAACTCTTCTAATCGCTATCTTTCCATTGTTTCGTTGAGTAAAATTTCATTAGTAGAGTTATAAGAAGGGACGAAAATTGTTTTTCTTCCTCGTTCTTTTTTTTTTTTTTTTATCCTTACCTCTAACCGTCATCGTAATCGATTCAAGAGCGGTATTCGTTCCTGAAACTATGAGATCAGACTGAGCTAGTTTATAAAAAAAGTTAAGCTTTTTTTTTTTCTTATCTTAATCAGCTAAAAAAAAACCAAAAATGCGAAAGATTCGAATTTAAATTTTGCTCGAGGTGTCATTTCACTTACATTCTTTTACCAATCTGTACAAAAAAAGTTCCAACTGTCCTCTTTCAAATTGTCTTCTTTCCCAGTTAGCTATCTTCAACAGGTTCTGATGTTAAGTAAAGCTTGAGTAGTTTTTTTTTAGTTTTAGTATCGATCTTTGGTTAAATAAAGCCTTAGCAGATCTTCCAGGTACTTTCAGTTCATCAACTGATAGATTTTTATATAATGGTAATTAAAATATAATGAATAAAAATACTAATTAAAATAAATGCCATGTGATAAAATGCTTTAAATCAAGAGATGAAACAAAATGTTTCACTATTTTTGTATTCATTGATGATGATGTTTTTTTTTTGTGTTACTTTATTTAAAAATCGATTTCTAGTTTTATTAAACAGATCTTTAGAATCATACAAAAATCTTTCAAAGTAATTTGTTAAGTATTTTTTGTAGGTTTAGTTATTTGAGTATAAAGTGGTAATCTTAAAAAACGTGAAACTAAAAAAATACATATTTTTTGGAAAACTTTGGATGGGTGGCGGAAAATACGATTATATTTCTATAAAAACTTGAATTTTATTCATTAATAATTAAGTAACCAGTACAAAAACTAGTTAGACTGTAAAAAAAGTTAGGATGTTTATTTTATGGTGCGAATACAAAAAAAAAGAATGTTTGACAATTTATTATATGAGGGATCCATTTCATAAATTTTTCATTAAAAAATAGCAAAAGCTAGAATAGAAAATCTAACCGCGAAAAATTCACAGACTCTTCACATTCCAAATTTTTAATATATGGTTTTTACAAAATGGTTTGTGAAAACAAACATTGTGTTTGGTAGTTGCAAAAAAACCTTTTTAGTAAATAAAAACTTTTTAACCTGAAAAAAGTATGTTTACAGTTCTATTTTTTCGTATATCTTCTAAAATTCTTATTCAAATGGTAATTTAGAAATTCCCTGATGAGTCCATGCATTACCATTCCAACTCATTCATGCAAATAGAACAAACAGAATTATTTCAGATTAAATGTTTTCATTACTAAAAAATGAAAAAAGCACAAAATGTGCATAAATTTTCAACAAAAATTTAACATTTTTTTTCTTACAAAATTTCTCAAGCATAAATTTAATTTAAATTTAAGCTAACTCCTTAAGATAAACCGGTATTTTAACGCATATTCTTTTTTTAAATTAATGTTCATCGAAAATTATTTTTATGAGTTGAAATTCTCAAGGGATTCAGTTCAAACAAGACTTAAAATATTTTCAATTAAAATCTAACCAAAATCACTCGACACAATATTTCTCAAGACCACAATCTTCATTCCATTTCCGCTAAACAAATCTAATTAGAACTTCTTTATTAGTTCGAATCGATCTAAAGATCGTCTGTAGAACACAGACGATTAATTTCCCTCCAGAATTCTTCCTCGATCGCCATTGATGAGTTTATAGGAAAATAGAACATCAGAAAACTCCTGGATGAAACATTGTCTGTCTAACAACAGACAATCTAAGTGAATTTAAGGGAAGGCATTCACAAAGACAAACGACTTTTTGTTCTGTATCCATGGTGATTTGGGCCTAGAAATCATTTTTTAATCGTAAAAGCTACTCTATCTCAGGTTAGATTTCGTAGAAAATGAGATTAAAAATAGTCGGGCGTTTTTTTTCCTTCGCTTCCAGGCTATCTTCCCTTTTATCTCAAATGATTTTTCCCTTTTCTCCCCAGAGATGCATTTTTAAAATGATGTTTGAATCTAAGTGCTTCGAACTTTTCTAGGGCTGGGTTTTTTCCTTCCCGAATGTCGATTATAATTACGTGGGAAATATGATTTTCGGAATATGCCCCCAAGGAAGATTTATTGATATGATGGCGTTTTTTGTGTTCCGCGAATACCGCCATTATTTTTTTTTCTTTTCTAATTTGGAAAGATGAGTAGTGTTCGAAGAGTTATTGAGCATCAGTTTAAAAGTGCTACTTGGTTATATTTTGTTGTTTTGGAAAAATGGAACTGCGTAGGAAGAACCATCTAGGAAAAGGTATTCAAGTCTTCTCCCACCCCCCTTCCCTACTCCTGTTATTGTTTTATCTAAAGAGTTGACTCTGCATAAATCGTGGAGTACTTGGTGATATTCAGATTATTCACGTAAAACTTCGTTTATTTAGACTTCCATGCTTCAAGCAGTTTACACAAGTGATTTTGCAAATTATGTCACGCGTTATTTTATTTAAATGTTATCGCTATTTTTTTTTTTTTTTTTTTTTTTTTTTTTTAAGAATTGAAAGAAATTGCTGATAAACCTGCATTTATACTTCCGCGCATGCGCCATTGGGAAATAGTTCTTTTTGTATGGTATCATAAGCACTACTCACTGGAATATCAAATTTGAACATCGTAGCATATTTCGCTTCTTAGTTAAGGTGACTGCATACATATATGCAGATATTACAAAAACACATTTTTAGACTACCTTCAAAAGTCGACTTAATTAATTTTTTTTCCTAAACGTATATTTTCTTTTCTTATATTGCATATAGCCTAATTTAAAACGATACAAATATTATAGAAATATAGGCTAATTTAAAACAATACAAGTATTTAATTAGTAATTCGATCTATTTATATGTTTTTTAATTATTTATAGTTGTTGCAGTATGTTCTAGCATTTTTCTCGCTCATGACTGAATATATTTACTATATGGTATTCTTATTTCAAGGCTACAACAATGTGGTTTCAGTTAAAAGTATAGCAAACAAAAATTATTTATACATAAAATAATCCATCTTTATTTTCTTCTAAGAACTACGTAAATTATACTCTGAACAGGTTTATTTTTAGTTTCCATCACTTTTCAAAACATCAACTAAACGAAAAATATCATCAAAATACCCGAACACTTAAATGATTAATAATCATCCTCCAAAAGACTTTGATTACAACAGTTGGCAACGATATTCCACTCAAACTTTTATTCCATTTTCGACAAAGAAAACTATTTTAATTGTCTCAAAAACATAACTTCCATGCATCCTAGAAGTATCCTATGTTCGATAATATCCTTCGCTGTCTAGATACACGACTTATTTCAAAGATTGGCTGTCTGACTTTCATGTAAATTTGACGTCTAATCCAGAACGCGTCTCCTCCATATGTCGGAATATGACTTGAAAGCGATACTGAAACTGACTATGAATCTGGAATTGAGTTCCCCGAAATATTAAACGCGGGAGATTGTTTCGGAGAGTGAAACTGTTTTGTAATGGTATGATATGGCTCAGTTTCTGTGAAATAGCTGATTTCGTAGGAAGACTTGTATGCTATGCTATGCTACTTTAATTTATTATTTATGAGCAGAAAATAATGTGTTCTGTAGTAAAACATTTCGAGCTTTTTTTTTTTTTTTTTTTAGTTTCAATGATTAATGTTGGTAAAAATTTGCGAAATTAGTATACGTGCACAATTCGAATTTTATATTACAAATTTCTATGATGTGTGATGTAAGTTCGTGAAGAAATAAAATCTTTCTTCGACGGGGAAGTATTAAAGTACAAATAGTGTTTTTGTAAAATGTAATTTTTATTTAAAAAAACAAACACTTTGTGTGCTTTTCAATATTTAGGTGGCTGTGAATAATTTTTAGTTAGCATTGTTAAACAATCTTTATTGTAATAACTGTGCAGTACACAAAGCCGAAAGATGGCTACAATTTCGGTCCTAAAAGTTTTAAAACAAAGTTGTTTTCAACCATGTGTCACGGTTACGATTTTCAATAGTTCTTTAGAAAGACATATCTTAAGGGAACGTCTACAAGTTTATTTTAGATAAATCTCTGAAAAAAATCATTGTATAACTTTATTATTGATAAAGTTATTCGATATAAACTAATTCATAATCCTAAATACAATATTTATTGTAGTCTGTATTCAAATTAGAAGGAGAAAACTAATGACCGAACACTTATTATTTCTTTCTATGTTTCCTGCTTGTTGGCATATGTTGTCAGTAATAGGACGTTTTTACACATTTACTTGGACAACCTAAAATCGGAATAAAAAGCAAAATCCTTCTGTTGTGTTCCGGTCAACGATGAATGGATTTAAAGGGGAGGAAATGTATCTCCCAATAAAACAGTTATACGATGTTAAAAAAAATCTCCAAATAAAATGTTCAGCCAGAAAAAGTTATGAAATCTATTGTTTGATGGCAAACGTCCGAGCTTTATTACTTCGGGGGGTACTTTAGACATAATGAACCAATTTGGGATTACCTATAGACCAGCGTTAGCCATTACGCGGCCAGAGTGTCGTATCCGACCAGCGACAGATATTTCTGTGGCACGCCGGCAGCACAAAACAAAACTTAAATTTCACGTTAACTACTTTTTTTTTCTTCTTCTAAATTTAATTTGTCCAAAATATAATGTGTATACTATGTAAGACAAAGTTCTCCACTACATAGTCCGAAGAAACTAGAGGAAGAAACTTTTACTAAGATGGTTTTCATTAATAATAAATTGAGTAAAAACTCCCATTTGGACGTTTCATTAAGATTGACTGCAACAAATACTAGGATAGACAACGACTCTATCATAGAATAAACTGACAAGTTTGGCTGCCATTGTCTCGCAACTGGTATCGACTAAAACTGAGGAATTCGGTTGTATAGTTTAAATACCATTATTCAAAGTTAAGTCAAGTCACTTTATCACTTTAGAACAAAATATTATCTTGTTTTTTAAGACTTTAATTTACGTAATAAGGAAAATTATTATTTTTTAATTATTTAAAGAAGGGGAAAAAGTGAAATTTCCTTTGTAATTTTATTACAATAAAAAAATTCAATATTTTTTTCAGTTTTCAGAAAAGCTTTATACTTTTTAATCTATAACATATATTAAAGATACATATAATGACGTATTTGGTATAAATCTGAGGCTCCCGAAGAGCTTCAACGTAAGTCATACGACCACCTCTTTAAGTTATTGGTGAACGCTGCTATAGACAGAAAGTAATTTACAGGATAATTTTTATAGAAATGATCTCATTTCACTGAAAAAGATGCAAAGTAGCTAAATGTTCGATGAATATAATTGTTGATTTTATAATAATTATCATTATATGACAACATGACAGTCAGTATTATAATTAGTATAACATTAATAAGATGAAAATTATCATGGAAATTAATTTAATTGTTAATTGTATATTAATTATCAGCAGATGGGAATTATTAAAATAAATATAATTGTTAATTTTATAATAATTATCAGTATGTGACACTTACTATAAGTTAAAACGAATGTAATAATTGTAAAAGTGATAGTGATTGTTTATTTTAAAACAATTATGAGTGTTTGGAAATATGTCATTTAGTATTATATAGTAATAGGCTACTCTGTATGGAATAATAGTAAAAATTGTAACAGTAATTATCAATTTATAATCTAATACTATTGTACTTTATAATAGCTGAAGTATGTCCAGTATTTTCCTCATTTTGATGTTGAGATGAGAATGGAGGGAAATTTACAAATAAACTTTTCTCATGTGACTATAGGAGTAGAGAGTAGACCATTCGCAGTAAGTATCAAAAAATTCTACAGCGTCTGTATCTTTTCATGTATTATACCCCCCCTCCCCACTCCCTCTCCCTTTGTGGTCTTGCACACCTAAATAAAATGAGTTCTGAAAATGGATTAACCATTTACGCTAGCCCTGTATTAAGGAAACTTAGGTTATACTAACAATAATATTTGATGCTGCAACTAGACCAGATAAAAATTATAACTCAATGGTTCTGATAACTAATAAGTAATGTAGGGACAGTAATGATTCCTCTAATGGCAACAATAACGGCATAATGACAACAACTATTGTTCCAAAGACAACAATAATTATTATAATGGCAACAATGAATATGATTATTCCAATGACAGCAATGATTATTCTAATGACCAACAATGATGATTATTATTCTAATGACAGCAATGGTTATTCCAATAACTCCAAATATTATTTTAATGATAATAACGAAATAATCATTTTAATGGCAATAATGAAATGATCTTTCCAATTAAAACAATGGTTATTTCAATAATTATAAAAGTAACTGTTATGATAGCGGCATCAATTGTCATAATGTCTATCAACAGTATTTGTTAAAATAACAATAATTAGTGTTATACTAAAACAATAATTGTTATTATAGCAATAAGATTTGTTATGCTAAAAGCAATAGTTGTTATAATAACAATAATAATTTTTGTGATAATCATAGTTTATATTATATCTGATCTCAATAATTGTTATTTCAGCAATTATGATTGTTATGATAAAAGCAATAGTTGTTATAATAACAATAATAATTTTTGTGATAATCATAGTTTATATTGTATCTGATCATATTTGATAAATATCTCTACTAAACGAAAGTTTCAGCACCAAATATTCGCTTACATTCTTAAGAGGTTCTTGGTTCCGTTCCTTATTCACTGACGACATGGACACATTTAGCAGGAACATGTCGAATAAAACTGTCCCTATTCAATTGTATACATGTTAATTATTTTAGACGTGATAACCTGGAACTGTCCAAATAATGCTTTCAATGTAACAAGACCAATATAAAGCTCATTCAAATTGTCTAAGAGATATTTATCATGTATTAGGTTATCTCGAATATCCAATTTAATTAAGACCAAATTCGGAAACCTATTTAATTACCCTATTTTCAAGATGTAATTTTACTAGAAATCCATAATTTTAGTCTAACTTGAACACAGCTCTGAACCTCGATTGTCTTTACTGCGCTGAATGTCTTAACACGGGAAAGCCAGTTCTACAGGGATTAAAATAAGCACTGCAGTGTGGGTCAATACCTCTAAGTTTGGGGAGTATCGATTGTCTTCGTTGTTAACTGGGCTTCATTTAAAGACAACTGTTGTCAATATTAGGAATCCTTTATTTTTGTAGTTTGTTAGAGAGAGACTAAATTATTATTCGGTGTTTACAATTTAAGTTTTATCGTGACTAAATATTACGATAGATGGCGTTACTGTACATTTATTGACTTAAATGTGTGCAATGTTATTACGAAATATGCTATTTTAAATGTAATGGTAATGAATACGTTTTGTAGAGAACATTTCTAATTTTAGAAAAAAAATTATATTATTTAAATAAAATATCTATCGATAAAAAAGTTTTTATTTCTTATCCTTTTGAGTGGCAAACAGGAAAAACTTCATGATCCAACTTTTATTATTTTAAAATAAATTCTGTAAAACTAAAGTTAGGTGTACCAACTAAAAAAGTGATCAAAATAAGTTTAAAATCTTAATTATATTTCTTAATATGATTTTATCTGTATTCCAGTGTTTTACTTCATACATTTTTAAAAACGAATGATTGTAGAACTTTGAGGAATAAAACACTTTTATTTGTATTCATATAAGTCTAATTTTATTTATGTTTGACTAATAAGACAAAAATATACAATTTTTTATCTAAATAACTAAGCATGTATTGATGTATTGATGTGGAATCAACATTAAGCTACAGGTTTTCAAAAATGGATTCCAAGTTAGCATGGAACCACATTGGTGCCGGGTTACCCAAATCACTAAATAAAAAGTGGAGATCGTAAAATACATTCTAACCGTTCCGGATACTGTGGATAATAGAATTTCACCTACAAAACTATCTTTCGTATACAATTAAAACAAGCCAAATTTGTTTAGATTCGGCAAATAACCGTAGAATATTTTAAGTGAACGTTTTCCGGATATATGCCTATAAAAACTGTGCACGGAATTTTCCTTAAGAATATTAAGGTTTTTATGCTGGAAATTCACAGCAGATTGAATAAGAACTTCAGCATTCCGGAAAAACTGGAATTTAACTTTTTATAATAGTATATTCAATCAGGTTGTGATTTAACGTATGTTGCCTCTTGGCGACTTTAAAAAGAAATTGCCAAATTGAAAATGAAGTCAAATGGCTGTGTCGCCCAATCCAAAATGGCATCAAAACGCAGTGTTACCAAATCCAAACCAGGGATTGCCGGAAAACCAAGTCGCCGTGTTGCATTCAGCGCCAAATTCTCAACTTTCAAAAAGTTGCCAAGAGACACCGTGCAGTAAATCTGAACCTATACTAATTTCTAATCAGTGCCAATTCAGCTATTACAAATTGAAAATCATTAAAATAAAGACTACTGTCCCTGCTTGACACGTCTCGACACAAGCAGTGGGATAATGACGTGGCAAGTATTTAGCTCTTCATAAATAATAAAACCTTTTTAGTTTCATAGCACAATATCACTTTGCAAGGATTTTCTTGATTATGCATCTGAAATAGCTTTTTGCAAGGGCATATTTTAATTTCCTCATTTTGAGGCGAGCAAAGCGAGCCAAGGGGATTGCATAGCAATCCAGGGGGTTGGCGAGCGTTAAAGAGAAGGGGGCGAAGCTCCCTAGTATAAACAAATATTTTAAAATAATTTTACATAAAACTTTAAGTAAACTATTTCTATTTTACATTTTTTACTGTCAGCTTTTTAAGTTTTTACTAAGCAAAAAATATTTTTTACAATCTTCCGTCCCCACTTTTATATTCCAGAATCACCTTTCACAATCGGACAATCCCCCTCTTTAAACCAATCTACTTTGATAGAAGAAACTCCGAACGATTTTCCATCCTCCCCTCCCGAAATCGCAAAATGCTCACATAACGTCGAACAACGGGGCAAATTCTAGATGAAATTCGAACCTATTTTTTCTTTCTCTCTCATCCCACCCACCTAACAAACAAAACAGAAACTAGAGTTACAGAAAAGCGGAGAAATAAAAATAAAAAAAAATCATTCTTTTTTTTCAACACATACACACGAACACGGATAACACAGCCTCAGCAGGAGGTTTCCGCCATTTTCGTATTCCAGAACTTCTGTGTGTCGTAATCTGATAAACGCGATTCGTTGCAAAAATGAGGAGCTAGTGCAAAATGAATTTGAGATTATAGCCCTTGCAAAAGGGACGGCTGGAGCGGGAATTGAAGTGCCTCAGACCTCGAGCGAACTTCCGAGCACAAAAGGAACCATAAAGTTGGAATAGGTGTGTGTCACTTCGAATCATGGCCGATGCAACAATTTAATCAACTCCCGTTGCTAACAGATTTACGCAACATAGGGGAACTCGGAATGAGGCTTTTGTTGAGAAGGGAAGTTCAGATGTACTCTATAGGGCTGAGTTTGTCGAAGGAGAATGGAATAGACACTATACCTCAAGTTTCATAATATACTGTGAGACGTTGAAGTAGATTTTCCTTACCTCTTTCGGAAGATAATTAATTCTGGGCTGAGCAGAAAAATCGGTAGAACTTTTAGAGTTATATTTTCTATGTAATACTAGTATATAAGTCTAAATTTTGTGGAGCAACTTTTACTTACACTATAATACTGATGTCAATTTGTGTCATTTATCATTTTTATATTTTCATCATTCATTTAGAAAAAATTGCCAGTTTGGCGATATTTTTTACTATAATTTTTCTATGGGTCTTACAAAGGGAGATGGGGGGGGGGGGGGAGGAAAAAAAAAACACTTTGCAAATAAGTAATTTTGGCTATATACTTTTTAATAATTCTTATATTATCCTATCTTATAAGAAAAATTGAGGAGAGAAGAAAAAAGTATCGTTGATGAGGTTATGCTCAAGGAAAGACAACTCTGTGTTAAAGGCATTCGTTTTTCAACCTTTTACGCCATTAAAGCATTCTTATGGGGATTTCGGAAATGGAGATGTTTAGAACAACTTAAGAGGCATTATCGCAGCGATTTTGGACAAAATCGTTAGAGCCGTTTCTTAGCAATTACTGAAAAACATGCTTTTTTCAATGGCATCTACCTTATGCGCATAGGCGATTTTGACGGAAACCTTAATGGTAGGTCCCTGTGCCATCACCAACCCGCACACCAAATTTGAACATCGTAGGTCAATTTGTTCGGGAGTTATGCTGATTACAGACATACACACACATACATTTTTTCTAGATCACTTTTTTGAAATCAGGATGTTCCAAAACGTGGAGAAATGCAAAAAAAAAAAATCGAATTTTTTTTTTGTCCGAATACTATACTTTTATTAGCGTATGTAATACATATGGGTAATTGAAAGTAAAAATGTTTGTGAATTTTCCCCCCCCCCCCATATGAAAACGAAGGTAGACTGAAAAAATAATGTGTTATATGAAAGGTTAACAAGATCCTCGTAACATTGCATCCACAATAACAAAAGTTTAACAGTTCTTTATATGTGACAGTACTCCTGCTCTAAAATCAAACACTAGCTTCTATTTTTAAATGTTTTTATCTTTATTTTTCTGAGTTTTGAGATATTTTTATTCAGTTGATTTTGTGAAAGAAACTAAGCGTGTGGATCTGCTGCATAACTTTTAATTGCACTACAATACTTGTCACTTCATCGAAATTGCTATATATATATATATATATATATATATATATATATATATATATATATATATAAAATTCGCTAATTTGGAAAGCTTGGAGAGATTTTTTTGAGGATAAATATTTTGATAAATCTTCCCAAATTCAGCAGATTTGTTACATAATGGCAAAAGGTATTCATCCATGTTTGTTTTTGCCTGAAAAAATTTTCATCCAATAGATAACAAAGGATAGCCCTTGCATTATTTTATCAAAAAAAGGTAGTGCAGAAGCTAACATCGAAATTAATTTTTATTTAACAGTATAGATTAAAACTAATTAGATGCTAACTCATCTCCCTGATTAAAAAAAAAAGATGTTTACTTTTGAAGAAACCAGTTTTTCATAATTGCCAAGCGTACCTTTGTCAGTCTTTTGCAACTTTATCTCAATTTCATTTATGAAAAGGCATTACCAGAATAAACTTTATCAAAACAGTTAGAGCCGTTTTTTGTAAATTGCTCAAAAATCTAAATTTTTCAAAGGCCGGTACTTTTTGATAAGAACCTTATTAAAATAAATATCGTAGCATGATCCGTTCTGAAGTTTTGTTGACCAAAGTCGCACACCATTTACCAAAGTTTCGTACAAAAACCTTCCAATTAGATGTATTACTTTTATTATCCTTTATTAAATACTGGGCAATTGAAAACACAAAGATAGTCATCCTTTCAAAATATACTTTACTTTACAGGTCACAATTTCATTGACTTTCCTAAGTATCTGGTCATTTATTTCAAGGCGGTATTTTTAGTGATGATCCCTTTTTCTACTTATATACAAAACCAAAATTGATAAATGATACATCAATTTAAAGGGCTAGACCTCGTTTCTGACGAATTGTTTATTTACAATTGCCACATTGTGTTACGTGTTTGAAAATCAGTGGCGGCCTGTGATCAAAAATGCTAGTGCAGCCGGAAACATGCGTTTCTCCACATAACCTCCACACCCCCCCTCCCCCCCCCCATACCACACACTTTCCATATTCATTCATGAATTCTTTAACCTTAGTAATCTTTAACACTCAAACTAAAATCAAAGTTTCCTTTCAATTTTTGTAAAATGAAAAAGATGAGAAAGAAAACACTTATTTTTTGAAAACCAAATCAATCCTCCTTTCTTTTAAACTAGCGAATCAGTCAATGAGATCGTCAGAAAATAGCGTTGTTTTGATAACACACTCATGCTACCCACGCAGATTTTCATATGCTGAGCCAATCAGCTCATCGAATTCTCAAGAGCAGCCGAAGTTAGAATTAATTCCCGATCGGCAACACCGCTATTACATCGCTGAGAGGGAAGGCTTCTATTGCTTTCCATTGGTTACCATGGCCCCGCGTGGCAACGTGGCTGCCCGGAACACGTTTCAGGAACACACGGCTGCTGTGTTCAGAGAAAGATCACTTCGATTGGAAGCGGGGGTTTTTCTCTCATGAATTTATTCAGGGAAAAAAAATTTCCTTTATTGGAATTTTTTTTTCACTTACAGTTGAAATTGGATCTTCATTTTAGAAAATTGTAAAATATATATAATTTTAGATTTGAACTAATAAATTTAGATGCAGCCCGAGACGCCACTGTTGAAAATCAAAGTTAAAAAAAATTAGAAATATTTTTAAAATACTGGGAAGTTTGGTTAATATACAATAGATGGCAGCACTGTAGAAAATACTATGTTTCTCGGAAATGAATAAATTATCTAACTTGGATGAACTTCCCAAAAAATAATTCCTCTAGTCTAATCAGCAATCTAAAATGGTCCCACTAGTGATCCGAATTTCCACGATGCTTAAACTAGCAATTCATTATTAGGTACTAGACGCATTAACATACCATAAAAATCCCCCAAAATAAAACACCTCCCAATAAACCACCAATTAACTTTCTTGGTAAGAACAAACAGAAGTCTCATCCAACTTTCGGTAAGCGGTTATTAGGTTAGATCACGTCAACTTCCTCCCCTTGATCTTGTCACTTAGAGCCTTTTCAAGTGGCCTAAGATACCACTTTTAGTGGATGTGACAGGGCTTTTAAGAAAGTGGCCTAGGACTCTTAAAGAGCTTATCCGTTCTGGAAGGCGTGAAGTTTTCCCCTTAAATATTGGTATGGGTGTTGTAGTACAATTCGATGGGATTGCTGTCACTTTTTATTTTACTCAATTTTGAGAATTTTATAATGTAAGTATGGGTGAGTATATATGCCAATGGTGGGTGGGATGTTAAGTTGTGGGACAGTGATTCAAGGAATGCACTTTCTTTTTTAGTATAGCTTCCTCTATGTAAAGTTATGTTTGTATTGTTATAGAAGGGAGGGGGATAGACCTTCTAGTGATAATCATTTTTATATTTTATGTGACTTTTGAAAATAAGCAAGTGGTATTCCGTAAAAATATAAAAGTATAGTATCATAAAGTTAATTAAATAAAGACTTTTTTAAAGATTTATCTTGTCCACACTCTTTTTGACCAGAAGATGCATATTGTGTAAATATAACCCGTATAATCAGAATGTCCATTATTAAGCTGTAAATTAGTGCCCAAGGAACTGATGATTATATCTGATGTCATCAATTGTAGTAAGATTTCCATAGTTGTTATAAAAAAAAAAAATTCTAACGTACTTGACACTACCAAATCTGAATAAAAAGACTAAAGTTTAAAACACAATTTAAGTAAAAAATACATGAATATTAAGTAAATACATTTGAAGATCTTTATAAAACCCTATAAGCATTACATTTTGTAATTACATATGTCTATGAACACCATAATAGTCAAACACCATTTATTAATTATATTAATTAGGCTTACTTCGATTTTGTTTGTGTAGAAAAAAAAATTGAAGGTCTAATTAACCACATACTGCCGTTATCCAATCGAACTGAACTTGGAAGATAAACTCGTTATCGATGACAATGCATTTCATAAAATTTTAAGGGGGAAAGAAGTTAATAAATGGCAAAAAGTAGATAATTTTCTTCGTAGTGGTCAAACACTACGGAAACTCAATCTGAGCTCAAAATCTCTTCAATAAGTTGCAATTGCACATAAAAGTTAGCAATGCATGAAAAGGATTTCTGTTTTGAAATTATAATGGGATAATTTTTTTAACTCTAATGCTACAAATATTAAATAAAACTTAGCCGGTTTTTTTTCTCACTATTCTTTATTAAAAACTAGCTGAATACCCGTGCTTCGCCACGAAATTTTACCATGTGAAATATTTGAGTCAGCTGTGAGGCCCCACGTTGCAGAAATCCGTCATTGGTGTATAATTCCCAGTTTTTGGCGCTTCGCTCGCAGGAAGGTTCATCGCAAAGCAAAATAGAGAAAATCGGCCGAAACTACTAATGTTAAAAATTTTAGATCTGTAGCCTTATTGGAAATCGTTTTGTAAAATATTTATTAATTATTAAAAAAATTAATTAAAAAGGAACTAAATAAAAATTTAATATTCCGTTTTTCAAAAGTTCAATTATAAGGCTAAAATTACTTATGTTGAAAAATTCAGAACTGTAGCCCTATTAGAAATTGTTTTGTAAAATATTTATTAATTAATTAAAAAAGAATAGTTAAAAAGAACTAATTGAAATTTTAACATTCTGTTTTTCAAAAGTTCAATTAGAAGGCTAAAACTACTTATGGTGAAAATTTCAGAGCTTTATCTCTATTTGAAGTCACTTAGTAAAAAATAAAATAATTAAAAAAATTAATTAAAAAAGAACTAATTAAAATTTTAACATTCCGTTCGGCATATATAAAATTAGAAAGGCAAAACTTCTTATGTTGAAAATTTCAGAGCTCTACTGCAATTTTAAGTAGGTTTCTATAGATCCACAGAGCCACAGACAGACAGACACAGAACTTGTTTTATTATTATAGATTTAAAATAATTATACGACAAAATATTTTACATTGTCTAGACTTAAAATAATTTAATCTAGAGCTGATATCTATTTTGTTTATATTTGCAATGAATGAAATTCTACACTACAGAAAATACTTTCGTATCTATAAATTCAAAAATTATCAGACAGACGATAAGTTTAAACGTGGAAAGTTCTTTTAAATACTGAATTCGTTCTTTTGAATTCATATGACGTCGTTTTTTTCCTATAACTTCATTTATAAAAATATATAATTTATTGTCAATAACTTCTAACACTTTTCTTTCAGTAATATTTTTATTCAAAGAGAAAATTCAATCTAACCCTTCTCCCCAGTTATATTTTGTAGAAATTCTTCGAATAAAGAACGTTGGGATGAATATATTCTACAAGAGCCTAGAATTCAATAAGAGTCGGGCCTAAAATTTATGATTTAATAAAACAGCAGAGCGGAATATACACTTTCAGTGACGAAATTCCTCTGTATACTTTTTTTTTGTCATTTTGTTTATCGACATATTTTCGTATAAATTTTAACTTTGGGAAAAAAAAATCAAATTATTTTTCTTTAACCTTTCAATGACAAATAGGCTTCGTTAAAATGCGTTTATAGAATATATTGAAAATATTTTTTCTAATGGTTTAAAATGTATATATCCTTAAAATATAATGGTTTGAAAATAGTGTAAATTAAACTAAGCAAGTTTATATTATTAATATTAATTAATACAAATGAATTAAGTAAGTAATGTCCTGAGTTAGATAAATTAACAAGTGCAAAAAAATATTGTTACTTTGATGTACTGAGTTACTTAATGGTGTAAAGAAAGCAGATGCACTAAAATTTATTTCTTTGCAGTCATTTCAAAATTCTGCGCTGACCGTTGGCGAGACAAAAAGTACCCCAGATTAGTTTAGTCTGTCCAAACGGTCGGTTCGGAAAGATGCCCGATCCCCCAAAGAAAAAGTACCTTCGCTGTTGCGAGCTAAACCGCAAATTCGAGGAGGTCATGCGGTTGGAATTTTTGGCTGCTAATGAAAAAAAAAAGTTTGCCAGTGGTCGACCAGATAATACGTAAGTACATTCTCATTACAATTCAACATAAAATATGGTTCAAATTTTTACATATATATGACTTTTAGCTATTTTGGGTAAACTTTCAATGATAATTACGATGTACAATTATATGTATGTTGCTTGTATGCAACTAAATAGTTAAAGTATTTTCAAACCTTCGAAATAAAACTTATTGACGCTGCATTAAATGTGGAATTTAGATCAACTTTAATCTTGTATTACTGTTAAAGGCGAATTGCTGGGTATGACGTTTTTGATTAATGAAAATCAAGTTTTATTTATTAACAGAATTGTTTTTAAATTAGAAAAAAAAATCCGTTTTACTTTAAATTTAATTGTGTGAAACCATGAAAAAACAGTTTCAAAAATCCATTTTATTATTATGTTTCTTAAAAATATTTTTACCAGACATCCAAACAAATGTTTTATATTGTTTGCACTTATTTAGAAACGCAGCTATAAAAAAAGTTATAATTGCGTTTATGTAGTTGAATATGGAAATTGATATTGATTCTTTTTATTGTAAAACTCTTCAGGTGGTTAAATTACCTATTAGTAGGCTAACGTTAAAAAAATCCAGAACTTGAAAGATATTAGCCCCCCCCCCCCCTCCCCACCCCTCAAATCAATAGCCTTAAGTCTTCAAGTGATATAGTATAGAGGAAATTGCTCAGATTTTTTTGCACTTAACCTTCTAAGAAGAATATTAAAAGTAATACTTCTGTTCCCTAAATTGTCTGAGGCATTCATTTATATCCCGCCAAACTTGTAACAGTAAGTTAATAATTTCCCCCCTTTTCAATTGTTTTTGTATTCAAGAAAGGGAATATATATATATATATATATATATATATATATATATATATATATATATATATATATATATATATATATATATATATATATATATATATATATATATATATATATATATATATATATATATATATATATATATATATATATATATATATATATATATATATATATATATATATATATATATATATATATATATATATATATATATATATATATATATATATATATATATATATATATATATATATATATATATATATATATATAGGATTAGGGTGATTCAAAAATAAGAGGCAAAATTTCAAACTTTGAAAATTCACTGGGGCGCCGGTTAATTTTGTTCTACCACCAAGAAAAAAAGTAATGCAAAATTTGATGAAAAGATGACAATATTTAGAGAAGGCGCAACCAACTTGAATTTTAAGAATTTCATGCATTAGTCTTACAACGCTCAACCTAACATAACATGTGCAATTTAATAGAAATGTTTTTATTTTTTGCATGGAAAACAATCTTTGATTGTGTAGAATACAGTATTTGATGGTATATATTTTGATGGTATAGATTGATGGTATTGTTAACATACTTGTTTACATTAGAATTTTATCAGAAATCGCTCACATTACTTTCCTAATAAAGTACTTTCTCTGAGGTCTGGAAACTTTATTTTCACATCGTTTATCTCTCTAATGCCCCTAACAATGTTTTCTTCAGTATGGTACTCTTCATTTTCTTGCCATTTCTCTGGGTTGGTGAGAAGAAAATCTTATTTTAATGCCCATTACATCACAGAACCTCAGTGAGTTTGAAGGAGGAAATGATTCCGAGTTTTCTCGAGGATAGCGACTCCATAAGAAAATTAATACCAATTCAAAGAGCTCAAAGTAATCGTTGAGAGAGAGAGAGAGAGAGAGAGAGAGAGAGGAATATTTTTCTAGCAAACGAAATGATGTCATCCTTTCGGTGTGCTAAAGATCGGACAGTGAATACATTTTGGGGTTGAATGTATTGTATTTGGTCTTGTAAATGGATTTCCAAATCAATATAAAGCGCTTGAAAAGAAAAGTATCGCGGTCAGAAGAAACGTCATGCTGTGAACACTGCATCAAACACAATTTCACAGATATGCAGCCTGCATTCTTGATACAGAAAGCTCTTGACCAACTTTTTTCTCAATCAGAATGCATGCCTTCGTGTCAAAAGACATAGCTTTTACATTTTCAGCTAATTCCCAATGCTCCAGAGTTTTATAGACTGTGGTTGTTGCATGACCCGAAGAAATGTGTGGCACCTGATCTAGTAAACTTCGGAAGCAACTGCTCTAGGTCTTTTCCCATGACCATAACTATTACTCTACCAACTATGTCATATCTGGTTATATCTTGCCGTCTCACTGGCACTGTTGAAGAAAATTATTAGATGATGCCTATAGTTGAATTTTTATTCTGATTACTTCTAGTCCATTGTATAGAGCTAGAACTTACGTTAAATTTAGCTGACTCATAGTGACAAAAACAACTTCACTGATTTCTGTAGCACCTCACGAATATATTCCAAATCAGATGATGAAAGAAATTTGCAGCAATTTCGCGTTTCGAGGAAAATTTACAAACAAGAATTATTTCAGCTAACTGATCAACCAACAACACCAGTAAATTATCGTATCTTAACATATGTCCTCACAATCTGATCAAATTTGCATTTAACATAAAACACATACGATCTTTGAAATGACACAGAGCAACTGACCACTACTGTATATCAGTTCGAGTGAAGATTCACTTCCTAAACTTGTGCGCTAGCGACTACGTCTCTCTGGTGTCGCCGTGTCGTTTTACGACATCAAAACGTGTGTGTGTGTATTTCGGTATTTCGTATCGTGTATTTTGTATTTCGGAGTGCTCGAGTCTTGGCAAGGGTTCCTAGAATCCCTGCTTCCGACTAATAGAGCTGTGCTACCTGGATCCATGAACGAAACATTTTTACATAAACTTCGGTCTTAATAAGTTTTTTTAAACATTTCGTAAATCCCGAAAAATTTTGGTAAACTACATTTTTTCTGTTAAACACCCTAAAATACTTTAAAAAATTTAATAATTAGAACTTTTGAACTTCATTGATCAGTTTGAAAAAAATTGGAACGATTTGAAAAAACTGGTGGGAAATTTGAACTGTCTAAGAAAATAAATTTAATATATACAGTGAATATCAAGGAGATCTGGTTAAAAGTAATATACACAAATATTTGGCGTGTTAATTAAAAAAAAATCTTTTATTAGGTTAACTAAGTTCGAAATGCTTTATCATTAATAAACTATTTTGAAGTAGACATTAGATTAAATCAATTCAACTTCAGTATATAATGGAAATTACGTTTGACACGTTTTCCTAAACTTGGTTGAACATGTGAAACTACAAACATAATACAAACGTGATCTCTCTAAATTTTGTTTAAAGTAAATATGTAATGCGTCTGAACTTATAGACGATTATTCTGAAGAAAATTTAGTGCCTCTGCTGTATAATTTGTGTCAGAAACGAGTAACTATTCGTTTGGTAGAAGACTTCTAATACCATAATCCCAATTTTGAAACAAACGGAATTAATGATGCATTACGTACTTACACACGTCGCAATTTTGCATCTTAAGTTGGAATTAAAATTATTGCCCCGTGTCTCATAAGAATGTGCTTTTCGCATATGAAAAGTAAAAATTTTAGATTTACAACAAGCTTCTTCAAAATGAGCTTTATGCGGAACTCATGTTTGATGACATTCTAATTCGTTGATGAATCCCCCCTCCCACTCCACGTTAGAAAAAATATACATTTTATTCTTTTGATCCGGCTTTCTGGCAAATAGATTCAGTCAAGCCATTGATTTGTCGTTTAGTAAACTGCTAACATATTAAATTTGATAAGGCCTTAAATACCTACTCTAAAATTATCAACTTTTAAGAAATACAACTTAAGTCAACTGCTCTCGAACTTTAAGAAATACTAGTGGGATTGTGACTAGTCTGCGTATATAAGATTGCTTCTTAGAGGTACTCCATTATTTTAATTTTTATCACAGATTCTGCATTCTATTGATGAGAGATGTAAAATTATTTGGGAATCCTCAACGTGCTTAAATTTTTGTTTTCTCTTTTCTATAGTGCACCCTCTACTGTAAACGATCACCACTTCCAACATTTTTTGTTCTATTTCTGATTTCCTTAACTTTGAGTTTCAAACGAATAGCAAAAATTACACATTAAAGAACCATCCCCATTAAATGAATTCTATAACCCCCTTAGATATCGTTTTTAAAATATATATTTTCCAATTAGTCGTTTAAATTAATGGCTTCTCGACAAATAGTTATTGCCTTTTCATAAAACTAGGACATTCCTGATACAGCAAGGTCATGTTGTATAGATGGATAGACAAATAAGTATTTATTGGGAAAGTTCCTATAATTGGGGATTTCTTATTATTGAAAGAGGATAAGTGTGTACCGATATCTTTCTGAAAGAAGTTTAGAGAAAATTGTATTGTTCAAGAGCAATTAATATCAGCTGTCACAACTAAATGAAGAAAAAATCTGATTTAATTATGAATTGATTATTATTATGATTGATGTTAGTTCCAATTCAGTTTTATTCATTTGTTTTTCTTTTAATGTTGCACAATCTTAATTTTTTACTCATTAAACGGGTTTTCTTTATAAATCATAAGCTCTCAAATAAAATAATTTTTAAGAGTATTTAAACTCAGTCGTAATTTTTATGGATTTTTTTTTGTTACTGTAAAAATAGGAAATTATTAAAAGAAGTTTTCTTCTTTTTTTAAAAAAAAAAAATCTTAAACGAAGAATTCATTTTTAAATTCTTGAAGACATTTACATATTTTTTTTTTTTTTTTTTTTTTTTGAAGAATACGAAATGTTTGTATTGTATTCAATTTTTTTGGTGATGATATAAAATTACTCAATAGTCAGTATTAAATATGCGCTCTTTTAAATTATTTAAAACTGAATTCTTATGGTAATTGTTTTTGTTAAAGTTTGGCTTAAGGACAACTTTAAATATTCAATTTTTTTTTAAGTAAATATTTATTTAAAAAAAAAAAAAAAAAAAAAAAAAAAAAAAAAAAAAAGATGAGATCGAAATCTATTTGTTACTCTTAAACTTTTTTTGGATTGTATCCATCATTTTGAGGTATGAAATCTTTTTTTAAATCCTTTATATTAACTTCGATTTTGTTTGTGCGTGTGTGTTTGTTTGTAATGAGCAAATCTGTGAGGGGCTAATGAACCCACTTTCTGTTGTCCAATCAGTCTGAAACTTGGCAGATCGATTCATTGCCGATGACTATTCATTTTATCAAGTTTTGGAGAACTGCCTCTAAACGGCCGCTTTTTCACACGCTTCTATTGCCGCTTCTGAATATTAATTAATCCACTTGTAGTCATCTAATCGAGCTGACACGTGACAAGTAAACTCGTTATCGATGACAATACTTTCTATCAAGTTTTGGGAACTGTCACTTAAAGGCCGCTTTTATATACGTTTCTAGTTCCATTTTATTGGACTAATTAACTAACTTGCTGATATAATAAGTTGTAATTGCACATATGAGTTGGCAATACATATAAGGGATTTATATTTAAAAAATTGTTTTTATATTTAATATTTTATTTGTGTCGAATGGTTCTCCGCCATACATATATGGGGAAATATACCATTTTTAGTGTTCCGTACCCAAAGGTCAAAAAAGAAACACTTGTTGAATTTCTTCGATGGCAATCTGTCTGGATATAGGTCCGAAAAATTTGTGCTTAAACAATGCGTTAACTAGTTAAACGATTGAAATGAAATTCGGTCAATAGTTAGGACGTATATATCCAAACGTAGACAAATTAAAAATTTCAGTTAAAAGACATTATGAAAGATATTTGCATTGCTATCCATTATCCAAACTTTGTAACAATATTTCTACGTAGTGTAATCTCACAGAGCCGCTGAAAGTAATTCGAGGGTCAAAAGTAAACTGTTCCGCATTAACATCTCGATTGGGTGAAAATCCGGAAAAATCCTATGTGGCAGCCCAACAATCGACAAGACACTATCTGTCATAATCACCACTCTGTCAACCCAATATGAAAGCAATGGTAGTTGAGACGATGTCTGATATGAGACCTTTTGCATGCTAGACGAGCAATATACATCTGAGCATCAGTCATGTAGCTCTTACATTATAAAAAAAACTCATCAATTTGATCCCGGATGTTGATTGACCTTTACGATAGGTCTTGATCTAAATTTGCATCTTTGATCAGAATATCTATTTTTTCTAACCATACTTCTAGCTATATATTCAACACAACAGTTTGCTTGCATAATAAAAAAACTAACAGAATAGCAGCACTACGAAATTTTCATAGCATTATTTATCGTAAGTCAATGACAATGCCTATTTTATAATCAACTTGAAGAATATAAATTTAAATAAAAAACAGCTAAGGCAATTAAACATTTATTATTCAAATTATTTCTGCAAATTTGTCTTCGTAGTAATGTCTTACTGCCCATCCGTATATGTTTAATATTAATAAATATAAAAAGCACCTACGTCAAACTACAGTCCGAATGTATAATTCATCCAAGTTCATAATTATACCTTAAGGGGAACGAACAATGGTATTTTAATATTTTGATGCATCGGATAATTACGGTGAAGAACAGGAAAATGTTTTGATAATGAGGTAAATTTTTACCTTTGGCTATTTGTTTTTCAAATACTTTTAAATTGAAGTATTTTTCGGCTTCTGGTGAAAATTCCTTTTGTATTATGCGTGCTGGTGATGAGGGGGGTGGGTCCATATTTGTCCGGATCGAGAACATCATCCCGATGCTGATTGTGGTTTCGCCTTTTACTTTTTAATAGTGCCTTGACTTTAAATTACAAGTTAAAAGACAATGGAATTAAATGACCTTGAAGTTCACTGTTGACTCACTTGGAACTATATTATTTTATATTTTTTATTTGTTTTATTGTTTTTGACCGATGTCTACATATTCATTTCATCATTTTGTTGGGTTGAATTATTTCTACAAAATTTAGTAAAAGCAACATGTATGATTTACTATTTTAAACTTTTATTTTTTATTTTTATGAAAAATTAATTCCTTGTAAAGTAAATTTTATAAAAGTTTTCTTTTCTGTGTTCAGTAAAAGTGTTGGTAGTAAACTTTAAAAGTTTTCATTATATATTTCTTTATATATATTTAAAGAACTTAAACACAAAATCAACTATAGTATTTTAGTAGTTCAATTAAATATTTTCTCCAATCACTCGATCCCAGGAAATATACTTTGGGAATTACAGGATTTATCTTATTATCAAGTCTCTAACATATCATTAAAAGTAGCTAAGCGAATTACTTAAATTACAAGTTGAAAGACAACACCACTTACTACTTTGTCGACTCTACTCAACGAATTGAGTTGACTAAGTAACAGTCATGATTTCACTGGTATAGACAGAAGAAGAAAAAAAAAGGGGGGAAAAAATTATATTATTATTATATTTCCATAAAACTATTTTCTATTTCAAAAAATAAAATAAATTATGCTCAAATACATAGAACCACAACTGATCCAAGTCGACAATTGCTTTGATAATGGTCAATACACCTCCCCTCCTCCTTTTCCACCCCCACCCCTTCTCAAAGGAATTCCCATCGTCCCCGTATTTGTTAGTCAAATGACGTCCACAAATTCCAGACCGAATTCTATTAACCCTCCCACCTCATCACGGGCCTGAAATTTCCTCAGATGACTTTTCCACTGCCTGACTCACCCCTTGGAATCCAATGACGACCCAAAACCTTCGGAAGTGAATATCTTTTGGCAGAATGATGGAAGGGGATCTCTCACCCACCCCCTTTCCGAATTTGATTGTTTTTCCCCAAAATCTCCCCTGTCCCGCATTAACAGCTAATTTCTGCGCTCCTCTTTTCGCGAAGGGAGATAGCAAACGATTTTTTCTCTCTTCTACTCCCCCTCGTTCGTTTTAGCAGACGACAATCCCACCCAAACATCGTCTGGGAGATGCTCCCCTCTGCATCAGTGAGCGCATCCACCTATTGACCCCCCTCTTTCCTTCTACTCCCCCTATACTTCATTCAAAAGCTGTCTATGCGCATGCGCGTTAGATGGGAGCAAGTTGGCGAGAAGAAAGGAAGCCAGATTTGGCGAGCTATGATTGTGGTATCTGAAAAAACAAGACTGAAGTTATCAGTGATTGACGGTATTTCTTATTTCTGTCAAATACTTTTATCGATCAAAGGCTTTTTCGATTACCCCCGAAATACTGCTCGGAAGACATTAATTCTGCATTGATTCAGAAACTGTTATATCAACTGGCAATCAAAGGTTTTAAATTAGAAATTATTATTATTTTTTTTAATTTTTGCTACTTTAAAATCGTTTCAAAATTTAGCTATTTATTTTTATTAGTCGTAACAAAAGAAAAAAATAATATGAGATACAAGTACTGTAACTTCTTTTCTTTTAGCATTTCTTAAAAAATTATTTGTCATTTTGTTGAGAAATCATGAAGTCACCTGTTGGGAAATATTTCAAAAATTTTGATTTTTTTTTTAATTTGTTACCAAATATCTATTAAAACTGGCGATAATTCTATTGCATAGCGTTAAAAAAAATTTGTAAGTTGTCCGGCAATATTTAAAGAAACTGATGCTAAGAAAAATATTGCATTAGATCCAAGGTTATCTATTATTTGTAACAGATAGCTTTCAATACCAATTTAAAAACGCGCATTGAATTTTGCGTTTAAGCTTCTATGGTTATATATATATATATATTACTGTAAATTTCCTAAATTAGAGTATGTCGACTTTCTCTGGTGAATGTCAACGTATACCAAATACCTCGGTGGGAGACCAAATATTTGATAATATTCTTATGCATTCGAACTATCACCGGTGTATGTCGATAATCACAGACATGCTCTGGTGGAAGTCGAAACGAGAAGCCGTTTAAAACATTTTGACGTTTTAAAAATTAATGATAAAGAAAAGCTAATTTTACCATTAATACCAGGAGAAACGAATATACAGTATTATGTAACCAATGATGAATTGTTCTGTATATTATCTGAAATTCATACCAGTTAGAATGTACTGTTCTTTTTAAGTTCAACAGTTACATGTGCTATTACTATAGCTTTCTCCTATTTTAACATGTATCACAATATGTTTTAATAATAAAGAATGATTTAAAAACGAAACAAAAATATTTTTATTCAACATGTAGACATTTGCCGGTGTCTCCAGATTTCGGTCTTTCACAGTAACGTATACATTTTCAATGTTATTCAATAATATCACGTTCATTCGACATAGGCTGGTTGGTTGTTTTCAGATTATCTGGCGCCGTCAGCTACACGAGGGGTATAATGAGCCGAAACATTAATCATTTGACAAGCCAACATATACTATTTACAAACACCCATGCCTTACACGGGACTCGAACCCGCAACCTCGTGGTCTAGAAGCTACTATGCTAACCACTATACCTTTTGGTCGGCTAATTCGATTATAGGAAACTATTACAGTTGGGGCGAAATATTTGGCCCCAAGTTTCTTCTGCAGTTATTTTGCATAAAACAGTTGTTGCAAGTTCCAACTGTGATCGAGCTTTTGGTACAAAGGCTGAGTATGCACCTAAGCGAGGGTATTAGGGTTTGATACTTATTGTCGACATTCTACAAACTCTGCTTTTGAAAGAACACGATATCAGATTGTTACGAAATGGTCAACTGTTTTGATATCCAGTCGGTTTGGTGAAAGTTCGAGGTTTTTTTCCCCCCATTCAACACCCAAATGTTAGGCATTCTCCGTCAAAATATTTCCCGGAAGGCAAGACAAGGAACTCTCTGTTGATGAGAAAACTCTGAACTAGAAATTGAGTTTTTGTATTTATGTACGATTTTTCAAACAGATTACTCGTATATGCTAGCGTATCAGACGGACGATTGAGTATATTTGTTTTATGCAGCTGAGATACGATTCCTTGAGATTAAAAAGATAAAAGCCTTTCCTTCAGATAATAAAGTGCTACAATGTAAACTCTATCAATAACGATCATGCGTATCCCCAGTGGCGCAACTGGTTAGCGCGCGGTACTTATACAGCAGTGCCTGCGAGACATGCCGAGGTTGTGAGTTCGATCCTCACCTGGGGAAGAGTTTATTTTTTTTATTTTTTTACGTTTTAACCACTTGCCGCATAATTAATTCAAGTTATTTTTAAAAATACTTGATTTATTGTTCATGATTGTGGTAAAATGTAGTGGGAAATAATAATATGAATGATATCTAGGCTCGTTGGTTGAAGCTTGAAGTTCCCTAGAGCAAGGCTTCGTCGTTACATTATATAACAACAACATCAATAACTAAGATTCATAAAGTTGAATTTCGTTAGGTGACAAGATGCGGATAACTGATCTGAACAGGCGCATCTCTCTCCATAAAACTGCCAAGGCGCTCAATTAAACAAGCTAATAAAAGTGGAAATTCTGATAGTAACATTGGTTCGAATAAACACATTACTTTGCACTAGTCGACACTCGACAAGGCATAGTAAAGCACATAACAACTCACTCGAAATACATAATTAGCTAGCATGCAAAACTAAATATCACGCATTACTACACCCATCAGTATATATTTGCGAATTTTCAGCTCACAAAGTCAAACTCATGGTTCGAAAGTAGAGTCTAAAATTGAGATGCACTGGGTGCTATGCTCCCACATGTCGGAACTAAGCTATTAAAAGTACTATATCACACTTATGAATAAACACTACGGTGAGTGTGACATACAGTTTCTTGTCAATTATCAGGTGTCCCAGTGGTATTTTTTATCTCTTTTGAGATACGAATACTGAGCACTAATACTGAGCACTGTTACTATACTTTTTTCTCCCGAAAGACAAATCCAAAGTCATCTCTCCCTTAATATTCTGACTTCTCTCAGTATTTCAAATGTTGGCCCAAGTATAGTCATTTCAGTATATATTCATTGCAAAGTTATTGGATATATACGCGATAATGAAAAATAAAAAGATCCGAAACAGCCAACTCATTCTGAACTGGCCATCTTATGTTATGTTAACTTAACACGTTGACCTCGCAAGTTAAAAGTGCTAGGTTTGAGTCCCTGGAAATTTAGCTATTTGTTTCGTTCATGCTTTGCTGCAGAATGAATGCATATCCTTGTCCATTTAGTCATTATTATACAGTTATATACTAACCGAACCAAAACTTCTTTCAAGGTTGTGTCCATCAATATTCAGTATCGACTGACCAGTTCACCTAATTGCCACAGGGGGGAAATTCCCAGCGGGTAAACTCCGGCCATGCCCAGATATGAGTCGGCCGGATCAGATGGAAAAAGTCACATTAGCGGCAGGGGAAGGGGAGAGGATCCCCCAGAGGGTCACGAGATCAAAGACTGACACCCACTCTCTTGAAAGGCAGGGTTGTGATCTAGTTTGTTCTTCTGAGCTGTTTTTGATTGATTAAAAATATACATTCTTTAGATTGCTTCGCCAGATTGAAGATTTGGTATAGCTAGATTGGGGGGGATTCGGGAGGGTGGGAGATTGAAATTGAGAAGGGAGTTGTGCATTGTGCTGTATGGGCTAACTGGAGTTTCAATAAAGATTTTTGGAAGAATTTTATTAAGAAATGCCGACGTCCTTTATTAATCCGAACTCTTTTTAATACGGGCCGTATTAAACTAAGTAAAAAAAAAAAAAAAAAAAAAAAAAAAAAAGAACAATGGCTGTATCTTGTATTCTAATTGATGAAAAAACAAAATTCAAATACCGTTGTAAATTGTGGAAGGTCTTTACTAATTGTATATAATTTTTTTTTATCATGAGGGGTCATCTACATATTAAAACTAAGCCAAACTTTAAAAAGTTCAATGGCAACCCCATAATATTATGCCATATTTAGATTTAGAATCCAAAAAACTGTCTAAATACCAAATTTCATAATTTTCCAATGAGTGGTTAGTAATTTAAATGATGTCAAAAAAATTATAAATTAATGTTAAAAAGAAAATTTGGTTTTTTTTTTGGCCATAAATTCTTATATAATTAATATATTTTAGCAATTTTTATTTCAAAGGATAGTTTAATATAAAAACATAAATAACATGTAATTTTTGTATTAACTAGTTTTTTAATAATTAATTATTAATTAATAAAACAAGTTTAAAAAAATTTTTAAATAGAAATTTTTTTTTTTGCTTATATTAGAATTATCATGGTCGGAAACCCCTCCAGAATTTTTTTCATTCCCTTTTGACTTTTGGTTCTCGATATTTTAACAAAAATGTAAAAAAGCTCACTTTAAGGGACCGCGTAATAGATTACGTCTTGAAGGAAGCCGATCCTTCCTTGCGGTAAAGAAATTTGCCCTCAAGATCGTCCAAAGTGTTTTTTCTCATAAATGATGTGTTTCTCAGCATAATGAACTCAAATTTGGTATATAGGGTAAACGACGTATTCTAAATCGAATGAAAACAGACCAAAAAAAAAATAGGGATTCGTATTGAAATTTTTAAAGATAGAGTTAATTTTACTTAGTATACCAGCCCCCATACAAAATTGCACCAGATTCTACGATAATTAAAAGCAAAGATATAGCCATCGTTAGGATTTTTTTTTTGCGTACTGTACAAGATGGTGTACGCAGTCAAATTCATACACATTGAATAGAACATTTTGACAAGCCAAACGTTTCGACAAGATACAAGCGTTATACGTTACAACATTTTGACAAGCGTTATACGTTTTGGCAAGATACAAGATATCTGGGAATATAACATCGTAGTCTAAAGGCTTCGCATGACCTAATCAGCTTATCGTGATACAATCTCGGAGAAACCCTAAATTCTCTTGTGACACTAAAACTTTGTCTTGGTATACTTGATCCGAATATGTTGAAAGTCGATTGTAGTACTTGTAGTCCGAGAGGTGACTTCAAGTTTAGGTACTCCAACGAACATCATTCTGAATTTTATATAGAATATAGAGAAATGTTAGTATAAATCCTGCATTAACTGGTCTGCCGGGTCAAAAATGGCCGAAGCTATTCAAGAATTGACAGTGAATGAGTTAAACTACATCCGATTGCCAAATATGTCATAATTTGCCAAATAATGAGCATTTTTTTTTTTAATCTTTTTATGTTATAACCAACCATTCTAATTTTAAACGAGGAAGTATAAGCAAGGGTGCAGACAAAACATTCTATACAAAATTCAGAATGATGTTCGGTGTCTATTGGTCTATTGGTGAACTATCCTGAAAGTGTAATTCAAAAATTCAAAAAGAAAAGAAAAATTGTTATATAATCTCCGAGAAACAATAAGGTACATATCGAAATTTCGTTTTGGGATACTTGATCCGAACCTGTTAAAAGTAGATTTTTGTACTTAGTGAGGTGCCCCGTAGGTGTAATTCAGAAATTCCAAATCTCATGCAGACCATTATTATTTTATCATAGACTGCATCAGTGACGTATCCAGGGGGGGGGAGGGAGGATAGGACTGCAGCTCCCTCGAAAATCCAGACAAAATTACATTAAATTTCCAATGCTGAAGTTATTTGCAAATAGTTAATAAATAATATCCTCAACAAATTTTCGAAGTTAGTCATCTTTTCAAAGTAGTTATAAACACAGCTACATTTATTAACAGAGATAGGGCAGGGTTTTCTGCCTTAGGATATCTAGAACAATTTTATGGAAGCAATTTGCCTGGTTATCAAGATGTCATCGAAGTGGAATGGAAATTGGGAAGACGAAGTGGGGCTCTGTGCATCGTTTAGAAAGGTCTTCTACTGCTAGTGATGCTTTCACGGAATGTTCTCTGCTGTACACACCGGACGTTTTAGCTTCATTTTTTTCACGTAAACAAATTAGAATTCTAAAATTAGGATGAATCTAGTAGTTATGTTTCTGTTTTATATAATACTAGCTGGTGGCAAAGTTATATTGAAAAATAATTATTTTTACTAGGTCAAATATATATTTATAAACAACCGGCGCAGTGTCAGTAGTAAAAAAATAGGGCTCCTAAGCCAGGCGGAATGCGGAATGGTATGGTATGGGGGCGTGACAGGTCAATGACGTCACCGGAAGTCGCGTGACCGGAAGTGGAGTTGAGTTGTTCCCCTCTTGCTGCTGTTTTAGTTTCGGTTTCGTTATAAGCTGTTTGTGTATGACGTCACAGTGGGAATGACGTCATAATTTGTTTTATATCAAAGTTTTGAGAGATGGCAAAACTTTTTAGTTTCGGTTTATCTTTAAGATGGAGTTGAGTTGTTCTAGGACTGCTTCTAAGTGAATAACTTAGAGTGATAGGCTTTTTGACTAGTGACGTCACAGTGGGTATGACGTCATTATATGTGAAAATTTACGTTTTAAGTGGTGATAACACTTTTTAGTTTAGTTTTCAGGTGTTGGCAACGAGTTCTGATCGGTCAGCTAAATGCTCGCTTGTGATTGGTAAGTTTTAAACATGTGACCAAAAGCTAACTCCTGATTGACTGTTTGATTTTCTAGCGAGTTACTTACATATCCTTTAGCCAAGTTAAAATACCTACAAAAAATTACACAAATATAAAAAAAAAAAAATGTTAAATTTGAAAAGTTAATAAAAGGAAGGCCATTTGCTAAGGGTCTAAAGAACCCTAACCCCGAGCTACACGTGACATTTCAATATTTTACCAAATAATTGCTAAAATATCGACTATCGGACGTTGCTTTCATGGTAACTCATCTACCCACCCCCCCTTCCCTAACTAATTTTGAATAAGTTAAGACTTTAGAATTACAATCAATAAATTTTGAAAAATTAATTATTAAAGGTGAGGACCCACCTCCAGCCCAATACCTCTTTTAGGAAGAATTGGTACCGCCTCACTCCACCCTAACAAAAAAAAAATCTTATTCCAAAGAACGTATATTTCTTTGAAACTTGAGGTCACTAATCAACAATCCGATGATATCCTTTAAGAAGATATCTTCACCTCTTAACAATTTTAAAGTTTTAGTCTAAAAGATTAAATGTAGGGCACAAACTATTTCTAGAATAGAGTTACATTAAAAATTAAATTTAAGAGTGTCCAGTTTTTTTTGTTTGTTTTTTGAAGAAGAAGACTTGTGGGAACGTATATTTCCCAAGATTAAATTTAATGGTCACTAACAAAATCCTGAAAATGTACTAATTTTAGTTTTTATAAAAATTAAGTTAATGTAATATTTTAGTAAAAATAATGGCTATAGTTAATGAATTGTGAAAAATTAAGTTAGAAGAATTAAATTTAAGGAATTTTGTAGTGACCATACGCATAACTAGTTATACCATCCTCCAACAGGTATCGCTTGTCATCAAATGCCGAGAGCGCTCGCTTTCTTTGCTGGATGGAGAAAATGTGATGTTTTTCACTACCGATCCGATGCTGAACCACAAACAAAGGTTGACGATTGAGAAGACAGTCTCTATAGGTCTGATGTTTTAGCTGTCTTTGAGCTGCTCTTGCGATTCCCTTGGCCGTTTGTTTCTCACCACACTCGCTTAAAATGGAATACATTTTGGGACGAAGCCCTATGAACTCCAAAGCAGATTTTCCGTTAAGTTCATCCTTAAAGTAACCGATCTTCTTCTTGTTAGACACATCGTGTAGGGGATGATCTGATGGATAGTCAGAAAAGTCAAAAAATCCCTTTAACTGCTGTAAGTCAGCAGTCAGATCTGGGGTGGTGAGTCCATAAGTGAGTGAATCTGTGTCGGTGAATAGAAAGCGGGCATTACTTCCATACTTCTTCATGATGACATTGTAGTGGAAATCATACATTAAAACCTTGCTCAGTTCTAAGATGGTGAAACCAGCATAAATGGGTCTATTAAGTGTGAGACTTTTAACTTTTCTTTGTACTGCTGCCAAACTGTTATCAAATTCTGTAAAGGCGTGGAATTCAGGAGACGCGACCAGTTTCTAGGCTTTCTGCGGGTTGTTCACCAACTGAACATCCACTCTATTCCTCAGATTTTCCATAGTTTTCCCGAACACCGCGTTGTTGAGAAGTTTGAAGAAATCTTTTTCAAATGATGTTTTGGCCAGTTTTCTCTGCTTTATATTAAATGCTATGTAGTCCTTCAGCCAAGGTTGTTGGTAGAATTTTAGAATTCTATGGACTTTAGTTAGTTTCAGTCCCAAGGAAAGGTATAGCTTCAGATTACGATAGTGTATAACATAATTATTCTTTGACTGAAGATTCGGAACGAGTTTCACGCTGGAGGAAGCTGACTTCATCTGCATTTCATCCAAAATGTCGAGGTCGGTAGGAGACAGCATATTTGGTTTTATGGTGAGGCATTCGGGAGCCAGGGGATAATCATTATGGAGATCGTGGAGTTCAGCAGGATAGTCGAGATCCACTTCTAGGATGAAACCCTCATCTGCATCATCTGCTTGGTCCAAGATGGTTTGAGTAGAGATGTTTTCAGGGTCCATCCACTGAAAATCCCCAACAGGTAAATATTGAGACATGGCCCAACCTGAAAGAAAAATCCAATTAAATCATTCAATATTAACATAGAAGCTAAATAAAAAATGACAGTTTTAAATAAATTCATGCTTACCATAGAGGTTATTGGCATCCAGGTACAACATATGTTTCTTCTCCTCAGCAGCATTATATTCAGGACAGCCAGGATGGTTTGCCTGGCTATGACGATGGGTGATGACTGAGACTCCTCCCCGAATACCCTTCTCTATGAAGGGGTGCATGTCGATGTCGGTGAATAAATCCAAACCGACATCTGACATCTTGAGAGCGGCTTGCCACGCTAAACCCGGATACGTCATCATGTGGGCGGCGTCTAGCTGGTAGAAGTCCAGAGTTAGGCGGCAGAAATTCTCAAAAACATCAGAGAGGAGGAGCACATCCGTCTTCACGTACAAATCGTGATATTCGCCAAGGTCTTTGATGCCGAAAGCTTCCCAAACAGCTTGAGCGTGGTCATAATCTGCATCTGTGATGGAGGAGTTTGTAAGGGTGCTATAGAAGGCTTGCTGAGGTGGCAGAGATATTTCTTGAAATTTAGGGAATGAGTCCATGTACTCATAAGGGTACACTCCCTTCTTCAGCAAGAGATCTAAGGAAAAAAAATTAAAAATTAAATGATATTGTTAAGAGAACATTTATATAATATTAACATTGACTATATTACGTACCATGGTTAGATGTGATAGAACTCTTCAAAATGTGAAACTTGTCTCTCTCCAGATTATCGACAAGTTTATGAAGCGATGCGTTCAGAAACTGGAGACTGTTAATAAACTGGAGAGTCACCGGGATCTTGTCAAGTTTCTTAGTGATGGAGAAGGAGATGTATTTCTCCATCGTTGTAGGGATGACTCCAATGTCATGATCAGTCACTTTCCCTAGCCCCTGCATGATCAAATGCGCATCATAATTCTTCAGGTTGTGGAAAACGCAGGGAATCATTTTGCGCAACCTGAAGGCAAGGTTGCATTCATTGTGGAGCACTTGACGGAACTGACCGGTCAAGTGATCGTGGTCGTTCACCCGATCAGTTCCTAGTCGCAACTTGCAGAGGCCACAGTGTGTTGCAGCATTGATAGCATGCTGGTCTTGGGGCGTAATCCTCATCGGGACAATGGTGGTGAGCTTAACTGCTAACTCGTCCTTTTCATCAGGACCTATAATGACATAGGCGTATCCGCAGGGAATGTGGGTAGCCGTCTTCACAGTGCTGGAGGGGGTGGTGACGTCCAACTTCTCCACCAAGGCCTCAAAATCCGCGTATATGATATACGGGACTTTCTGGGTGAACTTGTACTGACTGAATTTCAGTACACAGTCCTTTGGAGTCGGCATCTTGATGCGTTGGGGTGAGTGCTCGTTACAGTAAGGAACATGTGCTTTGAGAGTCTCCTCCTTGACAAAACGATGCAGACAGGAGAAACAGTAGAAGAAACTGCCTTTATACTTGGTGAGGTTGGTGAGGAGACGACTCATACTCTTAATTAAGCAGTAGTGCTGCCTCTCCCCTTCTATGATGTAGAGGAGGTTGATTACCTCAGGGTCCTCCCTCTTAGAGATATAAAAGGGTAACACCTCATCATCTTCGTAACCGTAGATATTGATCCTCAGATTATTCAGTGACTCCACAAAACGAACCTTACACGGCTGGACGGGACAGCTTACATTTCCCAACTTGAGCTCCTGCTCGTACTCTACATAGTGAGAAACTCTGTATGGATGATCTGTATAGCTCACGGGGTGGAAGGCAGCCAGTATAGCTCATGGGGTGGAGGACAGCCAGGACAGACCAGATGAAACATTTACTGTCTTCATTCTGGATGTTGAGGACGGCCTTCTTTGCGGCCAACTTGTTGGGTAACTTGAAGTAGCTAGCAGGGGCTAGAGGTTGATACGTGGCAGTTTTCACCTCCAAATGAATGATTTCATCGCTGACCCATCCAGATCCCCGCTCGATGAATTCATCGAAGGAGGACTTGATTTTGGCGAAGGCTTGGTCGATGTGTTCAGGGAGGACGCTGTAATCCAGCTCCATCTGCACCTTGCTCCGGAAATAGGGTGTGGCATATTCCTCGTCTCCCTCATCACTCTTACGAACGAACCGGATTTTACACACAATATACCACTTGATGGCCCTCTTCTCTCCCAACTCCTCCTGCAGCACTTCCTGAACTTGGGGAGTGCTTTCCCTAATGAAGAGAAGCAGGTCTCCAACTGCCTCTTCACTCGGGAATAATTATGAAATTTATTAAATATAAAGATAATATTTAGTAATAATTATCAGATTTTATTATTATTATAAAAGATAACTTATAGAAAAAGTTATCTTTTATAATAATAAAATCTGATAATTATCACTAAATATTATCTTTATATTTAATAAATTTCATAATTATTCCAATTGCAACAACTGTCTACGGTAAAAACCCATTCGCTACACTATGACGTCACGAACAAATTATCTATCACTTTAACTGTTTCAAGCAAGATCGTTACACTATAACTCAACTCGCAAACACGTTGAAGCGTGATGAAACATGCCTAGTCTCGCTCCCCATCTGCTCTGACCGGTTAGAACTAAGCAGCGCCCTCTAGCGCGAAACCTGATTGATCGGTGAAGTTACGTGATCATCCCTCATATATAGACGCTACCGGTTGCCGTCTCGTCATTTCTACTTAGATTCCTGAGTGCGAAAGACGTTTATCGTGTTTGCTTAGTATTTGCTTATCGTGCTTGCTTATCGTATTTTGCTGCTACTTTAGCTTTTTTCTTATTTCATCTGAATTATTCGTTAAGTAAATTTTTATTATTTGTGAAATGTTAGTATCTTTTAAGTAATATGTATATTAAAATGTTTTAAGTATGTTAAAGTAGTCGATTCATGTATTACATAAAAATTATTTCCAACTTGTATTGAAAATGTATGTTTTTTCTTTCGATATTTATATATATTTTTTTCAATTTCAGTTATTTATAATGTCATCATCACGTTCTCCTTCTCCCATGGATGTCGTTGTCTCTAGTCCTAATGACCAAGTAAATGTTCTTTTAGTAATATATTTTTAAATTATGTTTGAATGCTTATAGATTGTATTTATCTTAAACTTTTAAAATTACTTACTATGTATCTTAAAGAATATTCTTTAAATAAGATTAAACTTGTTGCTTGTAAGTAGATGAATTTATTGAAATGAATGCTTAATGTCTAAAATAAATTTGAAATTGTGTTATTTAATGTCGCATAACTGAGTTATCCACTTAAAACTTTCTCAATTATATATGAAATTCATGTCAATAATATGTTCTTTAAAACTTTTTCTAAATGTTATTCATTAGTATAAGATTCACGCCAAAATTTGTACTTAGTATTTTTTCTAAATGTCATTCACTTGAATATTAGTATAAGATTCACGCCAAAATTTTCATTGCTTAGTAATTTTCAATGTTGTAACTATTCAAAGTCGCCCTAAATTCACGCTGAAATTTTCATTACTTTTTGCACTTGGTAATTGTCAGTGCAGTAACTATTCAAAATCGCCTTAAATTCACGCTAAAATTTTTATTGCTTTTGTACTTAGTAATTGTCAGTGCAGTAACTATTCAAAGTCATCCTAAATTCACGCCCGATTTTTCTCTGACGTAAAAAACTTAGAATAATTTCCCAATATCTTACTTTAGGAGGTTGTTGTTGAATCTACTGCTGCTGGATCTTCTAATGCTGCATCCACCTCACAAGACTTGCATGTAAGTATTATTTTTATCATTTAAGTGAAAGAATAATAACTTTAAAAACATGTTACTCAAAATTTCTATTTTCAATAGGTCTGTACCATCTGTCAGAAAGGTTTCGTACAGAAATTTACTCTTACCCGGCACATGAAAATCCATCAGAAAACTGTAAGTATTACATTCAATGTGAACTATTGTTAAGAAGATGTTGAAATAGCTTATTTAAATGTTAAATAATTTTTTCAGATACCTGTTGCTGGACCCTCTCGTGCCATCCATCTTGCACAAGGTTCAAATGCTACGAATTCCAATGTTGATTCTCATGTAAGTTTTTTTTTTTTTTTTTTTTTTTTTTTTAAGTATTTTTAATAAAAATGTTTTCATATATTTTGGAGAATACATATTTTGTAAAATGTTTTCGGTAAATATATTTGAAGATTTTCAATTCATTTTTGTAATAAAGTTTTAGATATTTCTGCCAATAATGTGTTTTCAGGAGAGCTTTCCAAAAGATATTTTTAAATAAAGTTTTAGAAAAAAAAATTAAATAAAGTTTTCTCGATAAAGAAAAATAAAATGTAAATCTGTTTTTATTTTCTTCCCTCTTTGAAACTCATCATAGTTTTATTTTTTCAACAGGTGTGTCACATCTGCAACAAGTCCTTTGTTCAGAAATTTAATCTCAATAAGCATCTCAAGATTCACACTGGCACGAAGGATTTCACCTGTGGGATATGCCAGAAGTCCTTCACACGTAATGCAGACTTAACCCGTCACATGGAGACTCATCAATCTGCTACCCCCCATGCCTGTCCTGACTGCGGGAAGACTTTCGGCCGTAAGGATCATGTTCAACAACATCTTCTCACCCACCTTCGAGTTGCCCACGTAGGAGAAATTCAACCTGCACCCAGAAGGAGGAGAGTTGAGGTGAAGACGTCAGATGTCTTTGCCACCCGCCATTTATTCCCGAGTGAAGAGGCAGTTCGAGACCTGCTTCTCTTCATTAGGGAAAGCACTCCCCAAGTTCAGGAAGTGCTGCAGGAGGAGTTGGGAGAGAAGAGGGCCATCAAGTGGTATATTGTGTGTAAAATCCGGTTCGTTCGTAAGAGTGATGAGGGAGACGAGGAATATGCCACACCCTATTTCCGGAGCAAGGTGCAGATGGAGCTGGATGACAGCGTCCTCCCTGAACACATCGACCAAGCCTTCGCCAAAATCAAGTCCTCCTTCGATGAATTCATCGAGCGGGGATCTGGATGGGTCAGCGATGAAATCATTCATTTGGAGGTGAAAACTGCCACGTATCAACCTCTAGCCCCTGCTAGCTACTTCAAGTTACCCAACAAGTTGGCAGCAAAGAAGGCCGTCCTCAACATCCAGAATGAAGACAGTAAATGTTTCATCTGGTCTGTCCTGGCTGTCCTCCACCCCATGAGCTATACTGGCTGCCCTCCACCCCGTGAGCTATACAGATCATCCATACAGAGTTTCTCACTATGTAGAGTACGAGCAGGAGCTCAAGATGGGAAATGTAAGCTGTCCCGTCCAGCCGTGTAAGGTTCGTTTTGTAGAGGCACTGAATAATCTGAGGATCAATATCTACGGTTACGAAGATGATGAGGTGTTACCCCTTTATATCTCTAAGAGGGAGGACCCTGAGGTAATCAACCTCCTCTACATCATAGAAGGGGAGAGGCAGCACTACTGCTTAATTAAGAGTATGAGTCGTCTCCTCACCAACCTCACCAAGTATAAAGGCAGTTTCTTCTACTGTTTCTCCTGTCTGCATCGTTTTGTCAAGGAGGAGACTCTCAAAGCACATGTTCCTTACTGTAACGAGCACTCACCCCAACGCATCAAGATGCCGACTCCAAAGGACTGTGTACTGAAATTCAGTCAGTACAAGTTCACCCAGAAAGTCCCGTATATCATATACGCGGATTTTGAGGCCTTGGTGGAGAAGTTGGACGTCACCACCCCCTCCAGCACTGTGAAGACGGCTACCCACATTCCCTGCGGATACGCCTATGTCATTATAGGTCCTGATGAAAAGGACGAGTTAGCAGTTAAGCTCACCACCATTGTCCCGATGAGGATTACGCCCCAAGACCAGCATGCTATCAATGCTGCAACACACTGTGGCCTCTGCAAGTTGCGACTAGGAACTGATCGGGTGAACGACCACGATCACTTGACCGGTCAGTTCCGTCAAGTGCTCCACAATGAATGCAACCTTGCCTTCAGGTTGCGCAAAATGATTCCCTGCGTTTTCCACAACCTGAAGAATTATGATGCGCATTTGATCATGCAGGGGCTAGGGAAAGTGACTGATCATGACATTGGAGTCATCCCTACAACGATGGAGAAATACATCTCCTTCTCCATCACTAAGAAACTTGACAAGATCCCGGTGACTCTCCAGTTTATTAACAGTCTCCAGTTTCTGAACGCATCGCTTCATAAACTTGTCGATAATCTGGAGAGAGACAAGTTTCACATTTTGAAGAGTTCTATCACATCTAACCATGGTACGTAATATAGTCAATGTTAATATTATATAAATGTTCTCTTAACAATATCATTTAATTTTTAATTTTTTTTTCCTTAGATCTCTTGCTGAAGAAGGGAGTGTACCCTTATGAGTACATGGACTCATTCCCTAAATTTCAAGAAATATCTCTGCCACCTCAGCAAGCCTTCTATAGCACCCTTACAAACTCCTCCATCACAGATGCAGATTATGACCACGCTCAAGCTGTTTGGGAAGCTTTCGGCATCAAAGACCTTGGAGAATATCACGATCTGTACGTGAAGACGGATGTGCTCCTCCTCTCTGATGTTTTTGAGAATTTCTGCCGCCTAACTCTGGACTTCTACCAGCTAGACGCCGCCCACATGATGACGTATCCGGGTTTAGCGTGGCAAGCCGCTCTCAAGATGTCAGATGTCGGTTTGGATTTATTCACCGACATCGACATGCACCCCTTCATAGAGAAGGGTATTCGGGGAGGAGTCTCAGTCATCACCCATCGTCATAGCCAGGCAAACCATCCAGGCTGTCCTGAATATAATGCTGCTGAGGAGAAGAAACATATGTTGTACCTGGATGCCAATAACCTCTATGGTAAGCATGAATTTATTTAAAACTGTATTTTTTATTTAGCTTCTATGTTAATATTGAATGATTTAATTAGATTTATCTTTCAGGTTGGGTCATGTCTCAATATTTACCTGTTGGTGATTTTCAGTGGGTGGACCCTGAAAACATCTCTACTCAAACCATCTTGGACCAAGCAGATGATGGAGATGAGGGTTTCATCCTAGAAGTGGATCTCGACTATCCTGCTGAACTCCACGATCTCCATAATGATTATCCCCTGGCTCCCGAACGCCTCACCATAAAACCAAATATGCTGTCTCCTACCGACCTCGACATTTTGGATGAAATGCAGATGAAGTCAGCTTCCTCCAGCGTGAAACTCGTTCCGAATCTTCAGTCAAAGAATAATTATGTTATACACTATCGTAATCTGAAGCTATACCTTTCCTTGGGACTGAAACTAACTAAAGTCCATAGAATTCTAAAATTCTACCAACAACCTTGGCTGAAGGACTACATAGCATTTAATATAAAGCAGAGAAAACTGGCCAAAACATCATTTGAAAAAGATTTCTTCAAACTTCTCAACAACGCGGTGTTCGGGAAAACTATGGAAAATCTGAGGAATAGAGTGGATGTTCAGTTGGTGAACAACCCGCAGAAAGCCTAGAAACTGGTCGCGTCTCCTGAATTCCACGCCTTTACAGAATTTGATAACAGTTTGGCAGCAGTACAAAGAAAAGTTAAAAGTCTCACACTTAATAGACCCATTTATGCTGGTTTCACCATCTTAGAACTGAGCAAGGTTTTAATGTATGATTTCCACTACAATGTCATCATGAAGAAGTATGGAAGTAATGCCCGCTTTCTATTCACCGACACAGATTCACTCACTTATGGACTCACCACCCCAGATCTGACTGCTGACTTACAGCAGTTAAAGGGATTTTTTGACTTTTCTGACTATCCATCAGATCATCCCCTACACGATGTGTCTAACAAGAAGAAGATCGGTTACTTTAAGGATGAACTTAACGGAAAATCTGCTTTGGAGTTCATAGGGCTTCGTCCCAAAATGTATTCCATTTTAAGCGAGTGTGGTGAGAAACAAACGGCCAAGGGAATCGCAAGAGCAGCTCAAAGACAGCTAAAACATCAGACCTATAGAGACTGTCTTCTCAATCGTCAACCTTTGTTTGTGGTTCAGCATCGGATCGGTAGTGAAAAACATCACATTTTCTCCATCCAGCAAAGAAAGCGAGCGCTCTCGGCATTTGATGACAAGCGATACCTGTTGGAGGATGGTATAACTAGTTATGCGTATGGTCACTACAAAATTCCTTAAATTTAATTCTTCTAACTTAATTTTTCACAATTCATTAACTATAGCCATTATTTTTACTAAAATATTACATTAACTTAATTTTTATAAAAACTAAAATTAGTACATTTTCAGGATTTTGTTAGTGACCATTAAATTTAATCTTGGGAAATATACGTTCCCACAAGTCTTCTTCTTCAAAAAACAAACAAAAAAAACTGGACACTCTTAAATTTAATTTTTAATGTAACTCTATTCTAGAAATAGTTTGTGCCCTACATTTAATCTTTTAGACTAAAACTTTAAAATTGTTAAGAGGTGAAGATATCTTCTTAAAGGATATCATCGGATTGTTGATTAGTGACCTCAAGTTTCAAAGAAATATACGTTCTTTGGAATAAGATTTTTTTTTTGTTAGGGTGGAGTGAGGCGGTACCAATTCTTCCTAAAAGAGGTATTGGGCTGGAGGTGGGTCCTCACCTTTAATAATTAATTTTTCAAAATTTATTGATTGTAATTCTAAAGTCTTAACTTATTCAAAATTAGTTAGGGAAGGGGGGTGGGTAGATGAGTTACCATGAAAGCAACGTCCGATAGTCGATATTTTAGCAATTGTTTGGTAAAATATTGAAATGTCACGTGTAGCTCGGGGTTAGGGTTCTTTAGACCCTTAGCAAATGGCCTTCCTTTTATTAACTTTTCAAATTTAACATTTTTTTTTTTTTTTATATTTGTGTTATTTTTTGTAGGTATTTTAACTTGGCTAAAGGATATGTAAGTAACTCGCTAGAAAATCAAACAGTCAATCAGGAGTTAGCTTTTGGTCACATGTTTAAAACTTACCAATCACAAGCGAGCATTTAGCTGACCGATCAGAACTCGTTGCCAACACCTGAAAACTAAACTAAAAAGTGTTATCACCACTTAAAACGTAAATTTTCACATATAATGACGTCATACCCACTGTGACGTCACTAGTCAAAAAGCCTATCACTCTAAGTTATTCACTTAGAAGCAGTCCTAGAACAACTCAACTCCATCTTAAAGATAAACCGAAACTAAAAAGTTTTGCCATCTCTCAAAACTTTGATATAAAACAAATTATGACGTCATTCCCACTGTGACGTCATACACAAACAGCTTATAACGAAACCGAAACTAAAACAGCAGCAAGAGGGGAACAACTCAACTTCCGGTCACGTGACTTCCGGTGACGGCATATCCGGTCACGTCATATCCGGTCACTCCCTCATACCATACCATTCCGCATTCCGCCCTGGCTTAGGAGCCTTATTTTTTAACTACTAGTGTCCCGAAAACTAAAAATAACTACTATATTCATCATAATTTTAGAATTGTAATTTATTTATGAGAAGGAAAAAAAAAAAATGCCAAAATGTCCCGTGCGTCAGCCAGAGAATTGCTCAAATGTATTTCCGCACATACGTTTACTATTAAAAATGATGTGCATTCTGCCAGTTTCAATTGCAACTGCTAAAAGAAGTACTTCAGCTTTACGATCATTAAAATCATATTTAAGAAATTTTATAAGCGAAACAAAGTTGAACGGATTGGCACTTTTGTCAATTCACAGAGTAAATAATCTAATAATGCGGCTCTAAATAAAATTTCGAAAAAAGCTAGAAGGTTAAACTTATGGTAAACAAGTAATAAGTGCGTAATTTGTTCTTAATTTATTAAATAAAAATTTAAATTAATTAAACGGTGTGTTAATTATATATATATAAACAGTTTTGCTGTGTGTCACTTTTATCAAACATTAAAAAAATCAATATTCATAAAAAAAATAGTACTTCAGTCTCACCTCGTTTATAGTAGATATCCGAAAGAAATTGAAAAATAGTTCAAAATCCAACGTACATGCAAGTTGCGTGAAACGATGCTTGAAAATACATGCATCTTTTTTATCGTTTCCCAACACATTTTACGTACCATTAATTAATTGGGAAAAATTCAAATGACAAACATAATTCGATACTCGTTAATTAAGAAAAAAAGATTCGTTAATGGAAACATTCAATTTAATTACAACTGAAAAAAAACATTGATTTAAAAATGTAAAACAAATTTTATTGTAACCACTCAATTGATTGCGAAATTATTAAAAGAAATTGTTTATACATCTGAGGAGAAAAGTGTGCCATGAGAAAATTTACTTAGGAAGTGAGGAATTGTGTTGAATGTTGTCGATTAGGTTACACAGCATAATATATACCAAACCAATTTTTAATTTAATTTCAGGTTTTTATTCAGTTTTCAATTTGTTCAATAACTTAAAAACCTCTTGTGTTATCTTTTCATTATCTTCATTTATTCGCGCATTAAGCAATTAAAAGAATTTAAAGGAATATTTTTGGTAAGGAAAATAAAGGTATAAATTAACTTTATTATGATACTGGTAATCTTTGATAGAAAGAATATTTTTCCATCGCTCGACGCAATTATAAAAACACAAGAAAAATAAAAAGATCGTCTGTCTAACAAATATTCCTTTTAATGAGAATAAAAAATGAAAGAAAGAAAAGTTGACAGAAAAATAAGTTTCTTGTTTTTTTTTGTGTTTTTATTTATTCTTTCATTCTTTTTTACCTTTCCACCTTTAGTCATTTCTCACAGACGTTGATTTTGTCGTGGCACATCGCATATCTGGAAGGAAAAAAAAGAGAAATAAAAAATACATTATTTCGTAGCAAACGACATCTGATAAGGTATAATTAATGAGGCGAAAGTGGCATCACTGAGGTAGCAGACGAAAAGAGCTGAATCGATAACGCGTCGTTCTAAATTATAGGAATTGAAATTTTCAGTTTCGCAGAGGCAATAAAAAAAAAACTGCTTGTTTCGTTATACCTGTCAAAATGACGTACGACAGAAACGCAGTGATTCGATATTGCAGTAGATATCAACTGCAATTGCAACTTTATAAACCGGTATAAAAAGAATGGAATTAATAAAAAAAAAAGTCGTTCCAAATGAGCTATCGAAAATTTTCATTTTTGGAATCTCCATTACATGACTTCCGTCGTACTTTTGTTTCTCGAAATAATAGAATAATTCGGTTTGAGTTATTTTCCCGAACAAAAGAAAAACTGTCGGAATTGTTTAGAAGTCCACAATTTCCAAAACGAAACCGCAAATCTTGTGTGAAACAATTAATCACCTCGACATGAAATATCAGAAGTTGGATATTTAATTATTCATTCGCTGTCTACTTGACAGCGAAAACAATTCGTTTATCTTTGTAGTGTGTTTTATGGGGCCATATTTGAAAGAGAGATTTGTTTGATGATGTCTGAATGAAGAATACGTTCTGCTCAATCAGTGGGATTCTTGTATAACTATCTTTTAACAGAATGGGTTTTATGCGTTTGTCAAATTGGGCTTTAAATTTAAAGGCAGGTTTTAATTTTGGATTTTTTGAAAATGTTAGCCAAACAAGACACCTTGATAATTTATTATCTCACCGCTGCATCCCAAAATATGTAAGTGGAGTTAGGATTGGAAAGTGGGAAAATAAAAAATAAAAACTTGAATATAAAAGTTAAACGATCTATGAAAAGATAGCATCAACGCCTTTATGTCTTTGCGTAGCAGCATTGTTTACTTTCCGGTTTTAAATAAATACAGCGCGGGAAATTATTATGTTGACTTTATTGCTTATTCATGCCCAAAATATTTCAATGAAACTATTTTAAACAATTTAATATACTATTTTCAAGAAAACAATGTATGTATAACTTTAATACATTTCGTACGCTTTGTCGAAATTCCAATAATTTCTCAAATTTTATTCGATTTAAATAAATCCGAAGCAAAATTTTATGAGTGTCTCATGAACTCATTATGTTAACTCATGAACTCATTATGTTAACTCATGAACTCATTATATTAACTCATGAACATAATTTTATTATAGTTACTCATTATTCTATAAATCTTGTACTTTTTTAGTTTGTTTAAATATAAAATTGATTATTCATATATTTTTTAACTTAAAATGGAAACACACAACATTTCTTAAAGTTACTCCTAAATATATGTAATAACAATATAGTTTAATATCACCTAATTTAATTTATACTTTTAAAACTCATATTCCATTTCTACTCTTTTCACCGATTCATTCAATAATTTTCTATCTTTTCAACAGTCTATTCATGTTAGATTTTGTTTAAGTCATAACTTTCCCAAGCTGTAACTTCAGTATTGCTCGTCATTGTATCAGTCTAAATTTGTTTCTCACATTCTTGGAATTTCAATTTTTTTGCTGTGATAATCATAAACATTCAACTCATTAAAACTGGCATCCAGTAGTTCTCATGATATTAGATTCATCTCATCGCTATTCTCTATACTGATAACATGTTGGACTCTCTCTCTCCTATAAGTAATGAATAAAGGTTAATGATTGCAACTAAAAAGAATGTTTCCTTCTCACCAAGAACATCTTAACTTTTACTAATGATGTGAACATTTCATATATTTTTGAAATTAATGCATTAACAAATTATCTGTTACTAAACACGTATTAAGTTACTCTGTAATGAATTCAAAAGTTAAAATGCAAAAGTTGGTTGTATATTCATTGGCCTCAAATGTAAAAAGCCAAAAACTATTCTAACACGTTAATATATTCTTCAAGTTAACCAATTAATGCCTATTTATGGCTTTTTACCAAATTTACTCTTTGTTTATCAAATCTGTGGTCGTATGCTTGGTTTTTTGGTTATAAGAGTTCGCATGTCAGTCGACTTTAAAAGTCATAGGAGATTGACTTACAAACTCAGTCAATAATCTTAGAAAGGCAGTTTCATAATCCCTCCACCTAGCTTATATTATGAATCACTTGTAAAACACCATCCTTTATTACTATGGAAATGTTAAGTTTATTTCATCCTTCTTTGTACCTTTTTTAATTTAGCGTTTTAATCTGGGGAAATTGTACATATGCATGAGTGGCAAAATTTAAACACAATACTACACCAAATAATTCAAGGCTTAATCTTGGAAAATAATCAGCCTTATTCCATATTCCGTATTTTTATTCAAAATCAGACATTCTAAAATGATTTAGTCTAAAAAAAAAGTTCTCTATGAACTTCATCACAGCTTCAAATGATTAAGTTAAAAACTAGTTCTCTCAAAGTGAAATCTAGTTTTAATGCAATGGGTTAGTTTATAAAACAACCCCATCTAAGTGTGAGAGTATTGACTAGAATGAAAATGCGATTGTTTGATCTTGTGTAACTTTTCTCCCTCAAATTATTGTTTGAATTTTTTTTTCTTAGTTTTATTTCATTTATTTATATGGCTATCTCAGTTCCAGACAGAATTTTGTGAACACTTATTCTGATTTCCTTGAAGTTTTTTTAAATTTTTCTTTCATTGATATTGTTCATAATTTTTTTTTACAACTTTTTTTTTTTTTAAATTTTTCTTTTATCTTGTAACTCTTAATTTGTGTTTTATGAAGGTTTCGTGCAGTAGGTATGTTACTGTATGATACATTTACGACAGATACCGCATTACAGAAGATTGTTGATCAGCCGTTTTGCATCAAAACCAACTCTATCCAAAATTTAAATTCAAATTTCCAAATACTTAAAACGGAAAAAGTTATAAAGTTAACCTTGATAAAAAAAAAAAAAAAAAATAAGGTTTTAGTTTTTTCAATGCATAAAAAATATATCATAATAATAATAATAATAAAAAAACCTAAGCGAAAATTTTTTAGCTTTCCTGGATTTAAAAAAAAAAAAAAAAAAAAATGGATGGAGCTGATTTTGAATCTACACGCTTCATATATTCTTACCGAATGCCAAAACGAAAACCAAAAGTATAATAATACAAGTATATATAACAAGTATAATAATAATAATAATAATAATAATAATAATAATAATAATAATAATAATAATAATAATAATAATAATAATAATAATAATGATAATGATAATGATAATGATGATAATGATAATGATAATGATAATGATAATGATAATGATAATAATAATAATAATAATAATAATAATAATAATAATAATAATAATAATAATAATAATAATAATAATAATAATAATAATAATAATAATAATAATAATAATAATAATAATAATGATAATGATGATGATGATAATGATAATGATAATGATAATGATAATAATAATAATAATAATAATAATAATAATAATAATAATAATAATAATAATAATAATAATAATAATAATAATAATAATAATAATAATAATAATAATAATAATAATAACTAAAAAAAAAGTTGATTAACGAAACCCTAAAGATGATACAATATTTTTTATTTTTAACATTTCAAAATTAGTTTACTAATTTTTCTTTCTCCAGTGGCTCCATCCAGAAGTACCAGAAGTATTCCTCTCAAATACCATTCTCTTAAAAACTGACTTCGACATATTTATCCGAAATACGACACTTTCCTAGTTTCTTCAGAAAGGAGGCCTGTAATTACCTGTCACCCTTTGAGCACAAGCATCCCTACCACAGAGACAACCATTATCGCCACTAAACATTCCGCTGACAACCCTCACCTTCAAAACCCTCCCCCTCACCGACTCAGATTCCAGGGGCACATTGTGAGAGGTCCCCATTGTTAAAAAGTAACCACAAAAAGCAAAATCACAAAAGAAACCTCAAGCGGGCAAAACTTTGTGGCACATGATTATGCGCCTCAAATTATGTCCATGGAACACTGCCATCCCAGCAAAGGTCCACGAAGCCAGAAAATAAGAAACTGTCTGGGGGTCCTGTCATCAAGGGGGAAGTGGGATTGTGACTTCTTGAATGAAAAACGACTCATCTTCGCTGTAGATAATATCCATCGTTTTTATCTCACAGCGTTTAAATGAGCGATCCGTCATAGAATGGGTGTCACAGAAGGAGATAGTTTTTTTTTCCTCTGATGTATGACGATTTATGACTCGCGCACCTGCACTTTCTTGGGGTACAGGTGGGAATATTCGGGAAAGGGCGTTGGAAAAAAGGGTTGAAGAGGTGATATAGGTAGAGATTTGCCTCTATTGAATAACAAATATATTATTGAAGAACAACCGGGGTTTATATCGTGATGCCTTCACATTAAAATTGCACTCAAGTGAATATTTTAACAATGCAGTTTTACAAGTTTGTAAAGTACTAAAAAAAAAAAAAATCCGAACTGTGGCTATACATTGCATTTTAATTGATGAAATAACAAAAGTCAAGTATGTTTGTAAATCGTAGAAGGATTTGAATAATTATACAGTGGATCCAAAAAGTCTTCATACAATTTAAAAATTTTTAGAAAAAGTGCTGTAGTTCGGAATTGAATTCGAATATTTTTTGTAGAATGTTTATTTAATTCCGAATGAAATTTGACATTTTAAAAAGAAGTATTGAATCATTTTATTTTGATAAAAATTTAAATTCGTAAAACAAGGAAAAACATAAAAGTGTTCGTACACCGTAAAATTTTCTGATAATTTCATTAATAAAATAATTTTTGTATTGTGACGACATTTAAAAAATCGATTGCCTGTAATATTTTCCTTCTGTATTTATTATAATCTACTTATTATTTAAAGTAGCTTGCAGCCGTAAAGAATCGACAAACAACAGTTACAATTGATCATATTTCACCGTAATAGTACTAATCGTATTCTATATATGGCTAGTATTAAATTTATTTCATTTAACTGATTATAGGTAAAAAAAAGTTTTAAACAAGAAAATAGAATCCAAAACCAGCCAAAAAGATATTGTCCAACACAAGTATCTGTACGTGAAAAGAAATTTATTGGAAGAAAATTTGAGAAAAATAACATTTATGTACTATAAAAGTTTCTTCAGAATGCAGGGAAGTTTTTTTAACTTCAAATTCACTTGAAACTGTTTGAAAAGTAGTCAGATCAGTTGTACTGTTTGGGAGTTCTGCCCGAAGAAAAAATTCCGTAAATGCTAAAAATAGAAAGTTTTGCCTTTTCTGTACAAAGGCAATGATAAATAAGCCAGAAACGTATTGGAATCGTGTATTTCAAGATATATATTAAAATAACAATAATAATAATAATAATAATAATAATAGTAATAACATTTTTGATTTTGATGGCCGCATTATTGTGTTGAAAAGAAAAAATGATGAACTTATTCCAAGAACTTTGTGGGAAGAGTAAAGCCTGGAGGTGGAAGTGTTCTTGTTTATGGGTGTTTGTCAGCATTACGACTTGGTAAATTGGTGTTTAATGATGGAATATTGAATCATGAACTCTATTTGAACATTTTGAATGATAAATTAAATTTTTCAGCCTAAAATTTGGGTACTACAAATAACTCCATTTTCCATCAAGATAGAAAGATTCAAGATAGAAGATACAGATTTCAATTATCACCTCTGTAGCCTCTATAATTGTCCACAAAATCTAAAAACACTACCGCAATCGACAGATTTGAACCCAAATGAACAGATTTACGGAGAATTGGAGTCCAAAGTAAGAAGACACGACATTGAAACGAAAAGTCAAGTAAAAACAGTGATGGTCGAAGAATGGAGGAACGTTGATGCAGAAGTTACCAAAAAAATTAGTAAAATTTATGCCCAGATGCATAAAAGTTAATTTGAATGCTAAAAGATATCCTACGAATTGCTAATTTACCAAAATATTGCGATGAATATCAATATGTAAAAAAAAAAAAAAAAAATTAAGTGTACGAAGACTTTTGAGAGATATTTTTTTGTGTTACTTTTGTGTTAATGATTTTTCTAAAAAAAGTTTTTCAATGCATTTAATATATTTATGTAGTTTTATTACGATACAATTAGAGATATTATTAAAAAATCCTATTCTGAAATATTAATATTTGAAACGGATAATGTAGAATTTGATTGAAATTCGTAAATGTACGAAAATTTTTGGGGAGCCACAGTATGAAGGTTTACTTTTTTCATAAGGGGTCATATACATATTTAAACTGAATCAAACTTTCGAAAGTTCAATGGCAACCCTATAATATTATACCATATTTAGATTTAGCATGCAAAAAACGATGAAATACAAAATTTAATAATTTTGCAATGAGTGGTTAAAAATTTAAATGAGGTTAAAGAATGAACAAATTAACGTTAAAAGAAAACAAAATTACCATAATTTGTTTAAATAATTAATATATTTCATTAATTTTGTTTTAAAAGATAGTTTGTTTAAATACCAAACATAAATAGCAATCAACTTTTGTAGCAAACAGTGTTTTAATAATTAATTATCAATTAATAAAACAAGTTTTAAAAATGATTCATTAGATTAATCATGATCGAAAATCCCTCCAGAATGTTTTTTTCACTCCATTTTTACATTTGGTTATCAATATTTCAACAAAATGTAAAAAAGCTCACTTAAAGGGACAGTGTAATAGATTACGTCTTGAAGTACGCAAACTTTCGATTGTTCCCCGCTTCAAAGAGATTTGCCCTGAAGATCGGCCAAAACATTTTCGCTCATAAGTGACGTGTTTCTCAACATAATGAACTGAAATGTGATCTTTAGGGTAAATGAAGTATTCTAAATAGAATGAAAACGTAAAAAATAGGTGTTCGTATTGCAATTTTTAAAGATAGAGTTAAAGTTACTTAGTGAACTGCCCCCTAAGAAAAATAATTTTCACCAGACATATACAAAATCGTAAACAAAACATTTTTGTGCAAACCGCAAGATTGTATGATAGTTAGAACCAAAGATATAGCCATTGTTCGGATTTTTTTTTGCGTACTGTATTTGTGCAAGTGTAGCTTTGGGGTTAGTTTTTTCTACCTGTGTGGGTTAGTTAGCGAAGATAGCTAATATGTGGTTGGAATCATTAGCTAAGCTGCAGGGACCATCACCCTTAAAAAATTAAACGGAAAAATTGTTTTCTATGAATGAGACGAATAATATAACTCACAAAAACAAAGTTTTTAATATAAATCTTTTATAAGCATTGTTAAACTTTGTATTCATTAACACAGCGCACTGATTCTGTAAACAGCGAGTGCTTGGTGTTTGCATCTAATTATAAACCTCAAAAACATTTTAATCAGCAAAATGTGTGGCAAACTACGTTTAAAAATTTATTTATTAAAATGAACGTGAATTTATGGACTCACATCAAAATGTCATTTATTTATTTTGATGCAAATAATTTTATTATTTATTTATTAAAAATATTTGGCAACAGGAAAGAGTTTCTTCAATGGTCGGTTAAATGCAATTTTGCCAACGTGTTAAATGCTATAATGCCTACGCCATTGGATGCGCGGCAAAATGAGGTTCAACACGCAATCAAGCTGATGGTTAAAAATAAATATAATTACGTTAGTGAAAAATGTACAATTTTTTTAATCCCCTTTGGTAACAACATTCTCGTTTAGTAGAATTTGGTTTGGATTGTTTTTGACATAATAACAAATTAAAAATGTAATATATTAATTTAAAAGCCATTTGTTTCTTTCTTTGTGATTGAATATTAACAAATTGAAAACGAAATTGAAATAATAACATGTATTGAACTCAAAGAAACGCCCATTCATAATAGATACAACAAAAGTATATAATATTGCTCTGTACACTATTTTCCCTTCAAATTTTGTTAATCAGCTTTTATTGCTCTCATAGTTACTGATATAAATTTCATATGTTTCCATGAATTAATTTGCAGGCAATTAACATTAGCAGTATACCGTTCATCTCAGAAGAGAGACACAAGATCAGCGTTTTTTAATGCACATTTTAAAAATACGTGATCCGTCAGAAAATACTTTTATAGCATTAAAAGCCCCTAAATTAAATATACTATAAAATCATTTCAATGAAATTTAAAAAAAAATTGTTTTCAAGTGACGAATAATATTGTTAAAAAATATGTATTTTCAAAAATTCGGATTAAGGATCTTGTAAGTTATGATACAAGTATAGGGTTCAGTGTAGATTTGATCTGGCTTAAAACACTATCGTCGGAAGTTAAAATGGCACACATCAATTTTATTTCTGCACATAACTAATATTTTTTAAATCCTTTATTTTAACTTCGATTTTGCGTGTGTGTGTGGTTAGCTGTGTATGTCGATGGTGGGCAAATATGCGACGGCCTAATTAACCTCCTTGCCGTCATCCAATCGGGTTGAAACTTGGCAGATAGATTCGATGTCGATGACTATGCATTCTATCAAATTTTGGTACTGTAACTGTCACTATTACGAAATATTAATATACAAACTTGCCGTCATCCAATTACGCTAAAATAGCATTTAACCGACCATCGAAGAATCTCTTTCCTATTGCCAATTTTTCTTAAATAAATAAATAATAAAAAAATTTAATCAGATTAATTAAAAGACTTTTTAATGTGAGTGCATAAATTAACGTTCATTAGTATATACATTTTTAAACATATTTTGCCTCACATTTTGCTGAGAGAAATATTTTTGATATTTATAATTAGATTCAAACACCAAGCACACGCTGTTTACAGAATAAGCGCTGTGTTAATGAATATAAAAATTGGCAATGTATATGAAGGATTAATATTGAAAACTTTGTTTTTATGGGTTATATTATTCGTCTCATTCTTAGAAAACAATTTTTCCCATTTTATTTTTCTAAGCCTCTTTATTCAATGCCATAAAAATAAAGCCATTGACAAAAACACGCATTTTCTCAGAACAAATCAGGAAGCGCCAGAGTATGCATTTTCAAAAAATTTGAAATTTGTTGCATTTTAACTTTTGAGGATGAACAGACATGGATTCGTAAACAAACTTCCCGCTCTTTCTTCCCAGATAAAGAAACAAAAACAAAAGCTCAATCTTGGCGGGATCATTTTTATTACTTTTGGCGAGATGATCCCCTTGTCTGGCAACCCTCCGATCCACCTCACCGGCAGGCCCCCACTGCACAAAACGAAGAACTGATGCTCGAAACAGTCTTAACCGAGGCACTGGCCATTCCACAACCTCTCCGGCGCGTTTCGATACATATAAAACAGTAGCAACTTGAGCGGATGTTAATAACACACCCCGCGCGGCTTTTTGGAGGGTTTCTCTTGTAAATAAATATCGAAATTTTGCCGCTCAAATGAAAGTGTGATCGAAATGACGTTTGTGATTTGTGCTGCAACTTCCTTGGGATTATATTTGTATGACTGACGGTTTTCTGGAGATAGATTTGCTGTATTGGACCGATCGCGAAATTTTTGGTGTTTCTGGAATCTTAGAGATCCGATTGTCGGGTTGTGTTCGAATTGATGCGTTTGCCTGACATGGTTATAAAACCTCGACTGGAGGATATATTTCAAGGTGAGTTTTCTACTGGGAATGGCCGGTTATATGTCAAAACAGCGGATAGCTATATAATACGGCGGGTTGATAATTCTATATCTTGGTATTTGGTAATAGAGACTTTTAATGCAACATTAAATTTAAAAGCTAATTCTTTTAATCTGCCATCCATTGACAAAGCATTGGCTACTTTTTTTAAACTTATTTTGAGTGACTTGTATTCACAATACGCAAAGTTAGACTGGTCCTTTTTCTTCCAAAATATAGAATTTATCAATCGTATATTGCTACTTATATTTAGTTTACGATTTTTATGATTGTTTTGATATTTGTACAGGCATAAAATGTCTCATTGTAAATACAGCTTAAAACTTTGCATTCTTAAACTTGTGGTACATTTCAATATCAATTTCCACGCATTTAAGTGTACTTGTAACTTCGTTTCTAGTTATCTTGGCCGACCAAACTGTACAGTGATTAGCGCGCTGGCTTCTAGACCGCGAGGTTGTGGGTTCGAGTCCCGTGTTAGGCATGGGTGTTTGTAAATGTATATTGGCTTGTCTAATGACGAATGTTTCGGCGCATTATAGCCCTCGTGTTGCTGATGGCGCCAGATAATCTGAATACAACCAACCAAACCTAATTATCTTGGTTTAGAATCGGAATTAGCGATGTTTTAAGGAAGAAAATTCTACTCCGCACTTTATGACGAAGCAAATTGAAAAAATTGAACCTGCACATTATTTACCTTACGAATTAAATAGTTATTTTAACCTAAATCCTAAGAAATCCGAAAGCTTTTCCGTTATTCCCCCGATTTCGCCAAATATTCCACAGACTTTTGACAAGCCAAATATGCCTATATAAGTTTGACAAGTAATAGCGTTCAGTTATTGTCTTAGTTTGCACCTTTCCGGCTGTTTTCTGCCACAATGAAGTGATTATATCGTGGCACATGTAAATGTTAATAATAACTCGTATGCTCTAAATTTAGAAGCCAAGTACATGAAAAATCAATATTTAAGGTAATGGTTATGCATATATCTTATGCGGCTTTTAACTAATTTAGTAGCGCAAATGTCTTTAATCTGTAAACTGTCTTTAATTTTTGATCACTTGTTGAAAAGATAGGTTACTCACAAGCGTAATTATCAACAAGATCGTTTAACATTCATAGTTGAAAATAATTTTTTCGCATTCGACGAATTTTCCCAGCTACTCTGCTTTTCTAAATCTGTTTGTTATAATAGTTTGGTGTTGAGTTGAAAATAAAGATTTACTTCTATTTATTTAAAAGCTGTTTCACGATTTCGTTCTGTACACTATGCCAGCGCTATCTTATGTTTTTAATATAGAACTAGTAGAGTTAAGAGCGTGAACAGTCTTTAAATAAAGCTTAAAAGTATTAAATATTTGTGTAAAGTCTACAAAAACCTGAAATAAAGTGGAATTATTTTAATCCAAGTTTATTGAACCAGAAGAAAAATCTTAAAATATTATTAAGTTTAGATCTGTAAATAAGAAGTATTTTGTGCAGAGTTCGACGTTTTTATTTTACGTTAGAGTCAATTAGAAGTATTGGAAATAAATATAAACTTTTACTTTCAATAAATGCAACAAATATTTAACATTTTATTCAGAATAAATGAAAATTATTGTATTATTTCAGTCAAATAGAAAATAGTGCCTTTAAAAGACACTTAATACAACTCATAAAAGGTGTGTAAACAGTTTTCAACTAAATTTCGATTAGATTTCGTTGTATACGCTTTGCTACATCTGATGGAATATGTAAGGCTGCATTACACGATCGCTTCGATAATTGGGGGGATTGAGTTTTAAAGCTTTTGAAAGTAACATGAAAGGTTAAGAAAAATAAAAAGACATTTACATTATTTTGTTAAAATCGTCTCTTTTCAGTTAATTTTGCTGAAATTTTGTATCGAATTGTCACTTTAATTTCGGATATAAGAGTTTTATATTTGGGTATAGGATCAGTCTTTTTCATTTCAATGTTGTACTTGCACATTGCTATTGAATGGATGCGTTAAAATGCGCAATTTTTATTTAAGATTTTGATGGCATGGCAAGTATTAGCGGAAAATTATATAAAATTTACGCAATTATCCATCTCGGGAGACTCGCAATTACTTTTAATGTTTTCGAAATTTCGGCAATTTATTATTTGCTCTACATATAATTTTTTTGCGGTTGATATAATTAAATTGTTCTAGTGACTAGTATTTTTGTACGAAACTTCCTAATATATTTACATTATTAAATAAATTTAAATCTGTAAAGTAGTAATTTTATTTCAAATGTATGTTTTCCATTTTTATTGTCGGCAACTTGAAACAATTCGATTTTCTCGATGTGTTTTTTTAAACTACAAACTTATTTTCGAATTTTCCTTTCTTTTGTAAGCAATTTCGAAAGATCGCTGCCAAGAAATTTAAATAATTCGGTATTTAAATGCGATGTTCCGATACAATAGATTTTCTAATATTTAAAATTAAATTATTTTGAATACTGACGATAGTAATAACTAAGATTATTATTATTTTTTTAAGTTTAAGACGATTTTATAATGAAACTTTAAAATTGCTATGTATGATTTTTTGCACATAAATGCAGTTGCATTGATTATAATTTTGACTTTGTGAAAGGCTATTATATTTTACTTATCATAAATCAAAAATACTGTCGTTCGAAAACCGATATTCAGAATATTGAACGGTTCTATATAATTTTGGACTGATTATTTCCATTGAACTCTTTATTTAAATAAATGACAGGACTTGAAGAATAAATCGAATTGCAAACGAATTTCGCTTTCTTCTTTGTCTTCCACAAATATTGGTTATACTTTTAATAATGTCCCTATAAATTTCGACTGATTGTGCTTAAGGTTCGTTATATTTACATTTATCTATTTTCTTATATATTTGAAAAGTTATTTGTGAAGAAATTACGTCTACGGTCCTGATTAGTTAAGATCAAAATAACTGCATTTGGAAATTTTGTGTTTTTCCGTATTGTGTTAGGTAAAATCTAATGTATTCGGCCACCTGCAATTGTATTTTTTTTTTTTTTTTAAGCTGCTGTTTAAGTTTAGCAGCAGGAAAATTCGCTAGAATAAATCGTTCAGTACTCTTCTTTTTGCTTGTGACTAGCTCTGCCTTCATTAGTTAAATTGGCCGACCAAACGGTATAGTGGTTAACGTGATAGCTTCTAGACCGTGAGGTTGCGGGTTCGAGTCCCGTGTAAGGCATGGGTGTTTATAAATGTATGTTGGCTTGTCTAATGACGAATGTTTTGGCGCATTGTAGCCCTCTTGTTGCCCGACGGCGCCAGATAATCTGAAACCAACCAAACCAACCAATCATTAGTTAAATTGTCTTATATCCAAAGAAAAAAAAAAGTAAATTCATATTTTTACACTTTTTGGTTAGTTCTTAGAAAATCATTTTATTTTATTGAATCGCTTAACTTCTTAGGTTATATAAACCTATACAACAATAAAAGTAATTTCAAAGGTAGATGGAAAAAGCGCCAAAATATGCAGTGGACATTTTTTGGGGGATTTGTGACTTTTTTACTTATGACGGCAGAAATGTGGGTTTTTGGTTGCTGAAAAAGAAGGTGCAAATTGGAAAACGTCTGCTCATGTACAAAATTCGAATCGATTGCGTAGTTTTTTATTTTTTTATCTAAATTGTTAAGGGGGAACTTGTCCTTGAGTTGGTCCATTCTTAAATTACTGCATAAATGTTTTTCTTGTTATCATGAATAAAGAGTTTTTAATATTTTATTTTGAGATTTTTGATAGAAGTAAAATAAAAAGACTGGAAAAGTCCTTAATAAGTATGCCGAGCGTTGTTACTTAATATTAGTCAATCTTCCAACATTCGGTACTCGAAATGAACACTCGGTCACCTGCAAAAATAAAATAATAAGAAATTTAACCATCCGGTTACAAATGTATCTAGCGATATTATAGTATGTCTTAAAGAAACATTTATAATTCATACTAAATATTACTTTGAAATGCAACTTTAGCTATTAAAATTGTCGTAATTAAGTACATTTTGCAGGTAACCTTTGTAGAAGTTTTCCTCAATTCTTTTTCGTGCGTTATATTATAAAGAGATTTCCATTATGTTTATACTTTAAAACTTTTACATCAAGTACCGTAACACAATAACGTCAAAAAATATAAAAGTTTTTAAATATCTGAAATTTCACTAAGTGCCCAAACACTTTGACTTTTACCTTAAATGAGTAACAATGTCATGGATGTTATTTTATTCAAAAATTGCAAATCTTTGAAAATAACCTAAAAAGTGAACTACCAAAGAAGGTTTTTTTCCGACTGAGATTGTCACAGAATTTCAAAGTCGGGCGTCATTAAAAATTCCATTTTGCGCAAGAAAAAAAATTATAATTCCCTGTGATTTTACTTTTTCTTTCATAAATTACCGATGTCAAAACAGCTTATTGCTTTAAGTCTCTTTACAGGCTCTATTATGTAAGAAATTAAGAAGCTTCCAAGAATGAAAAAGAAAAATTGTCTAAGTGCATTTTCCTGATTAACTTTAATTCCTCCCCCATAGTAAACAACTTGATTTTTGTTATTAAATTTCGTAAAGTATTTTCTCGTATATGCTGGTTTTTAAAAACAGTATAGAACCTGAAATTGTATTTAGATTTTTTTTTAAATGTCTCTAAATCCCTGATGTTTTTTCTTCAATATTGATATTAAGCTGCTCCCTATTTTATTCATAACGTTGTTGATTTCCTAGATTATCATGACTTATGATGCTCTTCTAATTGGAGGTACGTTGAAAGAATGGCGTTTAAAATTCCATGTTAGTATTTTTTTAATGATAATCGATAGTTTTTGCTAATATCTATATCTTTCGGCTGAAAGAATACCATCATGATTTTCTATTAATAGAAACATTTGAAACCATAGACATGTCAAAGTAATAGTATGCGAATTTGCAATCTTTAATGACCTTTTCGGTAGTATGGAGCTTATTATAGAATTACGAACAATACATCAATTTATTTCAAATTTTGATTCTTTGTCGATTTTACGAAATATTTGACAGATATTGGATTATAGTTTTTGTAGCGACTCTTATTATTTATAAAATATGTATCTGAAGATGAACAATTTACATGTTGATACATTTTGTTTCAAAATTCCCGTCCTCTAGAATCAGGTTCAAAAATAATTTCCCCCAAATGAATTATACGAAAGAATTCGCTCTTCATCTTCTCAGGTTTTTAGATTTCATTATAAATGTATTAATCAATGTCGAGTTATAGAGGTAATTTTCTTGTTTACAAAAATTATCGTGACAATTATTTATTTTGGTTTGTGATTACCATCGTAATTTTAAAAACATATCTATTTTTAATTTTATATTTAAAAGATTTAACACAATACATCAAAGCCAACTAATTTAATATTTATTTTTAGTTAAATTTTAATAAAATTGTACATCAATTAACAAAATCAAAAGCGTATTAAATTTAGTTTTATTTCAATTTTGATAGCTGTGATGTTACCCTCACAGGTTTCGTCCCATTACAGGGTTCCCACGGTCATTGAAAGTCATTAAAAGTGCTTAATATTTTTGAACTTGTTTTGAAGTCCTTGAAAATGCTTAGAGGTGCTAAAAGTTCTTGAAAATGCTTAAAGGTCCTACATTTTTGCAGATGTTATGTGGCCAACTGCAAAATTTAGAAAAATACAACTCGGACTTGCTATCCCCGCATGACTGCACCTTATCGGAATTCTCCAACATATTTGTATAACGCATCCACCAACTTGTAACTTTTTTCGTAGAATATACTTTATTAAATATTTATATATAGACCTGAGGCCTGAAAACAATTTTCAACGGTCCATAAAAAGCATTATTAACCCTTTGCGCTCGAGCGGCGCCTCTCAGGCACCTCATGATTGAATGCCGCAACACGAGAAGACTACTAGGTTTGATGCGGAAATTCGATGCAAGGCCAATGACTGTATTTAGTTTCTATGATGTGAATGCTTAATCTCAAACCGAACCAAAAATGCCGCGAAATGTCTCGAGTTGCTGATCCCTGCCCGCGAAAAAGGGCTCGAGTGCAAAGGGTTAAGTCCTTAAAAATCGTTGATTTTCATTCCGTGATTTGAGTGGGAACCCTGTATTATGCTTCATTCATAAACCACCTTTGAAAAAAATTATGAGTTGGAAACGTGTGAGTTTTTTGTTGAAGTTGTAGAAAAAATACATTATTTTAGTATTCTAAAATGAAATGGCCGACCAAACGGCGTAGTGGTTAGCGTGCTAGCTTCTAAGCCGCGAGATTGCGGGTTCGAGTCCTGTGTCAGGCATGGGTGTTTGTAAATGTATATTGGCTTGTCAAATGACGAATGTTTCTGCTCATTATAGCCCTCGTGTTGCTGACTGTGCCAGATAATCTGAAAACAACCTACTAAAATGTAATGTTTATTGTGGCAAGTAAAAGCTTATAATTTTATAATAGTTATAAATAATTATATTTTCCCTTAAAATCCACACTGAGAGCAAAAACTGTTTTAATTACATTGCAGTAACTTTAGAGTAATAAATAATTATTTCTTTCTATATTTAAATGATATTGATCCACCTACAAACGACGCCCCTCACACCATTCATCCGATGATCACAGCAATTTCCATGTTAGACTTATTCCGAGAACACTAATCCAAACCAACTCTGAATTTCTCCGCATATTCTAATTGAAATGGGAAGCTATTCCTAATGCCTCTTTCCCACACCATTACAAATTTATTCCAAGTATTCTGCCCATCCATTAAATCGGCCGTGAGACAACATTCGACCTTATGTAAGCATACTTTCCCTAGGGCAAGTGTGTTTGGTCGATGGGTTCGATTCCTGGAGCTTCAATTAGAGATTATACCGCCCACGGACACTACACGCTAATTTCTAGCTAGAGATCCAAGTTTCACCTACAGGTCTTCAGATCTTTGCTCGCGTTTCCTCTTACAGATCTTTGAACGCAATTCTGTGTGCCTTTGGTAATTTAACATTTGGTTTGCATAATCTAGAATGTTAATGTTTACTGATGATAAAGTTTCACATTCGGTGTCGTTTTTCGGTGGGTTAAGGATCAGGTTTGTTCGATCTGTGGTTTGGAATGTTTTAGGTTGCGTTGTACTGAAGTATATAAGTTTTGCAGTATCGGTGTTTCCAAATTGCAACATCCCAATTTTAGACTTCCTATTAATTTTTTCTTTGTATATTTTTTAAAAACTGCATTGAAATACATTTTCAAACTAGATTGAAATGCATTTTGAAACTAGACTGAAAAGCATTTTGAAACTAGATTAAAATGCATTTTGAAACTAAATTGAAACACATTTTTAAACTACATTGAAGTACATTTTAAGATTAGGTTGAAAAATGATTCTCTACACCCCATACAGTCTATCACCAAAGACTTTCTTTTGACGATTTTTTTTTTAAAAGTAAACCTCTATTAACAAGTTTCCATCCAAATAGGCCCGGAATAGTATAATTTTATTCTGGGGGGGGGGGAGTAGTTAAAATATTTTTAATAATTTGATAAGGTTGCTTATACCCATGCGATGAGAAGAAAATGATTTGACCAAAATTAAGAATTCAAGACAAAACAAAGCCATATAAAAAAACAAAGGTTTCTTAAACCATTTTTTCGTTCCGAGTTCGTTCCACGTCATGAGTTTACGTAACCTAAACCCAACCATCCACTGTCCTGGTCGCGACCTATGTCTTAATTGTAAGAATTTCAAAAGGGTTCCAGTTATGAAACGTTAAACTGTAAATTAAGAACTTAATGGACAATAATTTTTGTTGTCATTGTCTGCATTTAGTAAACCTTAGGCTTGGTGTTTAGTCTTGAACGCATCTTTGAGACCCAATGTATATAGCCTCTTCCCGATTTTGCGAAGTGTCAATATGAGAAGCGCATATGTTGAAAAAAATATAGGGTGGTCATAAAGAAACTTTGCCGATATATGGACCTAAAGTTTCGTTCCTGTTCAATAAATCAAGTTGAGATTTCAGGTATAGTTATTTAGAGGTATGAGTTCGGAATTCTGTGAATGACAAGAAAAGGGCCCTCACAGTTAGTGATATAGGTACAGAAACTCGAAATTTTCAAATGGCTAAGCCTACTTTTTCCCATCGCAAAATTCGCAGCGCATGCGAAAACCCTGAAGATCGTTGGAACGGTACGTGTATAAAAAAAAAGGGACGCGTTATGTACCCAAAAAAAAGCTCTGCGAACGACCACCAAAAACACGATCGGGGCGCACGGAGGAAATTTGCATATGGCAGAGGTCAAAGACATTAATCATTGATGACATTTTCTACATGGGTCTCCTCACATGCAATTTTATCGGTTTTCTACGCTGAATATCTGGCGACCGGTGCTCTGTGATGGGTTTCTTGCGTCTCTGTCACGTGCAAATTTTTTCCGTATTCCCCTATCGTGTTTCTGCTGACCGTTCGCAGAGCTGTTTGTGCGTGCACAACTCGTCCGTTTTTTTGTGATCCACGTACCGTTCCGACTCTCTTTAGTGTTTTCTCATGTATTGAGCATTTTGCGAAGCGAAATAGTGGGCGTTGCCATTCGAGTTTCTGTGCCTATAACCGTGAGCGCCATTTTGTTGCCGTTCACAGAATCTCGAGCTCATACCTTTGAATAACTATCCCTGAAATCTTCTCTCGATCGGTTGAACGGAACGGCCGCTAGTGGTCCATATATCGGCAAAGTTTCTTTATGACCACATTGTATATTAATGTACTGCAATTATCAATATTTTGGGCTTTTCATGACAATTTTACATAATGGATTCTAACCTATAATGATCTATCATCTATGATTTCACAACCTATATGTAGTTTGCCAAATAATACATTTTTGTCATTAATCTGTTATTATTCCTTATAAAATATAGTATATCGAGTCTGCCCAACTTTTTGATTTTTGCACCATATAATACCAGAGATAAACCAATGTACTTTAAGTATCCGATTTTCGTTAGTATAGTTTACCTATAGTTAATAGGCATAATCCCTATCAAACCCAAAACGATGTATATTTCTATGCTCCACGGCGAGTAGCTAAGTACTAAACAACTCTCCGCCAATCCCATATTTTCGATCTTTTCCTTACCCTCCCCCCATCCTTCTCCCTCTCCAAAATAACGAACGTAAAAGAAATGCATTGCCGTGTAGCAGATGCTAAGTGGGGAGAAAAAAGAGAAGGCAAAGAAGCGAGAGAGCGAGTTGAGTAGTTTTCGAGCTGAAGGATATCGCCAGGAGACACTTCCGAATGTCTTGTTCATGGGCTATATTGCCATCTTGTTTCTTCCTGAGAGAAACTTCGATCTCGATGTTTATTTATTAGGAATTCGAGCTAGGAGAATTGGCGATGAAACGAATTTGTGATGTCTTGTTTTTCCTTCTTTGTTTTCCGCCTACAAAGACAACTTTCACGCGTTGTAATAAACTTGAGAAATTTTTGCATTCGAGAATCTTCTGCTATTCAGTTTGAATGCTGATTTATTCCAGTGCTTTGCAAATTATTTAAGTATTTCAAAAATATTTTTCCTCTTGCATAATGACTGTAACATCTTTAAGATTGCTATTATAGTATCATTCAAATGAAATATAGAAGTAAAAAAAGTTATTTAATTTGAACAGTACGTTACGTGTTTACATACTGAATATTAATTACAATAAACATTTCATTTACATGCTGTGTAAATATGTATGTTGTCAAAGCTTATTCAAATGACGTCTGGGATTTTTTAAACCTACTGCAGATTTTCAAAGAATTCTTTAATCAATGTTATCATATTTCAGTCTAAGGATGAAGTTAATTTTAAAACAAAATTATTAATTTCTTTGATTTGAGAAATAATTTAATGGAGTTTCAGAATTTCTTAAGAACTTAAATGAAATTTTAAATGTGAATGCAAAACGTAGCGAAGTAATTTGAAATTTATGGGAGTCTAAAGCTCCTGTTCCGTGTTAAATTGACTTATTTTGATTGACCCACTACACATACAGATCTGAATTTGTTTTCAGAGTACAAAATGAACACTTATTATTTTACTGAAATGAGCTTTTCAAATAATTCACTCTAGATAGTTTTTTTTTTATAGTTCAACTTTTTCAAAAATTTATCTTATTTTTTATATCTTTTGTTGAAAAATATAAGTTATTTTGAAAAGATAATTTCAAGTATATACTTTCACAGGCACAAATGAAACTTGCATAAAGATTAGATTAAAATACATGGAAGTTTCTGAGAAAAGATTAATCAAGTATAGAAAATCCCATTTTGCGGTGGACAAATTTAAAGTAAAAAAACATGTTTCCCATTACACTAATTCAGTAACAAAAATACATTTTTTATACTTCTAATTAGGTTACTGAAAAAAAAAAAAAAAAAAAACATACAGTACGTGATTGAAAAGGGAATAAATTGGAGATTCATAATATTTAAAAATCTCAAGATTGGTTTTTTTAAAAAAAAATCGGTTCCAACTCCTCTTAAAAACAAATTAAATATAATTTAATTCTGTAAGGAATAATTCAAATGTTACGTAATGTAAATATATTAATTAATGGTTTAATTTACAATGCCGATTAAAAAAATACGAAGGCGATAAAATGTTTCTAAGTTCTGAGAATCCATATTCCGGAACTAATTACAACTCATTGCGTTATTTGAATGCAATAAAATTAATGTTTCTAAATATTTGTTTTATAAGAAGATATTCTATTCAAGAATAGAATATATTTAATATATTTTCCTGACGAAAACTGCATATGTTCTAGTTTGGAGAATCTTCTATCTTTGGTAACTTTTTTTTGTTACCGAAAAAATAAAAATGGCCGACTTTTTCTTTATTGAACTATTTTATTTGCTGCGACATTATCGCGTTGTGTCTGCTTCGGGGCTTAGATTCAACTTTGTTTGAAGCGCTTAATTCTAATAATTGATCTTCTTTTAACGAAGCGAATTCATTTAATAACATTCGAAATATTAACCTAAAAAAATTGCTATTATTATGAAGTGTACTTATAATCATGGTTAGATTTTAAGCTGTTTTGAAATCCTTGTTGACAATCTGATGCATGCTTGACCATAAATATGAATATTTTTTTTTAAATTGAAATCATTCAGTAAAATAATTTAAATTTCCAATATAAAGTTAAGAGGATTATGAACATCTGAAATTCACCCATTAAGGCGTCTTCTCACTTTAGGCATCTCGAAAATAGGCTATTTTCGCGATTTTTTTTCGAGGATTTTTGCAAACAATTATGGGATAAAATGGATCCTATATAATAAACACATCTTTCAAGTACAAGAAGAAAAAAAAAATATTTTTTTGAACAATTATTATAATAAAACAGTAGCATCGAAAAACGCGTGTAGAAATGTAATGTTCGTGGCTTGTTGATGAAATTTCGGAAACTATCCGGCCGATTGTCATGAAATTTGAATGACATATTCTTCATAGTTATGGCTATAGAGCATATCATCAGATTTTTGATATTCGAGAAAATAACAAAATGGCGCACGTTTTTCGAAAAAGTAAAAAAAAAACGCGTTTTTTTTGCAGTTTTTTGTAAAAAAAAAAATACTTCAAATCAAAATTTCAAAAATCTGAAGATATGCGCTATAGCCATAACTATGAAGAATATGTCATTCAAATTTCATGACAATCGGCCGGATAGTTTCCAAAATTTCATCAACAAGCCACGAACATTACATTTCTACACGGGTTTTTCGATGCTACTGTTTTATTATAATTGTTCAAAAAAATAAAAAATAAAATAATTTTCTTGTACTTGAAAGATGTGTTTATTATATAGGATCCATTTTATCCCATAATTGTTTGCAAAAATCCTCGAAAAAAAATTGCGAAAATACCCTATTTTCGAGGTGCCTAAAGTGAGAAGACGCCTTAAAACCTATCAAATCGGTAAATTTATTGATAACTGTTAATATTAAGAGTGGGGTAAAAATAATTTACAGTTCTCCTGAAATCTGTGTTTCAATATTTACTCGATATCAAAACAAAATTAACACTCCAACTTCACTTTCCACTATCAAACAAAATCAATGCATACAAGTGTAGATTTAACCCCGCCACCTCCAAAATAAAATTACCTCTCACCAAATTACCTTATTAACAATTCTTTTTTCTCCCTACAGCTCCTTTTACGAGCCCTAATTTTTATGCACCCATGAAATTTAATGTAACGCATATCTATTTCTTTCTCACATGGACTAAGGTTTCTGCCCTTGGCTATGCTCTTCCGCTGACGGTTTTTGTTGCAGTAGTGGAATTGAGGGTGGGGATGGGGGGGGGGGGGCTGACTCTAGCGCCCCTATATTGCCCAGGGCTGACATATCTTCATCTGTTTTCTCTTCCTTTTTCCCTGTCAGAAAAGGACTTTAGTATAGTAGGGGAAAGAGAAGAAAAAGGTACGGATGAAAAAATAAAAAAGTAATCTCACTTTTCTTGTAACTTTTTCTGTTTCATGTCTGGTTCGGGTATAGTATTACGCTGCCTACTTTTAATGGGGTAATTTATAGCGGATTTTTCTCTTGTTTGAGCGTTAAGCCTACTTTATGCTACTGGTGGGCTGTATCCGTAAAGTGCCGATGGAGGGTTGGTAATAAAAAGCGTATTGAATAAATTATACACACTTTATTCAGCTCGAAATACTATTGTTTGGGTTTTTTACTTACTAAATTTTGTGTGAGTGAAATAATTTTTTTTATTTACAGAATAATTATTTTTTAAGATTTGAATTTTTTCGGTGTTCTCTGAAATAAAATAATCGGGTTATAAATTTGTTTTATTTTTTCGGACCTTCGGGAACTTTCTTTCCTGCTTTTTCTTCAATATTTCGGCTGATTTTGTAATGGATATATTATACATATATATTTGGTATGTATTTCTGGAATGATCCGCCTCATATAAATGTTCTAGTAATTGTAGAAAAATAGGAATACTCTTTTTAGGTTCATAGTTACCATACTTTATTCCATGGCAACCCTTCTATCAGAACTTTATAACGTTCATGCATCAATGTGAATCTATGCAAGATCAATTTTTCCCACTTTTTTTTTTTTTTTTTTGTAACTAATGAACATATATTAATGCTTTTGCTGCTTAGTTAATTATTGTCACTGTTTTAGGAACTGAGGAAAAAATTTAACTTCTCAAACAAATGCATTTCATGCCGCGTCAGTTTCTTAAGCGACTTTACGTATGCACTATTAAGTAATGACGTCCTGTGACACAAATACTAAACTTCCGAGCATGTTTGTGTATTAAAATTTTATGGCTTGTATTCGATTAGCGTACTCTGCTGTTAAGGCCGAGTCATTATGTCTTTCACTCGATTACTTGACACCCAGACTTTATTGGCGTTGCATTTAGATGATCCGTCTTCCATGATAGATAAAAAAATACGGATTGCCGAGGATTGAAAATAAAATTTTGGGTTGTACACAGCAGAAATGTCAATAGTAGACCTTAATTAGTAATAATGTGCAAAAAAATATATACTCTAGCATTTTACAAGGTTTTTCGCATTTCCATCCAACTATAAAAGTGAACTGTGATTGGTTAATCTTCCCACCAGCTTCGCAATCCCCGGCGCGTTTTTCTCTTTGCATTGGCAATGGAGAAATCTATCCAGTTGTTTATCTATATCGATGGTTGTAACTGGTTAGCTTACAAAAAAAAAAAAAAAAAAAAAAAAAAAACATACTGACAATTTTGTCTGTTTAACAGAAAGCAAGATAATTTTCTCGAATTCTCCTCTGAATGAATTTGAGTACGACTTTTATTTAAACGTCTTAACTCAAAATAATTATCCGCAAGACTTGTCGAGCTTTTTTTCAGAAGCAAAGACGGCCTAAGTTGTTGCAGGTGCTCATCTCAGAGTCCACAACATAGTCCTTTTACCTCATTGCGTCTCAAACGCATTAACTGCCTTTTTATGTTAAATACCCTTTCCAAAACCTATTTGATCGAAAGCTTTTGAAAAGCAATTCGAAATGAAACTGACTTTAAAAAAAAATTAAAAAATATTGCCAGGTGACGCGGAACGACATCTCATTGCAATTTGACCGTCCCCCTTTGCGAGAAAAAAAAAAAAACTTCCCTGAATTTCGAACCTTCCCACAGTTCGCCCTTTTTCATCTACGAAATCGAGTTTTTTAAAGTCTCCGCCCTGTTTCCCATATGCGTTTTAATATAAAAATCTTCTCTCCCGTTCCAATCGTTGCTGTTTCCCAACTACCTTTTGTTCCCTTTTCTTTATATTTGTATTATTTTAAACTCCCCTACCATCCCCAGTTGGATTTTACTTTACCAAAAAGCCGTCTTGAGTTATTTCGCTTTCTTTCAAACCCCGTGCATTTTCAATTCTTTTTTTTTTTTTTTTTTTTGGCCGAAAGCGTGTATATATTTTTAAGAGAACGCGAGTTTTTCATTTTGTTTGGGAGGGGGCTTTTGTCGTGTTCTATTGGTGGAAGTGTGTTCGATATTGGGGGTGGAGAAGATGGGTTTATTTGACTGGAGATCGTTTTCTGTTTACCCACTGTGGAGAAGATTGTCATTCACTTCAAGGACACTCTTTTGAGTGAGAATATGTGGAGTGGATTTTTTTGAGTAAACTCACATTTTAGCACTGCGATTCCGTTCTCGTGTCAAGTAAATATAATTTAATGTCAACAGCCTGTTGATAAAGTGACTATCTATTCTAGCCATGGAAGAGGAATGAAATACTTACGCGTTTGTCTTAGAAATCTTTGCCTTTCAAATCTATTGCCATATTATGTGTGTGTAAAAAGTGCAATATCTAAATAGAAAATAATAATTCAAACATTCCTTTATTTAATTATTTCACACCATAGTTAAACAAAGTTATATAAGTTAATTGTATAAATATATATAAGTTGTTTTGTTATGACTTTCATCGTATTCCAATGATTGATTGATCGTGTACCTCGTACCTCATGGCTTTTTAGCGAGGATTTTTTAAAGATTGTCTTTCTTTGTGAAATCACCGATATTTAAAAGTTACAAATCCAAGATGGTGGATTCTCATCTTGCAAAACGTATTCCGGAGGTTAATACTGTTTTTAACTTTCAAAAGTTAAACTGCTTTTAAATTGTTTATTAGACTGAAATGCTATTAAACTCTGATACCTAATATGTGAAGATCTTAAACTACTAGTTAGTAACTTCTTTGTTTCGAAACTAGTAATTATGGAGTACTGCCTTTTTAGTTTGGCCTTCAGTATGGAATTCTAATATTGTATGCAGAAAGACATTGAAAGTTTTCATTTGTCATAGCGGCGAGGAAATGTATTTATTAAATACCTATTTTTAGAAGTCGAGAAATTAAAACTTCCTTATAATTTGAAACCTATAGTTGAGAAAGATCCCGGTTCCAACCAAGCGCACGTTTACGTTGGTTTATCGCATGCGAAAAACTTCAGACGCAACATCCCGACTTGATTTCCCCGTAATCTCTTAATCTAATAAAAACAACCGCCACATTAAAAATAAACTGACTATCCCATTACTCAAAACGTTTTCCTTTCGCTTTCACGTTTTAAAAATTCTAAAACTAAAAATCTGTAAACGACTTTCGAAAACGCGTTCAAGTGTTCGAACATCATTTGCATTTCTTTCGATTGCACCATCCAATTTCCTAAACCAGATAAACTATAAATACATCACCACTCCCCGAAATGCTTTACAATTTTTTTTTAAAACTTTCTACTGAAACATCTGTCTGTGACGTTATCATATCTTTTCTCAACGTTGGTTTAGCTGGGACTAATTACACTCAAAGGTTGTTATCCCGCAGAACTCTCGAATTCGTATCTGGAGCATTGAAGAACACATGACACTTGATAGGAAAAGTATAAAAAAATAATTTTTTTGTTAAAAAAATGATAATTGCTGTTTAAACGTTGATGTGAAGACGATCCCTGCGCTACTGGGCAATAAAATAAGCGCTAAAAAAGCGCTGGCTTATTTTTTGTAGATTTTTTTAAAAATCTTAGATATTATCAGTTTTTATTTCTGCGTGTGTGTGTTCCCTCTTGCTTTGCTACCACGTGCAATTTTTCTGTAGATTATTTTTTGTTTCGGAAGTTCTAAATTTCGAGGGTGAATTAAGGGTGTTTTTTCCTTTTTTTTCTTTACTTTTTCGTCCAGATGTTTAAATGGTGTTGCGGGGAGTTAAAATTAGATATTAAGTGTTTTGGAATATTGGAAAATGTAAGGTTAGGAGATTTAAATTTTTGGCCATTGAAGATTTTAAGTGGATTTGCTATTTTTTTTTTTTCAAATGTTTGTCATTTTACGATGTGTGATTTTTTTTTTTATTATGCCAGTATTTGATAGGTATGGCAAATATAGTCAAGTTCATTATTTACAAACTCTGAATAAAGGAATTTAGCAAAATGGAATTCTGTCCCTTTAAATTATGCACATATTTTTTATAATTTTTTTTTCATGCTAGTAAATGAGTTATTCTTTAAAAGTATTCAAATGTGATGTCCATCTCTAATTCTTTCACTGTGAAATGTTATCGATATCAATTAGTTTTATCAAATGGATGGGTTGGGTTATAAAATTAAAGATTATCAAATTGAATAGAGAGCATCAATATTAAATAGTTATAAAATATAATATTTAGAATATCAAAATAGTTTAGATTAGTTAGAAAAGTAGAGGAACGTTCAGCTCTTAGATGGAGTTTGTGCTATCACCACAATCAATTGGTAAAAAAAAAATGATGCTGAAATCAGCTATTTATAACAGTCGTTTGACCGATTATTTTCATACTTGTCACCGTAATCTATTCTTCAAGAGTATATTTTTCTTGAACATTTCTATAAATAAAAATCCTGAATTGTACAAACTTCTCTAAATAATCTCTGCTTTTTAATACAACAAAATATAATCAAATTTTATTTTTCGATATTTCTTTCACAAGTGTCACGGCACCTTTCATACTTGGCACCTTTGTCATGAATTCAGCTTCGTCTTACAACACCTATTGTTTAAAAAAAGAATGAAATAAATTACAAAAAACACAAAAAAAAAAAACCTAGTAACCTTCTTTAATTGGTGGTTTCAGTTACCATGCTCCTTGATGCCGTTTCCATTTTTCTTCCTTAATGATTTCCCTTTCACATTTCGTCGTCTTGGGTTGCCAGTCTAAATTTAGTAAAGTGTTAGCGGATATGACTTTTTAGAAGTCATATGGTTTTGTCGAGTCTTAAGATAACGGGCATAAAGGCAAAGGATACCGCCTCTCTAACTGCAACCGTACTTAGCGAGCAATTAGAAAATATCGAATTTTTCTTTCATTATAGACTTCATCTGGTGATAACCCTTTTTATACTGAGGGCAGGGTTGAAGTTTTTTTTTTTATTTGTCGTTTACTTCCTGGCCTTTATTCTGTTAGGAGGTGTGGCTTCTGCGGAAGTATGGGCCGGTAACTTTTTCTTGATGAAGGGATATGCTGAGGTGGGATGGTTTTTTGGCGTTAATGTTGCTGAAAGGTTGTAACTTGCGGCCTTTTAAAAAGTGGTTTGGTAGGCAATAATTCAGTGAAATAAGTGTGCCAAGTTGTGAGTGGTATTGTTGTGAAAATAAATGGCCGTTAAGCCTACTTGGCGAAGTTCCTGTGACATGGTGATACTGAAGTATATTTGCTTTGTTATTTTGTACTTGAGTTGGTTATGTTGACACTTGAATTACATATTGAATTTGGTGTCACTTGCAGATCCATCAAACTTTAATTCCATATTTGAAATTTACACTTTGATAGACTTAAGAGTTTAACACATTTTATTTTTTTACTCCTTGCCGTACTCGTGATAACAATTTTGGCACAAGCATGAATATCACGAGTCAGACTCGTGAAAAGAAATGCGGGCCAAACTTAAGCATCACGAGTCAGAGTCGTGAGGCTGAAGATGTCACATTGAAGACACCCAAAAAGATTATAATTTCTTTTAAAAAATTGTTCGTGTATAAATTAGTTTTTGACACTTTTATTTCTTGTCTATTATGCAGGATTTATAGTACTAATATTTAAATTTTGAAGTATTGACTGCGATATTGTATTAAAAATATGTATATAAAAAGGAACAAGGATCAAATTATTGTTGACGTCCACAAGAACAGTATCGCGTGGAACAAGTAAGCGTATAGCTATGTAACAGGTATCCGCACGTCGGCTTCTATTGCGATTGTCTGTCGCATCACGTTGCCTGTTTAGTGCGAGCCGTCCCCAACCGCTTGGGCACGGATTTCGTTAGGCTAAATGGTACAAGAGGTTAAATTGAGTAAAATAAAAAGTACAATACACGTACATTTTTGCAATACGCGTTGCATTTGAGGAGCTTGCAGTCTGATTTGAATATTTGACAGGAAACTTCTACGGTTGCTGAAACCCAGTTGAGGGAATACCACCTGCAATTCATTCATATTCACGCTATTCATTCGTGTCCTCTTCAACCGTCTCTTCCAATTGATAGTTCAAACATTCAGCACGCTTAACCCCTCATTGGGGAAACTGCATCCATTCTCCCACTCCGCTAGTTAGTAGTATTTACATTTGCTTAAAATCTATAGATAGTACTGAAATCTGTCGATGTCTCAAACCCTTCGACAAGACATGCAACTCTTGTGTCTGCAATCAATATGCTTCTCAATCCGAGCAGAGAGGAAGAATTTAACTCAATGTATTCATCAAGGAGAGTGTGCCACAAATTTCTCAGAAGCATGACTCTGGAAAGTTCATTTAAATGCTAAAATATATCTTTAGTGGAGCGTTTAATTTCAGACCAGAGAGAAATGTGTTGCTATTTAAGCACGTAAGTCAGTGAGAGTAAATGTTCAAACGGCCTGGATCGTCACGGGTTGGACGAACCATGCTTTATAAGTGCTTAAAAGCATTGTTAAATACTGAGTACACATCCTACCGATTAGATTGAGGTTTAAAAAATTTCCTGTTATTTTCATAATTATTTTTTCAATACCCGAAAACTTTCTAAAGCATTTTTTTTTTTTTTTTTTTTTTTTTTAAATACTGAGGGTTGATTTAAATTGTTTAAAAAAATTCTGATGATATTTTTTAGCAGACTTTAACATCAGTATCTTGTATAAAATTAGATTAACATACATATAAAAATTGAAACTCATTTTCTAAGAACTTTCCAAGAAAAAATTAATTAAAATAGACAACTTAACATTACGGGTATACTGAGCTTCCTTAACAGTAATTTTCTGTGGTTTCGTTGCCGACCAAACAGTATAGTGGTTAGCATGCTAGCTTCTAAACCGCGAGGTTGCGGGTTCGAGTCCCGTGTTAGGCATGGGTGTTTGTAAATGTATGTTGGCTTGTCAAATGACGAATGTTTCGGCGCATTATAGCCCTCGTGTTGCTGACGGCGCCAGATAATCTGAATACAACCAACCAACTGTGGTTTCGTTGCACTATAGTTAATAATATATAACATTAATCTACGACTGTTACAACCGGTTATTCAGGTGAGGTTTTTTTTGTCGGTCTGTACCTGTGTAGAAGAACTCTTTTTTTTTTTTTTTTTTTTTTTTAAGACGTTCCCTTAATTTGACTACTAATACATATACGTAAGCAGAGTCGATACATTTAAATTAAATTCTGACGGTTTTAATTTTTCGATTATAGGAATATAATCAAACTTTTGAAATTTTATATAACTATATAATCATCTAATATTCCCAAGGCAGTGGTAATATTTTATCTGTTTTCTTAATTGATAGCTCAAGAAACCAGCAAGCTCTGTGGAGAAGTAGCTTCAATCTTTATATATTTATATTTGCATATAATCCATGGATCTCGGCAATATCTATTGCTCCCTACCTTCACGTCGCCTCATGTCGCCAATCAATATTCATCCCAACCTCTCAATCTTGGCAAAAGGATGGAAGAGTCGAGTCTAAATCGCATACGCTGCTGAGGAATTGTATGCCACAGCTATCCGAAGCACCAGTCTGGAAAATTTCCACTCACAACAATGGAGCTGTTACTCTGGCCGACTGAAATCCGGGGCGTGTGTGGCGGCGCGATAAGGCCACCCCTATTGAAATCTTCTGCTCGAAACCCCTTTGAGCACCCCCTTTCTACCCCTTTGGGTGCTGATATCGCAGCCTTGTGTTTGCGTTTGACGTTTTAAAAGGATATTTTTTTTCTTTCTTTTGTTATTTCTGGTGTTGGATTGGGATGAGTTGAGGACGCGATGAGCTGTGGATTTGGGGGGGTGGGTTTGTTGGTGGGATGGGGTTGATTGGATTTTAAGGCGGTTGGGTGAGAAAGAATTAGATTTCGGATTGAGTTTGGAGAGCTGTTATACGTGAAACAATAGTACAGTCTCACATCTGCAGAAATAGACTCAATTAAAATGGAGGATTGGAAGTGTTTGCATGTCTGAAAGACTGCATTATATCTTGGATTTTCAGTTAAACTATCTAAGAAAATAAACTGCAAATGTTGTGGCTATTTCAGAGTTTTTAATTTATCTAATAATTGACTGACCCCCTTTCTTTCTAACGACGTAATCTATGCCATGAATTTTTTTTTTTTAATACTACTCTTTGATGTACTTAAACTTACGTCACTTATCTATTATTAGGTATTTATAAAGTCCTACCTAGCATGTAATATCAAAATATTTTATGTGTATTAACGAATGGGTTGCAGGTGGAAGAAAACAGTATCAGTATGTGAAAACCTAGCATTCATGGAATATATTTGCTTTCAATCCAAAAATGTGTGCAACTATAATTTGTTCATTTATAGTTTATTCTAATAATCGTCAGTAATTTAAGAATTATATGTTTGTATGAAGCTCCCTGATGCTGGGGTATTGTATTACCTGTGATCTACTGGTACAAGTGTTTTGTTAAAAAAAAATATTTTAATTCTATTTTCTTGACGATTACTTTTACAACCGAGTGTTATATCGATGGTAATGAGTTGATTGGGTTCTCATAGTTTCTTAGTGGTGGTGTAATGTGGGGGATATACTTATTGTTCGACGTTTCAAGGATCTAGCCCCAGGTTTATCGCACGCATATTTCATATGCAGATTAAATTATTTTTGTTAAATTGTTATTCTATTCTTTAATGTTTTTGTGAACCCTCTTAATGTTCCGCAACTTTAAAATTTGAGGTTGTAATTCAATGTAATTGAAAAACATTGAAAACCCCAAAAGCATTTTTTGCCAATCATAGCATGTGTATTGCATTTAGTACGAAGTGTCGTAATTGAGTACAGCCATTAACAATCCAATCATTCATTTTAGCACACAGTAACACGCTTGGCCACGCTTCCACTCACTAAAAGTTCTATTCTATTTACCTCCAACTCATTTTATATTTTGAGGGAATTTTTTGTTCCCATATTCCATTAATGATTTCGTTCTCTGCCAAAGTTGCGTGTTGCCATTTTTTTAAATGAAATCTACAAGAAACCATCATCTGTTGCGTGCCTTGAGAAAATAACGAAATTTCTTCATTCTATTCTTCGCACCGTTCAGTGTGTAGTCTCTTTGTTATGGTAATCTCGGGAGAGGAAAAGTTTCTACAAATAAGCCTCCAACCCCAACGAACATGGAATCATCAAGAAAAGAATTCCGGTTTTAGGCTGCGATAGCTTAACGAAGACCGTTATCTATTCTTATGTAACCAAATTCAGATATTTTGTGTCGATATATCGCTCGCTGAGATGGGGGAGGGACTATCTTCAATTTATCAATGGGGTTTCCCGCGCCATGCATGGTAATTTTGAATGAACTTATCAGTTGTATCTAATACACGTCATCTTTTATTGTAGTATTTACGACGTGCGAGTATTCAGGAACATAATTCACTTCTGGTTGAAAAGCCTGAGTCTATAATGTGCATTTCAGCGCAGCACTTTAATGAATTCGGTATTAATGAGCCAGAATGAAATCTTATCAGGATGTCTTTGAAATTATTGAGTTTAGAGGGTGAAAATGTTCTTATTTTTTGAAATTTATTAAAAGTCGATTTAAGGCGAAAAGCAGTATTAAAAAAAAAAAAAAAAAATCATTTTTTTTTTTTTTTTAGTTTGTAGGCTTTAAATTAAAAGCTTATGAATTATATATTTCGAGAATTACAACACAATTTGTGGCTGAAAAGGCTTCTGCCTTATATTGGCTCACGATTGTGATTTGAATTGATTAAACCGTATGTTTTCTATCTTGTTTTTTTATTTATTTCACAGTGCTATGCAGTCCCATTGTTATAGTGCTAGTTTAAAAAGTATCTAGTTTCTTTGATTTTGATAAGCTAAATTTAATTGCTTTGTTATCATTTTAGTTACATGATTCATCTTTTAAAATTCGAACTAGAAACATGCTACTTGAATATGTTGTAAAACTACTCATTTTAAAACTTCTAGTTTGTCAACCTATGGCCCTACTTTTTAAATAACCTCTAACTTTTTGAGGATCTGTTCTACACTACATTACCCTTTTAAAAATCAGTCTGATTTCTCACTAGTCTCACAAAAATTCAAGTTACTATTTCAATTGCTTTGAGAATCGAACCTTGTGCCAAGTCCGGAGTATTCAACATATTTGCTTTTATTCTTAACATTCTTTAATTTCCATTAAAATGCCAGGCGCTTTCTGTACGACTACTTAAGGAGTAATTGAACTTTCTTAAATAGCAGTTAAATAATTCATGTAATAGGTTATTATCTTTAAAACTTGGAACATTCATGTCCATGATCTTTAAACAACCATCAACCTCGAACTTTTGTGATGCCTCGTTTGCAACATTCGACGTCCATTGAAAATCCAATTGACTTCGAACCGACTTCCCAGTTAATATTCCGGTTGGCAGGAGTATTTAATGGCTCACACGCCAACAGCAAATCAAACAGAATCCCTTGCGGATAACCTTCCGTGCCTTTTCATTTTTTCACCCCACAAGTCAGCCCCACCCCAAGCCCAACTTCATTTCGGCTTCCTACAATTGGCGTCCCTAGTGGGTCATAAGTATTTTGTAGACATAGAATTGCGAAATGGGACCCATGGGTCTATGGGTCATCCCCAATGCACACTGCCACCCATTTGAGGCCCTGATCAGTCAACATTATTCACTGGGCAGCTAGCTACCTTCAGTTTTCGTTGTTCATTGTGCACTTTACTGTGGCGACCATTGCTTGATGAATTATCGTTTCCCTGTTCCTTTTATTCTATTTCCCAGGACTGCTGTTTGGAGATTCGTTGATTTCATTAGAGTTGGCAGCAGTCCTGCTCTATGATGTGCGGCTGACACCATATTTATGAATGGTTTGATGTCTCCATTTCTCTTTGCTTTTGTTGGTGTCTGTGGGAACTTTTTTTAACGTTTGTGAGTGGTTGTAGGAGATTTTTTTTTGTTTGTTTGTTGAAACGTATGTTTTCTTTCTTAACGAAAATGTGGTTTGATGTAGTTCTATTAAGTTGCTAGTCAAACTTTTATTTATTTAGTTTTTTGTTTGCTTAATGTTCTTGACTGGTTGTAAAGTTTGTAAAAGGATTGCTTTGCCAATTTTTGTATCAGTAATATACTTATAAATCGCTACAATGTCAAATTTATGGTTGAAGTACTTTCAGAGTTGTACTATTTTCTATTGCTTATTTTTTGCTGTTGTTATTTCGTGAAGTTGTGATTTTAATTCATAATACTAACAAAAGTTGAATTATTTTTATCTCTTGGAACAATTTATGTAGATTAGTTAAAAAAAATAAAGTACGTTTAAAACCTTTTTTCAGTTAAAGTTTGGGAGTCAATTTTTTTGTGTACACTATTATATGTATGTGGTTAGGAAATTTAAATCTCGAGTGAAGTTTGCGTACTTTCTGTCATCCATCTTTCAAATATCATCCAAAGTTTTCCTTCTATCCTTTACCATTCCGTCCACTCACATCTATTGTCTCGCCAAGAACAAATTTCCAAACGTGCGAACTTCAATTTTAATTACTCCAAGTCCTCAATTGCGTCCTAGTCCACCCCTCGCGTGATTCTCCAATTAAATTTCGCACAATGGCAAATATGGAAAAGGAATCGGACGATAAAACCGGTTTGTTCCGGTCTCCACCACTGATTATCATTACAAAGTGTCTGTCCATCAAGTCTCCACCAATCGAAGTCCGGTTCCTCCCGGAATTTATTGCCATCTATTGAGAGTCCTGCACTTTAATTAAGTTCAAGAGGAGGTGGACATTGGACAATGTCTCTGGGGACGTTCGAATTTTTCCTCCTGCTTTCCGTGACGATAATGGTGGTCAATTTTACATCTCCTCCTCCACCTAGAAGTTATTAATTATGCATAAATATTATTACGTGTGCGGGCTTTAATAATTCGGAAAGGCCCTGACTCATTAGCGGGTCCAGGAAAATAATTGAATGTTGAATTAATTGCCGCGTTTTGGCCTCGGCCTGTAAATCAATTATTGGTATGGATGTTGGAGTTGAGTTGGTGCTGTTTCCTGGTGTTAGAATCGTTTGTTGAAGATGTTTCTGGATTTAATGATTCTGCTGAAGGTAAATTTTGTAAAATATGCCGAATGTTACCTTGTTAATTAAATTAAAACTATAATTTTTGGATCTTCGTAGGAAACTTACGTTCATCCATTATATTCTGTTCAATATATTTAATAGCTGAAATACAAATGATAATATTCTTACCAAGCTGAAAATTGCACAAAATACCGCCAGACATTTTTAATTCCCATTTTAAATGTTTTTTGTGATTAAAATCGTAGTGGAAGAAACACAAACAAACGACAGTGCTACCATTTTAATTCTACGAGTTAAATGTGTTACCAATGTGTACCCAATAACCAAGTATGATCGAATTTTATAGACCAAATGCAAGTAATTTTCAAGTAATTATTTTTTAGTTTTTAGAAATATCTCGCATATTCCATTTCTTCCATCGATTATAATTCTACTGCAACCCACTTAAATACTCTTTTACCCGAAACTCCTCCTTTGTGTGAGTATTCCAATAGTACGGAATGAATGTGCGTAATTCGGGGGTCTCTTTTTTTTTAGTGTGGGTCTCATTAGCCGAGTGACTCTGAGGTCACGTTTTCGTGACAGATTAATGCGTAATTCAAGGCGCATAACGCAATAAGATTTTGCTCGGCCGCTTTCCTCATTAGCGATTATCATTCCGTATGCCTTGCGTAAGATGTGCCTTTCTTTCCAAGTCCGTTTCTTATTTTGTCCCATTTGCGTTTTCGTAAGAGCCTTAGAATATTTTTAATAGTTTTTTTAGGGTACCTATTAAAATAAGTTAGATGCGATTGTGTAAAGGAAGTTTTGTGCTACTCCTGAAAAAAAATTTCGCGATTATAAATTAAAATTTGCTTGAGCGACCACCCTGGTATGATTTTGGGTATGTTTTTTTTTTAATATTTTAATCAAGAATGGATGTAATATTCAACGTTCAGTAAAGAAGTATACTTGTTGAATGATATGCACAGCTTTGCAACTCCGTCCAAAGGTTATAAAAAATGATTACTTTCGCCTATTTCTTTTGTAATTCACGAATAATTGCGTCCAAAAACGAGTAGAATCGTGTTCATAATCACACCACATTGAGTACATTATTACAGTTAAAATATTATTGGAATCAACGAAAGCTATGTAGCAAACGCTCGATTGCAATTCTGAGAGACTCGCACGTATTTTCTAAAACATTCGCTTTTATTTATACAAGTTTGATACATTCCCATGTATTATTTTTAATTTTTAAAATTATTGATCCCTGCCTTGTGTACTTTGCAAACACTGCGTCTGTAATGCAAAATATACAGTAAAATAGCATAGGGGTTTCATTTTTAAAATAATTTTATTATAAATAGTTATTAGTCCTAAGATAATGGGATGGCAAACTCAATTAGTGGGAGGAATTAACAGAAAAAACCCCGAAAGCAACTAAACCCCGCACAATTTTTATTATAAGTAGAATTGATTGAATTAATGAACTGACTTAATTAAACATCCATCGTATTTTCATAAAACATACATCGACTAGGATTAAAACTCTATCCAATATTATGTTATTTCTTAAACGTAAGTAGAACAAATTCAACATTCCACAGAAATCCAAACCGGTGACGCAACTCAGCAATGCGGCTTCTATATACACGAAACTCCTCAAGTGGTGATTAGACTTCAGCTCGTTTTCTATATTTATACGGCCATTCCAGGTACATTTCTTTTCTCCTGAAAGGTTATTCCCGCCGGGCATACTTCAAAAGGCCATAATCTTCGCACAAACTGCCCCCTTATCGCAGGGGGTGAGCCAGCCATTTACATGTTCTTCTAGTAGCGAAGAGGAGCTATAAGCTTGGCAGATTAGATATGACCCCACCACCTAAATTGCTCTGTTTCCAGAAGGTGTACTGCCTTGATCTCTTCCGACGCGACTGGTGTCGTGTGAGGTCTGCTTTTGTAAGTAGTCTTCTGGAACAACGATTCTTATTGTGAGGTTCAGTGGGGTTGGTTTTGTGTTTTTTGTATCTTGTAAGGTTCTCTTTCCGTTGTAAGATGTTGTGACTTTGTTAAATATTTGTTGGATAGTTGGTAGATCTGATCTAGGTATGAGGTAGTCTTGGCTAAAAGTCCTCATTTGTCATCGACTACTACACTTTTCCTTTCAAATCTACTTTTACGATTATTATAGTATGGGGTAGAATATGGGTCTAACACATAATAGACTATAATAGTGTTTTACCAATAAAAGTATTTTTTAAAACTTCTATAATTGGTGGTCTGGCATAATTTTTTATCCAGTTGTCCGCGGGAACTTATCTAGTTTTTTTCTAGAAGATTTGCAAATGAGAATCACTTCACCTTAAAGCAAAAGGGTTTCCTTCCTTGTGAATGATTAATTGAGATAAAGAGAAGAAGTATTTTTTTTTTAATACACTCGGGTGAAAGTGGATAAACAGCTACGCCTTTGACCAGAAGATTAAGTAAAACAGTTGACTACACTTGTAGGTTTTGGTTTCAAGTTTAAAATCTTTAACACTAATTAAACATTTTGCTGCCAAATTTCCAGCTTTAAAAATTCTTCTAGGAGTGAAGTTGATCAGGAGAAAGTATTTTTTTCCCCTTTATATATATATATATATAACATTTACAGGTGTTGCTTTCAACTTTCAATCAGTTCGAAGCAATTACGATATGAAATCGAATACCCCTTTTCGTGCAACAGTTGCATTGCCCCATTTTCATTACTACCCAACTTCACCTGTCTACTTTTCCTGTGTGTAATGAAGACTGAGCATCTTCCGTGACTCGGCCAGCTCCAAGAATCAGCACCAGAACTCTTTAAGTGCTCTTGATCTCGGGCTGTCACGAACATAACACCACGTGACTCACGAGCACCCCCTTGTTTTCACGCCTTTACCAACCCCCATGAGGAATAAAAAAAAAGTTTTATTTTTTTGGATGGATTGTTTTGTTCCCTGAAGGGGTTAAAAATCTCTCGGCTGACACAAAAGGAATGGGCGATTTGCGATGGTTGACTAATTATCGGTTTTTCCCGCGAATTTGCCGGATGCTAATTGGATTTTGTGGCGACTTGTGTGGCTTTTCTGTTGTGTGGTTGTTGAGGATGAGTTCATGAGAACTAACTTTCATTTTTCGTTTTAAATTTGGTACTTGTTACTGTCATTGCGGGATTACTCTCCGAATACTTGTTTACCGATGGCCAATGGTAGGTTTAAATCAGTAAAAACATTTTCAAATTATATATTTGGCAGTTTTTTATGAATTATTCGGTTAAATATAAATGAGATAATGGAGGAAAGCATATCTTCAACGAAGGGAAAAAAGAAGGGATTGCCAGTTGAAGCGTTTAAATTTCTTTAACAATTCTCGCGCAAATTTTGTTTTCAGTAAATATTTCAATTACCTTCTCCTTATATTTCATTACTTATTCGACGACAAATGTCTCTTCTGACTTCTCTTGGATAAATAAATTGCGACTCCTGCCTCTATGGCCACTGTTGCCTTTTAATTTCAAGCCAATGAAATTCAAGGTTTTAAGAGCTAGTTAACTGTATCTCTTTCCAATACTTAGCCGTTTCATTAGATGAGTATTGATTTAATAACAAAGAACTTTTTCCTCCTCGTGTAAATTCTAACGCACTCCACTCCTCCAGATTTTGATCTTCTTATGAATTTTAATATACAGAAGCTCACATTAAACAATTTCCCTCATCCTACACGTGTCAGGCATTAACGTTTTAATTTAAATCATTCATTCATTGTTGCGTTCACTGTTTGTACCCAACGTGCCCTAAGAATCTTTATTACCCTTCCCTTTACCAAGACACAACGCCTGTCTTCAGTGCACTTAAGCTCAACCACCCCAGGGCAAAGAAATATCCTATCTACTTGCCCCAATAAATATTTAAAGACGCTATATTCTGTTTGATCAGTGGTGCTCTATTTGCATAAGAACCTTCATAAGCTCTCCCTCCTCAACATTATTCCATCCCGTTCCTTTTGTGCTACCTACTCGGACAACTGTTTACCGAACAAGCTACTGAATACTTCAACAGCATGTTCAAGTTGTCCCCCTGTGTGCTTTTTTCTCCAGTGTGACCTCCTCGCTTCTGTCAACAAGGAGGGCTTTTGCAGGATGTCGTTTTTGACCATCTGTCCGTCTTCGGACGTGACCACCAACAAAGGTAGAAGGTTCTTTTGAAAGGACAATTGTATTTTCTTTGTGTGGTTGTGCTTGCTGTATGTGAAGTTAATCTTTATTGGATAAAAGTACAAGCCACCAGGTGATGACTGTGGGTCTTGTGCTGGAAGGAAGGGTTGCAAGTTGTTTTTCATGGGAAAGTTTGGGAAGTTTAGTAGGTGGTGGGTACAAGGTAGAAGAGTTATATAAATGTGCTTCTAACTCAACTGATGTTGTGTCCATTAAGTTGAGAATGTAGCGTTGTTGAGAATTTCGCATAATTTTTTGCTACCTGCATTTAGTAAATTTCGGAATCAATTCAGAAAATACACTGGTAGGCAAAACTTAAGGACGAGATGGTTTTTCCTTAAAAATGTCTCATTGGAACAGCATAGACACATAAAATTGACATCAAAGAGATAGCTTTATGTAACATAACGATAAGTAGAAAAACACAATCGCAAAATGAAATACAAAGTGTACGTGGGGGCATATGTAAAAGAATGGAGTACCATTAGTCGGCTCCATTACAGATGTATCCATATTAAAAATCACACGACTCAAAGAGTTGACTTTTAGTACGAGTCTTTTAGCATCGATGTTTACGTTTACTTTGCACTACATTTTTATACTTCACAATGGCTCATAAAAATTCATATGTTGCTAAATTGCTCGTTCCACCTTTAGAACTGTTTTGAAGAGATGGAAAGTTTCCAATACACCAAATTTTTCCACAACGCGTCTCATGGAAGCTTCCCACACATGCTTGGTAAAATTTGGGTTAGAGGAGTGATCTGGCTTACGCATAGAAGTATTTTTTAATCGGTATTCTAAAGCAACGGTGATATAAAATATACCATAAATATAAATAAATATGAGCTAAGAAATCAATATTTCACTATTATAGACTTGCCTAGATTTAAGAAACGTAATTTCAGTAAAAAAATCGAATTTAATTATTTTTTGCGTTACTGAGTCGTGTGATTTTTAATATAGATGCGTTAGTAATGATGCAAACTAATGGTACTCCATTCTTTTACATAAACTCCCACGTACACTTTGCATTTCATTTTGCGACTGTGTTGTTTTACTTATCGTTATGTTACATAAAGATATCTCTTTTAAGTGTCTATGCTGTTCCACTGAGAAGTTATTAAGGAAAACCTATCTTGTCCTTAAATTTTGACCACCAGTGTAGATTTTGTGAGGGAATAAAACTTCAATGGAGGATGTAACTGGACCTAGTGTGTGTTATATAAGCTTGTTAATATAGTGATATGTAAGAATGTTAATATAGTAATGATGAGCTTGTTAATTAGGAAGATAACGCATTCGACACTTTTAGATAGTTTGTTCCAGTGAGTAGTTTCATAATATTTTGATATCATGCTTAGACGATTTCTTAATCATTTCAATTATGGGTAAAGGAAAAAAAATGTGATGATGTGTGAATATAGATGAGTAAAATTTTCATTAGAATGTATTTATTTAAATGTTCATTGTCCATTTTAGGGTATGAACAAACACATTGGCTTAGAGTTCTAACAGTTCAGTTAAACATAATCTTATCTCATACAAAATACATTGTTTACATTTTGTTTCTCTTCACTTATATGGCTTTTCATTTTTAACAACAATGATGTTTTGTTTTTATCCCACGATATCTTTTCATATAATATAGGAGATACGAGCAGCCGCAGTGAGATATAAATATCCAAACTCAATTTATTTTTTGTTCCGATTGGATTATGGCGTGTGTAAAGAAAGCTGAGATTTCCCACTGCAATATAACAGGAATTGCTTTCTCCTGTGTACTTCTCTTTTTGTTTTCATGGGGAGTTTTTGATAGTTGAACGAGAGAAGTTAAATTTAGACGCAATCAAGTTTTTTCTTCTCACTCTGCCTTTCTTCAAACGTAAAGAACTACACTAGCTTGCGTTTCCGACTTTTCTTTCTTTTCTAGTGTGGGACTTTTATTGTGTTTTTCTTGAATAAGACCAAAGGAACAAGACTAAAAGCCATCTGACAGTGCGATGTAAGGATAGTCCCCCTTCTAAGGAAACCCTTAAAATAAACCAATTCTTCTCAGCTTGTGTCTAAGCTAGGACATATACATCAATGATTTAGTCATTCTATTTTAGTTTTAGACATTTTTTTCCCCCCCGAAACTGCATTGTTATTCCTTCATTTCTGGAAACTCAATAACTGTTCTATTGACATGCTCGCTAACCCATTACAGACGAATCTCTTCGACTTGAAAACGCTAGATAGGAATTACTCATTACACGAACCGTTTAGTATGTGCCTGTCTGGTTGGATGGTTTATAATGATTTACATTGATATAACATGAAATTATTTACTATGAACTCATAATCGTTATCATTTTTCTTTTTTTTCTTTTTTTTAAATGTAGCCTTTTTTTTGCCTCTTTATTCTTATTGTTCATATTCATACATCGAATGTATCCCTGTTCAGTTAGAAATTCTTTAAATGTTTCAAGATTTCTCCAGCGTAATACGCCATAGCTACTATAGTCATTCTATTCTGTGTATGACTATTTTCTATAGTAGCTATGAATGGCGTAATCCAATTATTACTCCTTGTATAGTATGGTAGCAGAGGGCAATGTGATATTGAATGAAAAATTATAGGTTGATATTTTTGCCATTTATTGTTTATCTTTATTGTATTAAGCTTACCAATTAATGAGTTGATAAAATTAAAGAGGAATGTTTTTAATTAATTAATAATAAAAATAGCTTTAATTTTTTTATTTAGTGAAAAACGCTTAAAAAGGTGAAATTGGATTGAAATTTAGAATGTTTTCACCCTTTATTTTGTAGGAGCTTTTGAGGCATTCGTTATTCGAAACAAAACACTTATTCGATTTAAGATGGTTCTTGAACGAAATATTCAAACTTTTAATAGCCTTGAAATTCATTAAAAATGTCCGACTATTCAGTATACGAAATGGCAGGAAATCTTCTACGACTGAGGTCAGAGCGTTTTCACTTTGAGACTCTAGGTTGAAACCGATGTTATAGGAAGCAGAAGACGTTTTCAATGACCTTGTGACCCGACATCCCGAATTTCAAAACATTCTGTCACTGTTCTTCATACCTTCTGAATAGCGAAAACGAATTTGAAGTTTCAGACCCCATCTCAGCATCCTTCCCCCATCTCGGATTCCCCAACTTGAAAGAGGGCACTTCATAAGCCGATTCCCGAACCCAGGCAGGCATTCACGTGCAATAAATCGAACCACAATTCACACAATACCTCCTAGACCCCCTACCTGTGAGTGGGGCGGCTTCCCCCAATTTCGGGTCTTTTCACAAAACTGCAACTGTCCCTGTAAATAAATGAGCGCGCATGTAGTCCAGAAAGGGGCTTGTGGGGTGGACCATAAAAACCACCAACCACATTTTTTTTACAGTACCTTTTCGATAGTCCGCCGCTGTAAAAATCCATTCATTTTTTTCTATGGATTCCGCACCACAAAGGGCGATTTCGGAGCCCGATGTTGTGCTCCTTTGTGCACACTCAAAGATCCCCGATAACCACCAGGATCTCGGAAATTCTATACCGATGTTTGGTAGGTGCAGTTAGACCCCTGTATCGTTTTCAGCCCCCTCTCCCTCCTTTAGAGGTTTGCCACTCGAAAAAATAAAAAGTGTCAAGTTCGTTTGGAGTTTGAGCGATCAATTATTTGCTGGAAATTGCGTGGCAGACGGTGGTGCTGCAAATCGGATTATTTTGCATTTCGGGTAACTTAAGAAAGTCTGTGGTCTTGGCATTTTATTGGAGGATTTATTTTTATTACCTTTCGGTAAAGCCATCACTTCAATGTGTTTTTTCTGGCACCCTCCTGCAGGTTTATCTCACTTGATAGCCTTTTTAAATTTGGATAAGTTTTCAGTACTTGGGATGTATAATAACATCATTGATTGGATTTAAGGTTAGATTCAGTTTATCGTGAATTGTGCTAGAATGGTTTAAATAGAGCATTTGAAATCTTTTATATTTTTGTGTTGTCCTTCATTTCAGTGGGGTGCAAACTACTTTCATTCCCGACTTCTATTTTGATTCGACCCGCGGATAAATAAATGTTTTTCTATTCTTCCACGTCAAGTTTATTCGTTTTGGGGCTTATGTTTCTGCCTTATTAAAGATCTGAAAGAACTAATAGGTTTAAATTTGTAATTGGATACAAATGTTTTTTTTTTTAATCACAAATCTTTTTAAAAAACTTTACATCATAAGAATTAAGTGTGAGGTATGCGCTTGCAAAGAGCTCATGATTGTTGCTATGTTCGGGAATCGCTACTATGTTCGGTATCTGAAATCGCAAGTCTTTACTAATACTCTCCTTTTCCTTTCAATTTTTTACAACATATTTTTTTTCTTTCTGATATGTCTTTAAAATGTATCTCACATAAATAATTGAGACAGCTTTTTAATGTCAGTAGTTTCTTCGTCGTAGAGTAAATATAGGACAACTTTGTAATTGAATTAACAGAACTGATATGGTACCGCTTTTACATCGTTACCTTATGTTTATTGATGCCATTTTAATTTCTGAAGAAAGAGTGAGTGATTCTTTAATTGTATGGGTTCTCATATTTCCCCCTATTAAGTATGAAACTTCTAAAAATGCCGGTAAAGCCTCCTCAGGAATTGTTCAATTATCCAAAAATTCTTTTCCATACTTCCAGCTCAATTTTTGGAAAGAAAATTTCAGATTTTTGAGTTGTAATTCTTTATGGTTGTTTTCCAAATATGTTTTTAATTTAGCAGGTTTCATACTTTCATTTTCTAATATAACACACAACGAATGTTCTTTTTCTTTAACAAAATAATATGGAAATCCGTATTTAATAATATTTCTTTATATTTTCTCTTTTTTTAATCAGATCACATTTTATTCGACATTTTTTTTTGTGTAGGTGCAGTGATATTAAATTCATACATATTTTTCCCTAATAATTATTAGTTGAGGAGAATTGATCTTAGACAACAAAAAATCAAAGACGACTAATAGTAATACAAAACGTGTAAAATATTTTTTTTTTCTTTATAAACATTTTGATATCTATTTTCAATCATTTATAATTTCTCAATCAATTGTTTATTATTGCACTCCGACCACGCTACTGAACTAACATATACTAAAAAATACGTTATGTATTTATCAAATTGCAAATTTTACTTAAAATTAACAAAAACAGTAAATAAGTAGACTTACAGAATGCACGGGAAAAATCAGCAAAACTGAATTTCTGAGGCACAAAACGGATAGAACTGAATGATCCTCGCTGTGTTCGCAGTATGATGATTAAATAGTAGGGTGTGTATGGTGGGGGTTCACCCAGATACATAAAACTGTATAATGATGGACAGTGGTAAACGTCAGATTGGTCCAAGTTGCATTTGAATCGCACCAGAGAGTAGCTAGAGGTCCTCTCCTTTAATTTTCAAATAAATTTCTTTGAAAATTTTCACGCCTAGAGGGGTTGCGATCCACGGTTTACGCACCGCTGCTTCATTGTGCCATTCCAAATATCTTCATAACTATTATTTCTTTATATATTTTATAGCAATCGAACCTTTGTGTCGTTTTTACCGCCCCTGTCTAGTTTTTCGCGTACTTTTTTTTCTAGAACTAACTTCCGAGTCCTCTTGAAGTTGTTTGTTTAAATAAATTCTTGTTCCAAATTGCGTGGTTAACGGTTGAGATGACAATTATTTTGCATTTTGAAAGGACTAAAGAAATCTGTGGTATGCGTTCTTAATGGAGGATTTTGATTCTTGCACTTTCAGATTTACGTGGCTTCTCGGTGTTTTGCATTAATGAAATGGTAATGTGTAGTATTTTGGATCAATATTGCAGAAATGATTGGATTTTAGATTCTGCTTATTGTAATTAGTACAAGAATGCTTGAAACAGCGTATTTGATTTTTAGTACTGTCCTGGATTGTCCCAACGGACCCAAATCTTTTATATATATATAAAATTTGTATCGTTCTTTCTGACCTGTGACCTTCAGAGTCTGACCTGTGTGATTATTTACCCCCATATTTAGTTAGAGTGGAATCCATCCCCCCCCCCCCCTTGATATTGCGGGTGATTTAGGAATATCTGTAGTTTGTAAAACTATTCACGGTATTTACCTTTTTTCATTACGCCTCGAATACATTTATTGCAGTATTTTATAGTTAAATTTATAATTTTTTTTGTATTATTGAATTTTCCATGAATCAAAATTTTGGATCTGTTAGCACGTGTTTAAAGTTATAACTACAGTAGTTTTGTGCATAAAACTACATTAAAATTTAAAACTTTGTCTTTTTTTTTTATTAGGAAACATATCTTTTTCGCCTTCATTTATGCAACAATTCATCTTTTTTTGCTTTCCTAGCAAAACACAGTCAAGTAACCACAATAGACCTCCAAAACTCAAATAACTACGCATGATGTATGCGAGCAGAACAAATGCTGATCTGTTTTTCAGCATAACTCTTCGTGACTTCTGCCCCCCTCCAGAATGCACATGTCCGTAGTCAAATCCATCCATCTCTGCCCCCCATGAACCACGAAGCTCTTGACAGGGAGAGAGAGGGGGTTCCGGGGTTATGGTTAAGGTTAAAAGAAAGGGAAGAATGACCCCCCCCCATCCCCCCTCCTTTTTTTTGCTACATATGAAAAAATGTAACTTTTGTGTCTCTGTGTGGGGTACGAGGTTTGGTTGTCTCAATTGGCAATTTTTCGCTTTTTTTTTTGCATTTGCTGCTTTTTTTCCTGTTTGATACCATTGAGACTTTTTATGAAATATTTTTACTGGTACAAGTTCTTTATGCCTAGCGTAAATCTCTGATCATGAATTTTAAATTGCATCTTAAACTTATTCGAATACTTTTATTGAGTGCTTAATTATAATTTTCAGTTGTGTGTCCCTTTAGTGTTATTCTAAACATTCAAATTCACATAATTTCGTTATGTCGTGTTTATTAGTTTATTCACACTGAATTGTTCAGCCCTACTCGAATATAGAGTTTATATAGGAATATTACTTATTCGCTTGTTTATTTTATCTTGTTACACAATGCTATTGTTTCTATTTAAAGAAACGGGTAGCTAATATTTGTATTTTTTAAGCTTTGATTCTATTTTCAATGTAAATTAAATTTAGTGATATATGTTTCTTGATATTCTTGTCTGCTCTAAATTATGTTTCTTAATTACTAGTCAGGCATTCGATTTGGAAAATGTAAGGTATTAGAAAAATCAGTGTTTGAATGTGGCCATCAAAATAAAATAATTTGCGATTTAAACTTCGTTGTTATACTTTTAAGATGTTAGCTCTAAAGGTTTATTAAAAATTGATATGCATATAATTGACCGATATAAAAAATTATAATTATCATATTTGCTAATAAAGCAGCAGACGATTTTGAAATTAAATTTTACCTAAAATAGTTGGGTTTCTATCAAAGATCATATTCATTTGCTCTTCCTAAATTTCAGCAGACGATATTAAATATAATTATAAAGTTAAAATGTTGTTTATAGCTGTTTGGATTCTGTAGAAATTAACATATCGTCATAAAACTTTGTATACGTAGTACTGAAACCATAAAATGATTTCTTAAAAAGTATTAAAATAATTAAAAATACATGAAGGTAAGTTCATTAGAACTTGCGTTGCTATACTATAAATAGTATACATTTATTTATGGTCAAACAATTTACAAGCAGGTGCAGTAAGTTTGGCGGAGTAAAGCGTCCACAAACAACCTGGTAGAAGGGACGGAAATGGGATTTCAACGGGGCAACTCCAGCTCCACTCTCCCGTCATTTGAAGTGAAGTGAAAAGGAACCTCCAAAAGATCTCCCTACCAGAATGGGGGCGCTTGCATCCGGGGTTGGGTTGGAGCTCGTTTTTCGAAATGACGAGGGAGGAGGATTGAAGAGAATGTTGGTTACAGAAAATTGAAACAACTAATGTCTCTCGTATTTTGTCGTCTGTTTTCGAGGTTGTTCGATTCGGATTTTCGGACTGTACTTTTCTTGTTGTGGGTAATTTATTTGGGTTTCACTTTTTATGTTTGGCACATAGATTAAAGACACTTATAGATATGACACTCTGATTGGATTACCATTAAGGATTTTCTATATTGAAAGCGCCATAGAAACCAGCGCCCCCAGTAGTTTCGGTTGGAACTACATTTGACGGCAACGCAACGCATGGTCGCTGATTGGCTGATTCGTTGCCATGGCAATGCGCATTGCTTGGATTGATGTTAAAGCTTCTTGCTGTCTGTTTTTCGACTCCGAATGGAGACTTAACTCACCCTCTTATGTTTCGTAACTTTAAATTTTATTCAACCAGCAGATTGGAGCTTTTTTTTATTAATTATAAATTTAAAGTTATTGCTGCGCAAATAAAATTAGTTTTTTATTTAATGCGCAAATAAAATTAGTTTTTTTTTAAAATTCTTATTAGGTTGTGTTAAAGCTTTGTAATAAGAAATTAGCAGCAGAAATTATCACCAAATACCTTTTTATTAATTTTGAACGAACTTTTTCAATGGATGAATTACTGAAACATTGCATTTTGAAAATATATCAATATATTTTTACAAAACTGTATTGACGTAAGAAATTTTTTTATACATTATTATTATTATTTTTTTTTTTTACAAATAAGTTCTTGCTTGCTTTTAACTACAGGTAAAGTTTATATTTCAAATACAATTTTACAAATAAAGTTTAAATGCTTCATTAAATACTAAAAATAATGATAAAAAAATTAAAAATATAATATTACCAACAATATCAATAAAATATCGACAACTTTAATATAAAAACAACAAGAAGAATATAAAACACAATAATAATAATAATAAAGGAAGACACACACAGCAATCTCAATAAATTATTACCAAGAAATAATTCGTTGTTATTTTTTCATAAAATGAAATGAAATCTCAATTAGATATGCAAATAACGTAAGTGCATGAGAATTTTAACTCGTAATTAGCTTTTAATATAAATTGAATCAAAATATTAAATCTTCCAATTAAAATCAAACGATAATCTAACAAATAAAATTAAATCTTCGCTATGTCGTTAGAATAACAAAAATAGAATTTTTTACAATTCTATTTTTTGTTAACATTTATTTCGCCATGAAAGCATTTTTAAATATTTTAAATATTTTTAAAAATCATAAATTTTATTTTTTATTATTTAAAAAACAAAAAAATGTGATACAAAATGTAAAAGCATCCAAGATTCCAATCAACCAATCAATCTTTGAAGATATATTAGTTCGTTTAGTAACTACTGGGGGCAGAATCGGTCAGAATGAGTTGACAGTCTAGAGAATACTTAGTCTATGGTTTGGCATATCTGAGAAGAATTTTGGATTTTGGTAAGGAAATGGATGGTTGTGTTTGGAGAGGTGTTTTTTTTTTGTGCATTGGCTACAACAAAAATTCAATACTAATCGCGATGACAATATCTGCAAATAAAGCTCGTTAATTTTAACTTGGTTAAATTATGATTTAATGAGTATGGGGGAATAAAACAGAAACGATCATTTTTATTTAAGAAAATTTAGGTTAGCGAAGATTTTTGTACCTTGCCGAATTGCCTTTGCGTAGAGTTACCGAGTTGCTTTACTAACGTTTTAAGCTTTTTTATTGGAAATAATTTCTGATTAAAAGATTCTCAATTGTAATTAAACCATTTCTTTTTAAATCTTGAATGTCGATTGCATGTATCTAGAAATTTTTTGTTGTGGAAATAAAGTGCTATTCTATAAAACTATAGCAGCATACTGACTTTTTGTCTGTGACCATGTTGTAATCACTCTTTATAAATAGTCAACATATTGATTTTATTTCATTAAAAATAAACTTATGTATGTAAAATTAAATTGGCAAATTTTAAGTTTAAGGATTTTATATCCGCATAAAGAAGCATTATCACCATAATTTTAAACTCTTAATCTTAACGTTGGTCATTATTAATTGAATTTCCATACCGGTGTTATAATTAGAATTTTGATTTTTTTTTGGAAGCAGGAATTTTTAACGTATTTGATAGGAAAATATGCGAGAACTTATTAATAGATTCTAAAAATGCTTAATTGCAATGGATATTGTTCTAATAAATCGTATGAATAATTGAAATATTTTAATTAAAAAGATTTTTATGAATTATAAATACTATTTTGTTCTTTTTAACGATTGGTTGCATCTCATACCTCGAATAAATATCCAATAATATGATAGTGTAATGTTTTCATAAATTTTTCTAATATTTACAAATAAGTAATTAAGCTAATATTTTCGATTTTAAAATAGAAAATACCTGACTTTTATTCAACCTCCTTACAAAATAATACATAGTTTTAAACAATTACGCCGTTAATGAACATATTTACGGCATTGTGGAAAAACAGTATTTTCTTTCTCAAAGGCATATTTCCGACGTTGGTCTGTTCAACATCGGCGCAGACGAGAAAAGATTGTAATTAACCAGAGTCATTAAAAATGAAATTAGCGTTCACCGTATGGCAACAGTTTGTAATCCCAGTTTCACGATTGAATTTTCAGTAAGATTCCAAACAGATAAATGCTGGCGACGCCATGTCTTTCTGAAAGAGACATTTTGAATAAGTAATTGTTTTTTCGGAATATATTTACCAATGGAATCGCGTTCTAAAGGAGATTATTTGTTGTACTTTTATGCGTCGAATGCGGATGTTCTGTTTCGAACATCGACTTTAGAGGAGTGTAATTGTGCTAAAGATTTTTCCGTTTTCGTCGTTTTGGAGAGAAAGGATCTTGTTAATTCCAAATAAATTACAGTGAAATAGCTGCGATTGAATCCCATGGGAAGGGAAAGGGCACTATGTTTTGCATTGCGCCAACATTTGAATTGGCTTCAAGCCATGCGATTATTTTGGTTCTTATTATATTTGAGTTTGATTCGAGTTCAAAATAGTCGCAAAATAGCTGACGTTGAGTTTTAAAAGTTTTATGCATGTGAGGATTTCACTAGGTTATTAATGACATAATTTAAAGTTCAGATAGTGATTTTTTTTGTAATCGAAGATAAATAAATATTTAAGAAATTTATAATTTGTGAATGAATCTTGGTTTCTTGAATTGCAAAAAAAAAAACAAAAAAAAAACCAACAATTTTTTTAAATATATTTATTTGATATCGTTTAAAATTCATCACATGAAAAGCTTATTTTCCTCCATGAGTATTTACACTTGTGCCGGTGATAACACAGCCCTGCAAAATTTGAGACATAGAAAAGTGTTTGCGATGTACTGACTGGATTTTACATTAATTGTGCGCTGATTTCAAATATGGCATCCATTTTTCTCTATCACGTAAGGATTTTTTACAAAATGGGCTTGAATATATGGGCAAGAAAGCCTACTGTACATATTCTGGTGAAAAGAAGATATTTCAAGGGTTTTATTTACATATTAATCAATACACTAAACAATTGGAAAGGCTTTGATAAATGTATAGTAATTAAAAATTATGTTAATTAGAAAAGTTAATGGTTACTATTGTTTAATACATCTTATAGTTTAATACATCCTAGATTCATATATCCTTTATGCTTTCTTATCATTTTCCCCTTAAAGCTCATTTTGGCTCTTAGTCAAATACCATCCCATCTACCTTGATATCTATGCTCCACCTCCTTAATACCTTGGTGAAATCTTTCGCTCAGTTCTTCACTAATTGTACGAAGATTTGGGGGAAAGTAATCCAAATGCGAATTTAAAAATGCTCTTTCAAACTCATTGAACAACCCAAGTTCTTGAATTTCATTAACATGTTTTCAATGATAGATTTATTAGTTGGTGTCCTCAAATTTCCAGAAGAATTTTGTGATGACTCCCTTTGAAGCTCTCCATGCCTCTTTTTCACTTGAAAGCATTTTATTTTCAAACACTTCGCCTTTAAAATGTTTTCAAATATCTGGATCAACGAAAAAGCCTTCCTTTATATTTGCTTCCAACAGCCTTGGAAACTAGTTGCTTAGGTATTTAAAGTACTCATCATTTGATAGAGCTTTATCAGATTGTTTCATCAAACCAAGCTTGATGTAAAGTGGAGGCAACAGGACTTTTCTGGAATAAATCAAACTTTCCTTTTTTTCCAGGTGTACCTTTCATTTTTATTTCCAGGTGTTAATGCTTTCCTTTGCGACCACTCCTTTTTGATCCAATTATTCTTTTTTTTTTTATCTCTACTGTAACATTCAAAACAAGAAGCAACGATACTTGGTGTATCCTGCTTGTTGTCCAAGAATCATGGAAAGAACCGTTAGATCACTGCATATCATCCATCCACGTTCTTTATATTTCAAATGGGTGAGGATCAAAGCTAAATTTTCGCAAGATTCCTTCAGGTACATATAATGCCTTAATGGCACTGGAGAATGTTAGCTGCCATTATGCAAAAGCCCTGCTTTGATGCTTCTTTTTGAGAAGTCAACAAAGAGCCTCCTTTCGTTCACGTCACAATGTATATTAAAATTCTCCATCAATTCAGAGACATTGCTATAGTAAACCAAGCCACTGTCTTGAGAAAAGTATGGAACGAAATCTGCTTCTCTCTTTCTGAACCATGTGAAAGAGGTACAAGGAGTCAATAAATTCTTTTGATTTAGCCTAGAGCTTAAGAGTTCCGCAGACAGATTCTCGGATTTGGACACATTCATTTACTTGAATTTTTTTTTTTTTACTAGACAGAAAAATCTTCATATTTTTTCATGGAGGACTATTTATAACATTATATGCTTATACCCTTCCTTAATTAACACAGTTGATTGGTTTCTACGAAAATCAAAATTTTCAATTTATGAATTTTTTAAATTGTAAATTTTTTGAAAAAATGGTACGTCATGGATTTTTTTTACTATTTTTCCTGAAACAGCATTAAAAAATCTATCAATATCAGCTATTGGTTTTTAAGCACTTTTTTGGTTGCAGGCCTGTGTAATTAGCATGTTCTAAAAATAAAGAAGTTTCTAAAAGACATGCTAGATTGTGCAAAGTGTTAATAACTAAAGCATTCGTTTTTATTGTCGTTTAAAGTAACAATCATATCTTCATAAAATTGTGCTTATGAAGATACTTGGAAAATAACATTTAAAAATTAAATTTTACTAATTGCCCTTGAATAACAACACATATAGGATATTGATATTCAAAACTTTATTGTATTTCTTTTTGGTGTGAAGTTTCGATAAAAACTTGCTCAATCTGGTTCGTTCTTTAAAGTTAACTTCAACTTAAGGTCTTAAATTGTCCCTTTATCATCTGATGTAAAAATTTGTACTAAAGTTCATTTTTATCTTTGGATATAGTTTTGCCTCAAACTGATTAATAGATATGTACAATTTTACGAAAACACTTGTTGATTGTTGTCAGGTCCAGTATGTTTTCAAACCGAGGAATTTATTTTATGCTCCTTTCACACTTACTACGGAAAATTAGCATGAATTGTTAAAACAAAAAGAAATGCGTTTACTTTGTTTAAATAATTCCTAAATAGGTTTCAAAAGCGTATGATTTTTTTTGACATTTATAATTCTGCACTGTACTATATTAAAGTTGATAAGTTCACTTCCCCAAATCTTTTATTATGATGCCAATTAAGTTGCTAACTTCCTACACGCCAACGAAAACCATTGGCCTATTCCCCAACTCCCATCATCCAATCGGCATCTGCTAAAACAATTGACACTGGAAGTGCAACGCAAACCCAAAACTTGTCCCATTGTGCATCAACGCCTAAATAACTAGTCTATCCTAATCCCATCGTCAAACATTAGGGACTATTTTGTCCCAACCTCTGGACATGCCTGTAATTACATTGATGGCTGCTACTCGCTTCCTTTTGTGTATCGCCTGGTGTCTTTATTAACAGTTAAAAAAACTGCTAGCGGAACTGATCGCCATCTCATTAACTGCTTTATGTCCCACCCCCTGTCTCTAGATGAACACCTGCCCGCTTTTTATATCTCTTCATAACCGACTTTGTTTCACGCGATTCCGATATTTTGTTAGAAATTGGGTCCCAGGGCACGTTTAGATCAGCGCAATGGCCACTGTGTTTGTTTCCGGACAATGCTAATTGTTGGAGGTGCTTTGCGAATGAGAAATGTACCACACACACTGGGTTCGAATTTGCACGTGTTGGGTAATTGTACAAGAGGGGCTTCACTTTCAATGGAGTCCTCCGCAATCAAAAGGTAATTCTGTTTTGAAGATGGTAGATGGTCTAAAGATATATTTAAGAAGAAACAGGTTTTTCAGTGTTGCTGGAAATAAAAACAGTACAAATAGTGCAGTTGATAAAAGTTTAACCCTTTATTTACTGACAAGACTTACGTCCCGTCAGTTTTCTCACGGTACTGTATCAATTTAAAACGCTTTGAGACCCATTGTGACTTGACAACCCACTTTTATGAAATTCGTTCTTCAATTGTTAAATGGCAGTGCAAGCTTATTTCACTTTGTATGCAAACTCATGAATGATTATACGCAAACACATGAATGATTTTCAATCTTCTAGGCATTCATCTTGGCCTTACATCGTCTTATATATTTGTCTCTAGCAAGCTTCTAAAGAGAAATAAGCTTGTGCTGTCATCCAACAAATTGAAAAACGAACTTCATAGCAGTGGATTTTTAGGATCCTGTGGTTCACAAAGTGTTTAAATTAGTACAGTACCATGAAACAACTGATGGGACTACTATCAGTAAATAAGGGGTTAAGAAGAAAAATTATATTGTAAGTTAGATTTGTTATCTCTAAATTTTTGAGTTAATTTAACCTAAAGTCGCAATTAAGATACTTTGTTAAAGAGTTAAAAAAATAAATCCCCTGCTTCCATTGGACTCTCTATTACGCTGTTATAGTTTTTGTTGATGACGTTAGACATGTTTTGAATTAATTACCAAGTTTTTAAATAGAAATGAACTTTTAAGACATTATCTGCAATCAAACAAAAATTGTCAAAATTTGACTGGTTCGTTTGGCTATGAGATTTAGAAGTCTTCCTAGCTATAGTGATTATTGTGTATGATATTAAATGAAGTTTTTTTCTTCTTTCTATTTTGACACTATACTTTGGTGCTTAAACTTCGAATGTGTAACCTTAATTTACCTTATGCGATACTTTAATTCTTCAATTATAAGATCTTTTCCTTTCTAGATGTCACACATTTCACTATAGATTACTTTAGATTCAATTGCCAGTTCTTATATCTTTTTAATAAAACATATTTTGACTTACAAATTTCAGTAAGGGAATCTACGCAAGATTCTGATACAACTGTGCCAATAAATACGATTGGTTAAAATTTAAATCATGAAATAGTCTAAGAGCTAAAGAAAAGAAAGAAGAAAAAAAGAAAAGAAGGGGAAAAAAAAAATACAGCTTCCAGTTCAATTTTACGTGCTTGGTTTTGATCCTACGCACTGTACATTAACCTCCCAATCGATATCGTTGCCAATTAATTTTCAAACATTAATTATAAGCTATGAGGATAAATTTTTCTTCGTTATACCTTTTTCCTCCTCGTTTCTGATTTATCTGAAATCTCAAAATTTCGACGAAACAGGCAGGTTATTCTTCGTCAATATCGGGCCAAAACATTTATTTTCAGCCGCGACCGGTTTTTGTCCAACTACTTGGCAGCAATTTATGTTCATTAATTATACCTTGGACATACCGCCTCTCTGGGATTCGAACACTTAAAATGTTCTACTCTCTTCATCACTTAACAACAACGACACTAAACGATATTTTTTTTTTGTTACCGTCGGTATTCCCCCCCCCCTTTTTTTTTTGTCTCTACTCCCCCCCCCCCCCCCTTTTCCCTTTTTTTTTCTTCTACAGAAGATCCATCCCTATCAATATTCAGTACGTACTTGTTAGTAATTTTCTTCTACACTTTTTTTTTTGCTCCTCTAACCGTCACTGATAATGCTCTTGTTGTGCTTGTATCTCAAGTTTTAATTCTTCCTTTTTTTTTCTTTTTTTTTGTGTGTGTGTGTGTTTTTTTTTTTTGTTTTTTTTTTTGTTTTTTTTTTTGAAGAGGGGATAAATATGAGAGTTCGATAAAAGTGTCGTTTTTTCTGATTGCTTCTAAATAAGGTTTTTAAGAACGCAAGAAAAGGATGTGTATGACATATTATAAGGAAGTAGATCCTTCAATGACTTTGCGAATTGCATTTTATCGGTTGATTCTTAAAGAAGATGAGTATAAATTGCTCTTTACTTGGAATCGAGAACTTACCAATTATTTTCCTTAATAACTATGGTGGAAATTAGTTTTTGGAGGTTTGATTTTTTGTTTATTAGAAGGATAATTATACAGAATTCTTCTATCTATCAATCATTCGCCACACTTAGGATTAGTTGATGTTTTGTATGGTTGGCCAGTTATTTTTCCTCCGCACTTGCCAAATAATTTTTTTTTTTTTAAATTAAAATCTCTATTGAGAAATGAATGGATACATTCAGTGCAAGTTAAAATTGAGCTAACTGAATTTTATTCGATAAATTATACCGGTAACACAAACATTTTCTGGAGTTATCCAGTTTTAAAATATCAATTATTGTCATTCTAAATTTAAATTTGCGTTATTTTTTTTTATTTTTTTATAAATCTATTCCTTCAGAAATTTAGTGATCATTTTGGGATGGCAATAAAATTAGAGTAACTTAGCCCTTTTTAACATGGGGCGTAAATTGCTGATATGCAGCTCTATTAATAATAATAATAAAAAAAAATAGAGCCTTATTATATATAATAGTAATCAGCACGACTTAATTTAGATAGATTTCTAAAGAATTCTTTAAAAAATGTAAGTAATTGAAAAAAAAAAATGGCGGTCTCAATTCTTTCAGACCCAAATTAAATTCGTACATCCACACATCCAGTAACGTGTATAAATCTGTCTAAAAAAGGTTTAAAAATACAAGCTATAAGTTTAATGTACGTTACAAACTGCACTGGCTCTGAAGGAAGCATTATCAATACTTTCTTTGAAATATTAATCCCATTCAGAACTCTCACTAATAATCATTTCCTTTTCACTTGATGCCTTTCGAATATTCCACGAAACTTACCAAGTAGAAAAAGCAATCACTGCACTTGTGTTTCTCAGAAAATTCAATCCTCCGAGAAGCCTTACACCAGAGTTAAACCCTTTAACTACAATTTAACACGAAGTCTGTTTCGTCTTCACTCGGAAGCCATCTATAGTGTTTGAATTACAAACAAAGCTTTTGCCGCTCTTTCTCTTCCAACGGTCATCTGCCATAAGTAAATATGGCATTGTGGTGCTTCCCCTATGGGTGGCGTTCTTCCCCTTCTTTCGCCACTTGTCACATGGCAGATGTCATTAAGTATATAATCTATAGGGATATGAGCTGTTGTCATCCGATACCCTCCTTCTCGATTTCTGATGTATTTTTACCGCCAACCATCTGCACGTGGAGAAGCATTTAAACGTTTTGATTTTTGGCCCAGTGATGCGCGAGTAGATAGGACGCACCTTAAAGATTGGATAGTGTTTTGCGATATGCATATAAATTTTATATTTCTAATAAACGAGTTCTTTTCTGTGTGTGATTTTAATGAGTCTTTTAGTATTGAATAATCATTGAAAATTGATTACCGTTTTTTGTTTGCTCTACATGTTCCACTTTTAGATTATCTTAGATTAATTTGCGCGTATATTTCCTGTTTCATCCACGTTTGTTCCTTAAAAGCTTAGAATTCATTTTACCAAATAATTGCAGTAATTTATTTTTATAGAGAAGAATGGAACACCAATGAAAACATCTGCATGTCTGTCCTTTATTTTTTTGATACGAAATGCGATTGTCAACTGTTTTGGAACCATTAACTTAGTAATATATTTCTCATTCGCTTCGGTGCTAATTCGAGAAACGAAATTATAGAACTCTTAACTATATTTTTTGAAAATATTTTTGGGATGACTCCAGCTTATTGACTAAGTTTTACTTTTTTCTGATGAATAAAAATTATTGTCATACCATTTACTTAAAAAAAAAAAGTAACAAATAAAACAAGAAAAGTTAAATTGCCAGAAAAAAAAAATCGCATTATACCATCCTTTCATTGTTCAGCAGTACTACTCCAATTTACCTCTTCATTCACGTTTCATACTGTGTGAAACATTCCAGATTTACAGCTGCATAATCTTTTAAATTTATTTATCTCTAAAGCTCTTCCTTTAGCCCTCCCTTTCCCTTCTAAACTTCTGCTTTGAAAAGTTACAACCAACGATTTAAAAATCGGGAGCTATAATTCAACAGCTCAAAGAAAATTTCCCTCTTTTTCCCATGCCCATTAGGCCTAAATCATTGCGAACCATAAATTATGGCATTTTAAGAACGAGTCTGTGCAGGACATATCCAGAATCCAGATTTTTTCCCCTCCTTGTTCCTTTTATTTTACACTCCCGTTTTGATTTGCCACTCACTTTGTTAAGAGAATAATAATAAAAAAAAAAAGAAAAAAAAATTTTTAAAGATATCACATTTAAAAATGCCCCCATCAGGAAATAATGCACGAGGTATTTGCAAGCATTACCGTAAATGGTTCGTCTAATGCTTGCAAATAAAATTGCTTATTTCTTTTCAAAATCTGGCAACGGCATTGTAGGAATGAATGAATGATAAAGGGAGGACATTACACTGCTCTATGCATTACACCTCCTGCAGTTTTGAGTTGAGCAGGGGATGAAAGTTTTATCTACGAAAAGACTTAATAATTTCAAAAGGGGGGCGCGGCAATTTCGCTGCAGTTTTTAGGGTGATTATCCAAAACAGAAAAAGGGATTATTATATCGGTTTAATTTTCACCTCTGGGCTCTTACGGTAATTGGAAGCAGCTGTCTTTAATTGGTGAGGGCTGTAACCGTGGAGGCTTCAGATAAATTGCAGTACCTACTGGTTTTGATAACGGCTGTAAAACCCAGTGGGTATTCTATGTCATCAGAATCCTTGAAATGCATTGTTTTAGAAAGGTTTAGATATGTTTCAATTAAAATTTAGATTTATGAATTTTCTCCCCCATTTAGTGATACGTACCTTAACATTGCATCTGTACCCCTGTACCTCGCACTTTGGTTATTTTAATTGTGTACTAATACAGTTAATGTATCTAATAAAACGGTTGTATATCATTTTAATTTTTCACTTGATGGAATAATAAATTCGTCATTTACAATGTAACTGTCTTAATAATTCAAATGTTTATTATTTAAAATTGTGTATTGAATTCCACATTATGGTGTAAATAAGATGAAATTATGTTGAGGTGTAATATTTTTAAAAATTTTAAATATTTGTTAATGTATTTCAGACTGCCATTTGTAACATCGCAAAATAAATCTTGATACAATGCCATTTTTTAGTAGTTGTTTAAAAATACAAATTTTTTAGCTGTTGATACATCCACAGGCATAAAGTAACACAGATCGAAGGTACAGTACCCCCCACCCCCAAAAAAAATCAAAAATCAGAGCGATGGCTCTATCTTCGGTTCTAATTATCGTAGAATCTTACGGTTTGCACCAAAATGTTTTGCTTACGATTTTCTATATATCTGATGCAATTTTTTTCTTCTTAAGGAACCGTTTACTAAGTAAAAGTAACGCTATTTTCGAAATTTTCAATACGAACCCCTATTTTTTATCATTTCATTCGATTTAGAATACATCATTTACTCTAATTACGAAATTTCAATGCAATATGTTGAAAAACACGTCACTTATGAGCGAAAATGTTTCGACCATTTTTTGACCGATCTTCAGGGAGAATTTCCATAAAACGAAAGGTATTTTTAAGGTTCTACCTCACATCGGGAGAAATCGAACGGTCAGTGCGGCGTTTCACCGACTTTAAAAAATACCAATATTAGTCTAAAACTGCATAGAAACTACTTGGATTTATAGTGTCATGTTTAAGATTAATACAAAAATAGCAAGTAAACGCAAAAGTAACATAATTTATTTACAACATTAAAGATGTGCATTCTTCACGCGAAATAAATAAAATATCGAAAACTGTAATTGCAGAAGTATAACGTATACTACTGATGATTAGAAAATTAATGAATATAAAATGTAGGCATTAGTAAACAGTATTCGGCAAAGCGTGATTATTTTACAGAAACATTTCACTGTAAACACAAATGTAACTTGATCGTTGAAACTATTTATAAAATAAAAAAATCACATGATTCAGCAAATGTTTTAAAGGATAACTTATTGAAATTGCTTAAAAAATGTTGTTTTAAATAAATGTAATTTAAGAAAGTAATTTTTTTAAAAGAACACTGTTGAAAACCACCCAAAACATATGTTCCACGATTCCAAACACTTTAGACAGATTAAAAAATATATATATAAAAAATAAAACTGCTTTGTTTGTATAAAATAATATTTCTTTTTGTAATTTCAAGAAATTCTGTTCCTATTCACCGCATTTTACGATAATTGAACGTTGTGCGATTTTCCAGACCTCTAGTTTACCTTGAATTAATCTTTGATAGTTTTCAAAAGTCGTCTACTATACAGTACCTTAAAGTGAGCGTTTTTTACATTTTCGCTAAAAAATCGAGAACTAAAAGTCAAAATGAAAAGAAAAAAATTGTGTGTGTGTGAGGGGGGGGGGGGGGTTCAGACCACGGTCAATCTAATGAAAGCAAAAAAAAAAAAAAAAAAAAAAATTATGTTTCTATTCAAATTTTTTTTTAATTGTTTTATTAATTAATAATTATTAAAAAAGAAATGGATGCAAAAGTTGATTGATATTTATGTTTGGCAATTTAACAAAAGTATTTTTAAAAAAAAAAAAAAAAAAAAAAAAACTATTGAAATATATTAAGTATTAATGGCCAAAAAACCAACTTTTTTATTTAACATTAATTTATAATTTTCTTTTTATCATTTAAATTACAAACCATTCATTAGAAAATTGCGAATTTTTGTATTTCGACATTTTTTTTAGATGCTGAATTCAAATATAGGATAATATTATGAGGTTGCTATTGAACTTTTTAAAGTTTGGTTCTGTTTTAATATGTAGATGACCGCTCATGACAAAAAAAACTACATGCAATTATTAAAAACCTTCCACGATTTACAACGGTACCTTTTGTTTGTTATTTCAACAATTAGAGCACAAGATATAGCCATCGTTCTGATTTTTTTTTGGGGGTACTGTACCTTTGATAATTTACCTCTCTGTACTTGAATCTGATCGTCCTTATCAGCAATGTTTATGCTTTATGTATTGCTAAATTTTCTTTTTATACATTGTCTGTAGTTTAAAATGTTGAAATTAATTGTGTGCTTGATAATGGTAAGTATTAAAAGTATGAGTTAGTGTTTATAAGAATAAAATGAATGTAGCTGTCGAAAAGAAAATGCTGGTTATTCTAGAATATGCTTCAAAACATTTACAGGAATAGCATGTTTTATTATGTTTTGGTTTGTTCATATAACTGAGATTCTAAAAATAAGTACGGCGTTCTATATTTACAGTGTTGAAAGTGCTATGAAATATATGATCGCATTACATTCAAGTCCTCTTCAAAGGTTTACTCGATTTTCTTTTACACATATTTAATGCATATATTTCCGATTGATGCGCGTTTGTGAACTTAAACTATAAAGATTGCAAAAAGTGCTATATGTGATAAAAGATGGGTATGACATCGCCCTTAATATCCTCTGCATCACGTATGAACAAAATAAAAAGAAACCTTTAGTTCTTTTTCCAGTTCTCCACTCGTGAAACAATAAAAAGAGTGTTCGCGCCATTTTTCTCAGCCTGTGGTGACATCTCCTTGGCTGACTTTTCAAGAATGGCGTTCAGTGGAACGGGAGATTTTTATTTTCCTTTATAATTCGACGTGTTTCGGGACAATTTATTTAGGATATGAATATTCAGATCGAGTGTGATGTGAAATTGAAGTTCTTTTTTTTTTCTCTCTTTTTTTTCTTTTCGATGTGAATCAATGGGTTCCATTTGGAATAATTTACTTTTGTTTGGTGTGTGGAACAGAATGAAGTCGTGATGTGGTTTGGGTGGATAATAGCGAATTCGAATAATAAGTGACGGTCGTTTTAATATTAGTTTAAGGAGTGAATTGAGTTCGACTTGGGAAATATTCTTTAAAAAAAAAAAAAAAAAAATAGTATTTAATATAAATTATTTATGGAAGTGTGAAGGAGTTGATATTTTGGTCTGAAATCGCGCACAAAAACCGGTATGAATAATATTTGCATGTTAAGTGCTTTCTCGGAGAAATTGTTGAATTAAATCAACATTTTTAGTCTAATTGGTCCATTTTTTAATTAATGTTAAAACTCCTAGTTCTCTGACTACTTCAACTTTAAGTGTTCTCTTATTTTTTTTTTTTTTAAAAAAAAGGGTATTATGCACAGAATTAATTTTGCAACGTTTTATAATTTCATTTTGTGCAGAAAATTGTCCCAAAGTGCGATTTTGAATTTTAAGACATGGGATGAATTTCATAGAAACTTTATGCAACAATGTGACTAATTTAAAATAAGAATTCCTGAATGGAATCTGCAGCTTTTGAAAAATTGTCTGCAGTACTGGTTCTCAAGTTTGCGTCCAAAGGCAATTTGTGGTACCTTGTTAGGTGTTTATGAAATGCAAAAGAAATCCGACGTTGAATCATTATTTCTAAATGCTAATAATATAATAGAAGTGGTTTCAAAGTGGGTGGTCCATGTTCTATATCACCCTACCCTGCTCTGGAGCTTTGGTTTCAACTTTACTTATCGCAAGTAGCCCGAATTTATACTCCATTCACACAATGAGACTAGAAGATGTTGCATTGCTGATTAAGCAACGGCGGCTTGCATTGAGCCTAAAGACGTGATGACTTACTACGATAAGCACACTTAAAGCAGAACCTTTTGTCTGGTGACACTTGCTGCTCGACAAGTCATAAAACTCTGGCGCCAATGGTCATCTAATGTCCATCGTCTACAAAAGCCATTATACAATAACAAATAAATACTGATAATGGTCACTGCAATGTTTCCATCCTTGAAGGGTTTTGTAGTATCGCTTCCATTTTTATGGCTGTGTAGAGGGGTTTGTATCCCAGAGGGGTTGGTATTATAGGTCAGTAATGTCCTGGTCTCTGTCCCCCCACCCCCCTGTTAGACATAGACGGATTGGGTATTTTTCTGCTGTCTGATGTTCTTGGGAGGGAGTGTTGGATTACAAGCGGCTCAAAGGGACCGTCCATAAACCTGGGGATTAAATTTTGGTGGAGACAAATTGTGGTGAGTGTGTTCTGACATTTGGGGGATTTGTAAAGTCGCAGGAAGTTTGGACTGAGAAGAGTGACTTTATTTGGATTCTCAGGATCTTTGTCTGGTTTTACATGATTGTGCAATCAAAAAAGTTGTTTAAGTTCAATTTTATTTTTACGAGAGGTACTTTTTTTTACAATAATTTTTTTTTTTTATAAAATGATATAAATGCCAATTGTAAGTGGAACTTTTTGAATGTGATTATTTTTTATTACGTTTAAAATAAAATGATCTTGCACATTTGTAGCTTTCTTATATATTGTAAGTGTATTTTTTTTCTCTGTGTGTGCGTGTGTGTGTCAGTGACTATTTAAGAATCAGGAATGGCTGTTTAAGAACGCGATTTCATGTATGTATAAGTGTTTGGGAATCGATTTTTTTCCCCTAATTTCTTCAAAAAATTCTTAAATTTTTTTTTGTACACTTTAAAACCAGTTTCCAATTCAACCTACTTTCCATTTTATCCGTAATATTTTAAAATAACATTAACAATTTTCACAAAAGCAAATGAATACGAGCGGTTTGTACCATTTAAATAAAAGTTCAACACTGACTCATTGAGCCCTAATCCTATTTAAACAGTTAAATTCAATTTGGAATTCCAATCAGAACTTTATTTTGACGTATAAGTGAAAATAGTTTATTGTGCCCCCTACTAAATATACTGTTCGTTATAGCGTAAATTCTTTGTAAATAAAGTGTAACCGTTACAAATTATACACGCTCCTATGCCTGGTTTCCACTACAGATATCAACGGAAACAAAGTTTGCTTTATTCACCCAACCCTTCCGATTCAGCTCCATTCGCTATTTGCTTGAACTGTCATCGCTCGCGGAAACTTTCTTGTAAAGGTATAGCGTCCATTCATTCCTGGCTCCAAATTTAATGACTGTGCTTTGAATTTCGCTGCACAATGTTTAACGCTGACTAATTAAGCTTTCACCGCGGGGAATATTTACGCGATGTCGAGTCGGCAGTTATTCCTCTGACAGCAAGAGTTGGTTTTCCTGACTGCATGTGTCGGACCAGTGTGTATTATATAGAATGGTATAAGGATCCTATAGAAAATAAGTTGGTGTTATTATAATGTGTTCTTGGATATTCAGAATCGTACTTAATTTAGTTTTTATTTAAATTCAACGATATCAACCCTCTTTCGATTCTTCTTGTAGTTTCTTGATTCGTTGTGTAGACCTTTACATACTCTGCTAATTTGCGACATTTTGTAAACGACGTCGGGCAATATTTGAATGTTAAGCATAATTAATATCTAACTCATAGTATTTACTAAGAGCACGTAAATATGTAATTGGGCAATTCTCTGGATGCCACACGGGTTATTTTCGTTCTTCCAGTAAATGGATTAGAAATGCAAAATTATGATGAATCTAGTTAGTTATGTTTTTGTTTTATATTAAGTTAGTTTGTGGAAAAGTCACATGGGAAAATAATTTAACTAGGCTAGCATGGGACATGGACCGGCCCCGTGCACCTGTGCTATAAGATGCATTTTTGACCTAGTTGAAACAATTATGTTTTCATGTATTTTTGCAACAAACTAATATATAAAATCAAAACCTAACTACTAGATTCATCATATTTTTAAAATTATAATCTGTATGTGAGTAGAAAAAGTAGCCTGAGTGTTACTTGCGGAATTTTGTCTCTTTTTCTACTCGTAACAGCAGTTGGTAGAGAATTGCCCTATACTTAAGGTCCAATATACGTTTATATCATTAGACCTTGCTTTTGGCACAAAGTGTCTGTGTATTTGTCGTTATTTTTGTGCGTGACTTTCCTAGAAAGAGAAACTACTCTAAAGAAATGCCCAACAGCGGTTTCTCGAATAGTTTTTATGCAATAAAGATCGTAAATAGTAATTACCCAGTGATGGGCTAGCTCGACTTTTTCCTTCATGCACTTGAAAAGTAATTCCTTTTTTAAATTAAAAACGCCACTCTTTTCACGATAGAAACAAATGTTCTAACCCCTTTTAACCCTTACTTTTGTGTAACAAACGGAAATGCGTACTTAACTTCCGAAATTAGGCATTGATAGGCGTGCACCAGTCACGCTTGCGCCATTTGAATCCAGTTCGGTTCCACTTCTTGGTTAGTTAATGAGAGGCGTGTGCTCGCAGTCAAGTCGCATCCTGCAGATGTTTGACCAATCCATCTCTATTCCGATGGTCAACCGCTGGATATATTGGCAGGAGGAAGAGTAAAACATTAATCAGTTTGTCACCATGGGGGTAATGGACAAGTCAAACAACTGCAGCTGCCCAGTGCTGCTGGGGTGGGGCTGCTTTATCCTCATAGAGGTATTCGCCATTAGATATTTGCTGCCCGGCATATTGCCTCTTTTACTCCCAGGGGACATGTTTGACATCCCCATTCAGGTGAACTTCGTTCATGATTGGACGAGGGGCGGGGGTCGACCGCAGGTGATTTGGTTTTGAATTGTTTTGTTTTCATATCTGGTCCTTGGTGTAGGTGTCTGCGTGTAGCTTGTCGTGTTTGGTTGGTTGTGCTCTTTTTGGAATGAAAAGCGAATTACGTCTAGTTTTGACAATAAAGTTGTTTATTGTATACTTGTATATGAGCAGCTTCAATTTTGTATGGAATATGTTGATGTCGTATTCCGCTGGTATGATTTTTGTTAAAGTGAATTTTATCTGTGTTGTGATGATAGGTAAATACAATTGTAAAAGTTTGTTTCAAAAAGAAACTTTTCATGGCATCATTAATTTTTTTGTTATGCTTTTTGACTTATATTTATGAAAATGCATTTTTTATTTATTTTCAAATTAAAAGAAATATATTGATTTATAATTATCGTATTTTTGTATTCATATTCGTAATATTTTCATCGCTTAGTAATCGTAGTTTTGCTGAAACACGGGGGATTTTTATTCTTGTTTACTGCAATATTTTCCACGCTTTTTTTTTTTTTTTTTTTTAATTTCTAACTGACTTTCGTGTGGTTGAGATATTTTTATCTGAATCTTTATCTATTCGTTAAATACGAATATATATATCCATTGTATTTCGTTCTTGACATCTTTTTCTTTTCTGTTTGCTGCTGTTCTGGAAGTGTCTCAGTATAAGAAAAGTAAATGTCCCTGCTTCCCTTAATGGGCAATAGCTCCCAAAAGGGTCATTGATTTAGTTCCCACTCGGTAAATTTTCGTTAGTTCGTCCATCCCCCGACGTAAGACTGGCTTCTGATTGCTAATTTCACTAATTTGGAAGGACACTGTGGATGTATGGTCATTCTACATTGAATGGAATCATCAGTCTTCAAGAATGGTATAGTTTCCGACCCTAACGCATTTCTGATCCAAAATTAGGGCGAGTTTATCATCGTTTATGTCGTACAGAATGCATCTGGATGGATGAAGGATTGACTTAGTTTTGGGATTGGTAGATCTTTTTGAATGAAGCTAGTTTTTATGCTGATTATACTGCTGATTAATATTGAAAACGGCATTTTAATTTTGAGATGTTTTCTAAAGGTAATTTTGTCCCCTTGATTATTCAAAAATAAAATGTCGATGATTGTTAAAAATTTGTGGTCGATCCTGGAATGGATTTGTAGTATTGTGTATCTGGAACCCATTGTTACATTCCTTCCATTTCATATTAAAAACAAATTAAAATTGGATGGGAGATGATAGCGCGCATGATTCTAAAAATTTTGGTGTTATTAGTTTTTAAAAATATTTAATAAGATATACACACTTTCTGGCATAAAAGACCACAGCAGAAGACACATTAAGAAATCAAAAGTAGTAATAACGAATTTTCTTGTTTACACTTTGTTTGTAATTTCTTTGAAAATATTTAAGAGTTCGTCTGAGTGATATTGTTCTAATTACGTCTCCTCATTCATCTCAACTATCACAATAATATTGTCCAGGGATGTATTTAATAAATCCACCACACTTTAAGGCAGAGCTAAAATCTCTTTCAATTCGATTCAATCACAAGTTATTTTTAATACAGTCCCCGTTTAGATTCTTAAGTTAGAAAGAGGGGATGTGGGGGGAGGAGGAAGAGACGCAATTTCATGAGCACATGTCGGTGGCAGCTCTTGCACCTCTGGCGTCCGTTGGGTGGGGGAGATTCTTAACACTCTCCCCCTAGCCATGACGGGGTCCACTAATTGCAGAAAAACTTCCCTGGTATCTTTTCTGTTCCGGTGGTGGCAACGGAAAAAGAGCCGATTCCTTGATGAAGCTTCAACTTGCTTGCAACCAGCATCTGTCAACGCTTTCTGGGGAGAAATGAAGCCCAAACAAGAAGTAAATCGTGGCTGAAGAAGACAGTTTTGCAATGTATTCTGGCTAGGGATTGTTTTTTCTCTTCGTGGTAGTTCTCGTGTTCACTCATCGAGGTGGGATGGTGATAAGAAGAAGAGGAAGGTTTTCAACACGTGCTACTGCAATGGTGTAGTCGAGGTTCTTGAAAGATGTTTTTGTAATTGGGAACGCAGTTGAGGGGAAAAGCTTTCTTTTGTATGCACTAAGATTAGAAATGGTGTGTTTTGAAATGAGCGTTGAAGTGAATTTAAACTTATGAGTAATCTTCAGTCCGTTTCAGCCCGAGATGAATTCAGTATTTTACTAAACTAACGTTGCTTTCAAAACTTCCCCGACACCAAATTAGTAATAAATAGATTTGTTTACTAATTTAATTGAAATTAACATTTTTATTTTAAATAATATTTTAATAGTGAGGAGTTTGTGTTTTGTTCCACAGGTGGCACCACTATTAAAACAAGAAATAATTTTAAAATGATAAAATGCCTTCTGGAAAATTGTTTCAAAATTATATTTTTTATTACATGAAAACAGTAATAAATTAAATTTTTATACTAATTTGAAGTCAATAACTTTTTTTATAAATTTAATAGTGAGGCGTTTTTGTGTTTTCTCCAATAGGTAGCGTCACGGAAATGAATAAAACAGTTCACAAAACATATTTTATTTAGGTAATATTAAAAAAAAAATAAAAAAATTGCTTTTATTTTTTCATTGACATATTCATCAGGTTCTACTGTTTCATATTGTATAAAATTAAAAAAAAATGGAAGCGATATTTTGTAGTGGTGAAGCAAATATTTTGTTTTTAATAAGCAATAATTTCATCTGTGTATTTTGTAAATTAATATAGATTCAGTTTCATGGGCTCTGTAGTAAATAGTAAAATTTCCAACCATTTCGACTTAGATCTACGACCTACGTATATCTGAACTTGGACTTTAGAATCGACGTTGAACTGCAGTTTTAAGTCTACATACGTTAATATGAACAAAATAACACTCAAATACATTAACTATTTAAAACTTTTCGTGATAAATGATGTCAAATTCACATTTCATTCTTTTATTATGGTTCTAGAAATATTTTCATTTCAAATGCTTTTGTAGATAGAACACTGTCTCTTGTAAATTTGTTCTCAGTTGTCATGGAATAGAAAACTCACCAAGATGTCCTCTGCGGAGTTATGTTAAATTTGCGAATTGATTTTTTTCAGTGTGTTTCTTGAATTTAAAACCTAGTTGCTTATTCGCCTCTATTGATGTTCTTTCCTCGAGTAACATGCGATTCTCGTATAGTAAAAACAATTGGGAAATCAATTAAATTTATCACATCCTATTACTAGTATATTATTATGATAATTCTTGGGCTTTGTTTGCACAGAGGAGAATGCAATCTAATTGGATAAGTGGACGTAAAACAATCTCTAGTAGCTGTAGGGCATTTCTTACATCCAGAATCGGTGATCATTATCAACATTATCAATCATATTCCATCAGGAGTTGGACAAATTCCTGGCAATTGCTCTCCACTTCTATCCAATCTTTCTTGAAGAAATTGTTACCTTCTTCCACCTTAATCGCTTCGTTTCATGTGGATCTTGCTGTCGAAGCACCGTGGAGTGATTTGCATAGAGCGTGCGGAACTATCTGTAAATGCCAACTGCGCTAGTGTCTTTGTCTTTGAACGAAATAACAATCCAATCAACTGTATTTATCGGATGACATTGTAATCTGTTGGGACATTTTCTGAGACTTGATTATGAGCTTAGAAGTTGGTAAAAGTCGATGTCAGTAGGGTTTTATTGACGATGTTTCTTCAGGATTCGACGTTAATCATGGGATGTCCGGCAGAGATAAAAAACAACAACAACACCCTACCTTATTACTTTATTATTGCAACGATTTTAAATGAAGCAATGATGTATTAGGGTGTGATTAACTTTCAACGAAAAAGATTGAGTTATATCTCAGTAGTCTATTGTTTACTGTTAGGCATGTATAACTTAGAACTGGTAAGATTGAACTTTGTGTCTGCAAATGAGCAATTTGTCAGATTTTCTTAGATTTGTTCATTTTAGACTTAGAGTGACCAGACCGACAATTTGAAATGAATTATTGATGATGAATTAATCCAACAGACGTTGGATAGTTTTTCTATGTGACTCGCTGCCTATTTCTAGTTTATTCAATTAATAGAAAAATTAAATTACTGATTATATATGTAACTAAAAAGCAAGTTTATTTCAGGTTTAAGAAGTTAACTTTAAGCTAAGTTGCAAAACTTCAACTGTAAAACCTCTTTATTGCTACCCAATTTTTTTTTAATTTTATTATTAGTAATAATTTAGAGAGCTTGAAGCTTCTTCACGATCAATACTTGACTGTTTGAGAAAAAAAAAATGTCAATTATTTTTTTACTATTATCAAAATGATTATAGTTTTTTTATTGTGAATATTTTTATACCCATTATTGTGTGATATCTCATATAACATTTTAATTCATTGCTTTTTCTTATTATAGGTGAGTGCATTTTCGGGTCATTTCATTTCTAAAACCAATCTTGGATATGTGTACAATAAAAGGTATTCCTCTTTTTATAACTTTCTTTTTAATAATTTAATATCAAATGATGGCGAGCCTAGTAGAACGAATATTTACATTTATAATTGAGGACGACAAATGCCTATTGTGAGGAATTGCCCTCACAAACCAAAAATAACGTTACAGAAATCACTATGACCAACGAAATTGAAACATTGTTAAAAAAAAAAAAATTATATTGTTTTGATATTATGCTTCTTCTAGTTACGGTAAAGTTATCAGTTTTGTAAGTATTTTTTGAGATGTGATAAAATGAGAAAAAGCAATAACAAAAAATATATTGATACTTTCTGCCACTAATATAGCTTTTATTCGGTAAATATAAGGACATTGTGCTGCAGATAAAACAAAATAATTTTACGCTTACCGTATACCCTGCCTATCTGATAGGAAAAAGTCAATGGAGATAGAATTTAAGGAAGGTAAAACATATATCATTTATATTACTGGCAAAAGAGCAAGTTATTAAAATGATAGTTACACCGTGTGAAATCGATCCAGATATAAGTATTTACCACCTTTAAAATACGACCCTTCCCGGCCACTTTTTATAGCCAACAAATCTAAACGGTCCGAGTTCTAACTTCTAGCCAGTAATTTATGGGATCGTAAATTTTTTTTTACCCATTCTCTTCCAGGTATTCATTATCAATACCCTTTCTTTCCTTAACTCTACACCAGCTTTCCTTATCCCAAACTTGTAATTGGGGTTCAACAAATAAAACTCCCAGCAGCGAAACTTATGTGGCGACAAGGTCTACAATCATTTTGTGTTAGTGATCTTATACGCTATCCATATTAAACGGTGGATTTCGTAGGCCTTCAGGGGTTCTTTAGGATGACCTCTGACGCGTTAAAGATAATCCTTCAAGTCACTGAATTGCAATTGGGGGAATTAATAGGGAGTCCAATCAAGAAATTGCTAATAACTTGAACCGCGGCATGCCTTAAAGTGTCGCCTGTTACAGTAGCCGTGTGTGATTAACGGCGTTCCATAATACTCTGTCTTAAGAGATCAACCCTTCCAGCCGACCTTCGTCTGGAATTTGCCTTCGCGTGGAATGTGATGAATAAATTAGCACCCGTATAATTTTACCCGGGCCTTTTGTGTCCGGACTGTGTTGAAGCCTTTGGTTCAGGATGATCTTGACCATTTGTTGTGTCGGGTGTCCTATTAGTTGGTGTTTAAATGCTATCGTGTAGATATTTTTTTAATGTTTTGGATTAATTTGCGTTGAAATGAATTTGGTATTTCTGTTACTTGCTCATTTACTTTTAAACATCTGCTTTCATTATCTAAATTTGAACTATTCAAAAAGTACATTTAGAATTCAACCTCCAACTGAAACAAACTTTTTAAATAGGGGACAATACTTTGTCGATTTTTGTCTCCTTGTCGGTTTGTGTTTGGATATTTAAGTCTTTCTTTTTTTATAGTTTGCATGCCTTTTTGTTTGTTAGTGTATGCTTAGATGTTCCCTAGTGTATGCTTAGATGCTTTTTTGCACGTTTGTTCGTAGTGATGTTTTTCCGTTTAGTGGCTTACCAAGAACCGATTAGACTTAACATTTCACTGGAAATTGTATTTCATAAGTTGATTAATATTTTTTAGTCACAATATATCTTTCCTTGAAATTTTCTTCCAGCAGCTTGTATGTTGTCCTTATTAGTGTAAATATTGCACTTCTTCTATAGTACATGGAAATATTGAGAAAAATCATTCACAAACAATTTTTGCAGTGTTAAAATTTGTGTATCAGGGACCGTCGATTAAAAAAAAAAGTGCGACCCCCCCCCCCCTCTCTTCCTTTTTTCCCACATTGAATTTTTAACGGTGTGTATACACTTTCAGGGAGAGACTGCAAATTAAGACAATATCGACGTCGGCCATATCGTTAAAAATTCTATGTGGGAAAGGAGAAATGGGGGGAGGGGGTCACACTTTTTTTTTTAATCGCTGGTCCCTGATACACAAATTTTAACACTGCAAAAATCGCTTGTGAATGATTTTTCCCAGTATTTTCATGTACTATAGATGAAATGCAATATTTGCAGAAGAAATATAATTTGCAGTCTCTTCCTGAGAGTGTATATTTCCCTAGCCCTGCTACAAAATACTAGTGCTACTGTACTCCTGAGCATATTTATAATGATATTAATTATACTAACCATTTCTTTGTTAACACAAACGTTTTTGTTAAGTATTTCTTGAATGGAGAGCTAAAATAACTTCCTTAGCCATATGAATACTAGAACACAATTTTTCTATAACGGCCCAAATTCTTAAAATAATTTCCTTAAGGAAAGTACCCAACTCGAAATTGACAGCAATTCTTTCACACAAACACAATCATAAAAGTTTTATTATCCGAAAGATAAGCGAAACGTTTTATTGATAGTTACTTTCTCTGTTTCTGTGTCCCCAGTGGCGCAACTGGTTAGCGCGCGGTACTTATATAGCAGTGCTTGCGAGATATGCCGAGGTTGTGAGTTCGATCCTCACCTGGGGAAGTCAGTTATTTTTATTCTGAAATACTATCTTGATTGTTTGTTGGAGTACAGAAGTACTATAATAGCTTACATTTTTTTTAAATACGAAATGAAATTTTTTATTAGGGTTGAATATTATTTACTTTCGCTGTAAAGGCTTTAATTTACTAAATACTGCGGTAGTATTTATTTGATTGGCAAATATTTTGACATATATATTTTTTTTTTTTGGTATTTGAAGTGAGGATGATTTATAATTTTTAATTACCATTGATATAAAATAGTTAAAATATCACAACATTTGCTATACTATGTTCAAAATGTACTGTGATAAAAGCATACCTTACAATTTTTGATCTGGCAAATTGTACTTAAACCCCTACCTTAATATTTAACACATAAGGAACTGACGGTTTTGAGTTTTCAAAACAAGGAAATCATTCGAATTTTATGAAACTTAAAATATGATTTTTCCTTTCACATTAAGAATGAAACTGACGACATAGGTAGAAATTAATTCATTTGATCTCTTCCACTTGATTACGGAATGGAAAGGCAGGGCACGTCAGGATCATTCATAAAAACCGCCCTTGTCGATTCCAATGAAGACCTCTTCCAAATTGAGTCCTCCTGGATGGGAAGCTATCACAAACCCATAATTACCCGGGCATCTGAGTCATTCTCTACCCTCGATTACTTTATCATTTTTTTATTTCCTTCGAAGTAATTGTTCCCGATTAACATCGGATGACTACCGTCCATTATGGGACATTGCAGTTTATGAACTTGAGATATCGTGGTGGGAAATTGGAATCGATGAAATGAAAAAGATTAATTGGAATCGGTCACAACTCTTGGCGGTGTTTTGATATCACTGGGGTCGGGAACCTTTTAATTTGAACAGGAGTGTTATTTTTTCCCTCGTTTGTGATCAAAGTTTTTTTTATATATATTATTATTACTTGCATGGGAATGTGATGATTTTCTAATGTGTTTTGGAGTGGAAACTGGTAAAGTAGCGTAACCGCAAAATTTAATTTTGTTGTAGATTCGAAAAGGTCGTATGTAATTTTTTTTTTATTATTATTGTCGCGTTAATAAAGGTCTGTGTTATTAATTTTTTTTATAATTATTTTCGTGTTAATAAAGGTCTTTGTGTCATTTAAATAGTATAAGGTCATGGGGTAGACTAATTGTTTTAAGTCTTAACGGTGCGGTGGATGAAAGTATAGGTGGTCAATGTGCAGTTGATGGAATATAAATTTAATGTAATATAAATGTCAATGTAATACAAATTTTCAGTGTTATCAGTGCAGTATTGATCGATATTGTAATTGTACTGCGGTCCCAATTTAGAAAACCAAATATTATAGTTTCAATATAGAAGATGAGACCCCCTATTAACGATTGTTTATGTTATTTAAATATTAATGACAATTTTGGCACCGTTTTGATTAAATTAATGTTACGATATTAATATTTTAATAACTAATTGGTTATTAAAAATATCATATTTTATGGAATTGATCAAGTTCGCAGAACAGAATATTAATAACTACGCAATAATTCAATTTTAATTACATACATTATGAAGACCAAACGGTATAGTGGTTAGCGTGCTAGCTTCTAGACCGCGAGGTTACGGGTTCGAGTCCCGTGTTAGGCATGGGTGTTTGAAAATGTATGTTGGCTTGTCTAATTACGAATGTTTCGGCGCATTATAGCCCTCGTGTTGCTGACGGCGCCAGATAATCTGAAAACAAACAACCAACCAACCAACCATACATTATGACAAAGAAAAAATTCGTTTTGAGGAAATTTGGGGGCCCTAAAAATTCTGGGGCTCTAGCCACAGGCCTTATTAGCATTACAAGAAATAAAATCTTGACTGTACTTTATATTTGAACCTATCTTACCAATCGATGTGAATGCTTTCAGTGTAATATCACTTATCTCTTTAGTAAACTCAATTGTCTAGTACAAGAGCTACAGTAGAGCTAAACTGCACCGAAACATCGTTATTTTAACATATCCTTTCAGAATATTTGCGCATCTCCAGATAACAATAACACACATCCTCCTACAGATAACAATAACACACATTCTGCATGAACTTCATTAAAAACTTTTCTAGTGTAGTTCATTCACACCGTATGCGGCAACTGTGTTTCAGAGGACTCGAATTTAAAAGAAATCTCACTTCACGCATATAAGCAGAACGGCTTAATTGGAAGTTGTGCTTTTTGGGCGAAAATCACAATTCCATCACGTACACAAAAGGGAAGGTATTCCGAAGAAAACAACGCGTGCCTGCAAGACGAAATCGCGAGCTGTTTCTACCCCCCCCCCCTTCATCTTTCGAATAAGTCAGACAAGAACCTATTTGCATGCCCTATAGATAACGAAATTTGAAAGTCAAATTTTCCCGTCCCGGCTTCGATAAATTAAAAGACATATTCTTCTCCAGAAAAGAAAATGATAATGACTACGTTATTGCTCTGTCAAAGGGAGTATGCAAATATGTCGTCGACCAACCCCCCCTAGTTTGAAAAAGTTAAACTAATAACAGCCTCTCTTGAAAGATGGGGGAGGGCGGAAGCGAGCAATTTCGAATGTATTTTTTCTTTTATTGTTCTTTTCAATATCCTTCCATTTTCGACGCGACGATTTGCGCTTCCGGAAAAATATTATCGGTAATCGTATCGGATGATTTTTATCGAACAGAAATCGGAATTTTCGTTTTATTTCTCGCTGTCGTTTGATGGATGGAAATGGATTGTGAATGTGGAATGCATGTTACTAACCTACGCCCCTCCTCAAGCACAAAGCACTTCTCCCGATTCTCATGGAGCGTTAATCCTTTTTGATGACTGGGAATTGAAATTTTATTTATGAAATTGTAAACTGACGATCTTTTGTTGTGCCTCCTTTATTATCATTCCATATTTTTGCCGCTTTGATGGCATTTATGAAGAAAAACGATATTTTTATTCTAAGAAATTCGCGATGATATTTCACAATGAGCGTTTTTCTTCAGCCTAACATCTCGTATTTGTTATTGAAAAAAAAAAATAATAATAATAAAACCAAGAAATCTGAGAGTAATTTTAGTTGAGACTGGAAACTTTTCGTAAAAATTGTACACAAGCAATTTAAATAGTAAATATATTTTAGGATATTTGCGGACGCAATTGCTTTTGGAACGCAAACTACACTTGTAATCTGATCTGATATTCAGATTTGATGCAAAAATATGCTGCGGTGATTCTCAGAAACCTTAGTTTTGTATTCGTACTTTTCTTTTTGAATCCCTGAGAGCAAAAATTAATTTCAAAATTTTCCTTTGCGAAGGAAATATTAAATTCAATAGGCATTGTATTTTTCCAAAACGATGTTAAATGGGATTATGTGTTCATGCGTAGAATAATTTCGTATATATTTTTTTAAAGTACACAAACAAACGGGACGAATTCTTAATTTTAAGAAAATGTGTAAGTATCCAAAACGTGTATAACCCCCCCTCCCCCCCCCCCCAAAAAAAAATAAGCTTGAAATTATTCTGCGGACCGGAAAATTTTATAAATTGGTTACTACATTTCTTTCATTTCGTGTTAAGTGTTTTAAAACCATTTATTGTTACGTTTGGGAAAATATATATTTCGAAATAGTATTTAAAAAACTTGAATTAAAATAAGCAAGGTCAAGTTTGATGGAAATTCGTCTTTGGTCGTGTGTTGATTTGAAAATTAAAGAATTTTTTTATTTAATGTTTTTTATATTTAAAAGTTTTAATACCTAGTTTTTTTTTTTTTTGGGCGGGGATATATACGAAATTATAAGTCAGTAAGTCTTGATTATCATTTTTATTATTAATGCTGCATATATTCAACAATCAAGTCAGCGGATATTTTTCTACGCATGTGTCAAAATTTAAAAACAATTTAAATAAATTTACTATTTTAAACAATGAAATCCTTTAATTCTGTCGTTCTAATAGCGAAAAGAAAGATTTCAGGAGGGGATGTATCCCCTTCTCCTTCTCCCTGGCTATGCGCCTGCGCTGAAGTATAATTGATATATTCAAATATTATGACACCTACACGGAGTATGTCAAAGAGTTTGAAACTAGTTTAATATATTTATTTATTAATAAGAGATAAAAATTTATTTTTGGTGAATGTTGAATAGAAAACAAAACCTTTTTATATGATAATCAAATATTTTATTAAATTTATAAGTGTAAAATTTGAGTAACGTTTGATGAAGTAAGCTTTGTTGTCAAGAAACTGAAATTCAAAAACTGTTTTTTTTTTTTTTTTTTTTTTTTTTTTTTTTTTATCGTTATTGGGTAATGGTTTCTTCTTATTAAAATATATATAATTTCTATGAATGTAAAGATGCAAAGTCAATTTTTGTGTGTGAGTGACAAAAGTCAAAATTGAATCAAAAGTCGAGTAAATTTTTTTCTTGTACTGCATTTTCCTTTCTATAAATCAGATTACAATTTTCTCTTTGCTTTTTAATTTACATGATTTATGCACATCCTTTTATCCAAATAAATAAAATATGATTAAACCTTTCCGTCACGTAGTTTCATTATAAAATGAGCAAGCAATTCCTTTCTTTTAATTTACACTAAATATCTTTGACACTTAACCCTAAACTTTCCCCTTTTTAAAAAAATTCAGTAAAAAAAAAAAGTAATAAAATTTAAACCAAACAAAAATTAAACAACCAAAAGAAGAACGTTAAAAGGATTGATACCCCAACCTGCCACAAAAATCTTCAGCAGAAAATACTCTTTAACTAAACATTGCTCTCTCTCGGAAAGCATCAAACCTTAAATAGAGAAGGATTCGGAGAGAGAGAGAAACAAAATTCTATGTATTTAACTTGGGAGTCGCAATAAATTACTGCAGTGGAGCTATTTCGGATAGAAACTGGAGTCTTTTGTGTTTCCCAGGAATAGTAATATTTTACTTGCAAAGATGAATGCATTGATTCCGCTTGGCTCGCTCCTCGATAAATCTTCGGGCTTTTTATTTTTTTTAAATGGATTTATGGGTGGTGTTCCAATCTGAAAATGTGACCGGGTAGCTTTCTTTGTCGTTGTTTTCAATGGCGCGTGTTTCGCAACGTTTTTGGGAATTCTTTCACGTACTGTGTTTTTTGAGGTTTTTGTTTTGGATGTTTGTTGTTAATGAATGGGTAAAACGTACTTGGGCTTCTATTTAAATCTGACCTTGAGAAAATTGTTGTTTAAGGTTTATTTTGTTGGTGCATGAGAATGTGGCGATCAAAAAAGTTAGGTAACATATTTTAGAATTTTTAATTTTGAGCCAAAAATTACCTTCCCTTCTCACAAAGAAAGCAATAAAACTTCGTTGTTTGATCATGACAATATTTGCAAGTTAATTGGGAATGTTTTGACTATGTTATCACAGATGCAGATATAGTTAAACACAGAAAATATAGGCCCTTTTTTATTTTATGTGCTACTAATTTTTTTTTAAACACCATCTTCTCCATATGAAAATGGACTCACTCCTACTTTTCTTCTGCTGAATAAGTATTGTTTTTAAAGACACCAAATGACAAACATAATTTGATGTGGTTTTTGACCTTTTCCTTCGACGTAAATTACACTTAAAAAATATTAAAAAATGTATGTTTTGTTTGAATTTCACATTCGTCAACAAAACTCGCGTAACTATGTACAATGATTTTGGACCTGGAGTATAAAATTCAAACAGATATACTGAGTTTTTTAAGTGAATAATCATTTAGATAACATAATGCTATATTTCAAAAACGGTGCAATAAATTTATAACCCTTATCTAAACATTTATACAACTATGTTCTAAAACGACGCTTCTCAACATCAGTTCCTCTTCAGGTTGCAATAATAAACTCCCCCCCCCCCACGCAACCTTAAACGCATCAAGCAAAAAATTGTATAATTCTCTAATAAAGTTCTTGTTCGAAATTCAAGCGTTTCGAATACCCTCCCGCCAAAAACAATCCCCACAACACCCCACTCATGTCTTCATAATCAGAAGAAAAAAAAAAGAACAAAATACAAAGAACTCCATCTTAGCATTTTTTTTTTGCGGGGCACAGCCATGTAACTATTGAGCAAACAGGCTGGTTGGTGTAAAAGCACGACATGAACCAAGTGTACAGAAGAAGTGTGTGGGCGTCATAATAACGCCACGCGTCATGGGGGCGGCAGGGGCTATTAGGGGCCCTCGTGTGCCCTCATTTGCCCTTAATTGATGGCAACAGAGGGCGGGGTTTGGGGCATCACGTGTGCTTTATGGCGGTGGTACCTGCTGTCTGTTTTTGGGGGGAGAGTACTTTGTTTGAATTTGTTTTATGGTTTGTGGATTCTTTTATGGAATTTTGAGTGGGAAGCACTTCTGTGACGCAATAATGTTTGAAGGGTTTGTTTTTTAAGATAATAAATTTACAGTTAGGTGCTCTAGTGAGGTTGGTTAATATTATTTCGAAAATTACATTTTTTTTTCGTAGTAAATAATCGAAACTTTGTTTGTATTGATGTTACAGATATACAAGTTGGGTGGAATATGTTCAGAATTTCATTCGTTTTTTCGAACAATTTGTTGAGATTATGTGTTGGTCCTTTGAAGATAAGATGTCTTGGGAGATGATTTTTTAAATATTGTAATAAGAAGTTATAATGCTAGGAATGTGTTTTTCTTACATAAGTTGTTTTATTAGTTTAACAATTCTAGGAAGTTATATTTAAAATGCTATCACCAATGGATATTTCACATTCCCCACTTTCATTTATTCCCTGAAAGTTAAAAATAAAACTTCCTCCGTCCAACATTATATTAAATTTTATTGAAGTGGAGCGTATGGGAATTGGATTTGCCCTTGACCTTGATTCGAAGTGACATTTTCAATAAACCTGCCATTTGAGCGCAGAAGTTTCTTCAATCAATATCACCATTAAAACACATCCTCCTTTACTTCATTCCTCAGAGACCATTGAAAACCAAAAAAATATTTTTTGGTCCAATTTTTATCTGCCATCTTGTTTTTTTTTACTTTCTAGATGATCTTCCAGCATATGCTGGTTGGAAAAGTAACGAAATCTGTCTGGGAAATCTTGAATGTTGCCAGTTTCGCTCTACCTTCTTATCTTTCTGATTTACGATTGTTCACTGTCGACATCATAATTTGTTCCGTGACGATGTGACAATTTTTTTAAGGGACAGGATCATTACAGACCGTCTTTGTTGATGGCTTGACATCGAGTCTCGTTTCCTGTCGTAAATTTTCGTTCCAAGAGTTCTTTTTTGGTTCCAAACACATTAATTATGCCGTTTGATGGACCATGATATAGTTGGGAATACCAGTTTAAATTTTCTTTGTAGGAACTAATTTTTAGTTTTTTCTCCAATTCAAGACGTCTTCTTATTTAATTTGAAATTTACCTGTTTAGCTATATTTTGTTTGCGTTTTCCATTCAGTGCCTATATTGCGCCCTTGCTCTTATTGCGTATCTTATCATTTGGAGATTAAAATTTTTTGAGGAGTTCTCTTTGAAGTGTATAGCCATATTTCAGCTAAATTTGTGGTGCTAAATAACAAATTGATTACTTTGGTATTATTTGCTGTATTGGGTAACTTCTTTGATCTTCCAAAGAAACTTTTTCTAACTAAAAGTGTTAGAGTTCCATAAAGTATTTCTATTGCATGCCGTCGTTTTGATATACGTCGCTGAATTCGGTTATGACTAAAGCAAATAATACTTTTTTTTTTAATATTTATTATTTGTAATAAATGTTTGACTACCAAATTGTGTATTCAAGTAAAAAATAGGTGTAATTTTGTAACAAGTAAACTAAATTCTTATTTGCACAGCAATGCAATTTTAATTTGTATTATTTTTAACCATTATTTCGGGCAATTATTAGCTATTCTTTCGGGTAATATGAAAATAGTTTTAATTCTCTTACACGAGTTCCCGTCAACGGCGTGTGGCAGGTGTGTGTGGCGAAAAAAATATAACAAACATGAAATCTCTATATAAAGCAGGGTTCCCACGGTCATTAAAAGTCATTGAAAGATCTTAATATTTTTTAACTCTTTTTCAAGGCCTTGAAAGTACTTGAAAATGCTTAGAGGTTCTTATAAGACCTTAATTTTTGCTGATATTCTGTGCCCAGCTGCAAAATTTATTAAAATACAACTCAGACTTCTTATCGCCGTGTGACCGTCACTTATCCGCACCGTATCGAAATTCTCTGACAAATTTGTATTACTCATGCACCAACTTATAACTTTTTTGGTAGATTATATTTTATTAAAAATGTATATTTAGATATGATGCCTGAAAACAAATTTTCAAAGGTCTTTAAAAACATTTATTTAGGTCCTTAAAAGTCATCGATTTTAATTCTGTGATTTGAGTGGGAATCCTGTAAACGGTATGAGGGTTCTTTTAATTTTCAATTTAAACTTCTTTTCTTGAACTCTTAATAGGGGTTTTCATACCGTTATAACTTAAAATTGTGGACATTTTGGAAGCAATATATCGCCTGAAATGGCCTTGGAAAATATTTCATTGTTATTTTAGGGCGGTGAAAAAGTCCGAACAAACATCAACAATTCTCTACATAACTGCTTCCCTTCTCTACTACCAACCTAATTATCCAACAAAACTGAAAACAAGCATCTCAAAATATCCCATCGATGTTACTTGTGAAGATCCCTCTATCGCCGAATACCATCTTCAAATCCTTCTGACCTTTTTACCGGAACTTTTTAGTAGTTGGGTGGTTCGAAATAACAGGCAGGTCAAGAGATAGTTTGACCTCCCCCTTTAGCCTGGTATCTTCTGCAATGGAACATGGAACGACACCTGGGGAGGATTACTTTTTCGCATGATACTTGGGTAGGTGACTTGGCGAATGTTCCCTATTGAGATTTTTTTTTTTGCTAGATGGGCAACAAATTGCTGGGTGTTTTTTACTAATTTCCTCTCTTTAAACCACCCTCGTTATTACTTTTCATGTTGTTCTTTGTGTGACGGTTATGTCATGTTTTTTAATAGGGTGTTCATGGGATTAGGGTGAGATTGAAACTTTGTTTCTTATTGTTTGGTATTTGTCGCCCTAGGGTGGCAACGAAGTCGGTGTTTTTGTTGCAGGTGAGGCTGTGTTTTAAGAATGAGTTGATAGTAAGGTTTTCTTAGTGTGGTTGTATTATTTTGTTAGAATTTTTGATAAAATAATTAGTGTTTTTTTTCTTTCTTTTTTTGGAACTCATTTAATGAAATAGTGTAAGTACTTGGGAAAACCCTGCCATCAATTTTATTTTTTTATTTTCAGCACTAAATAGGGGGCTATTTAGTGCTGGTACTAATCATTAGAAAAGTTCTAATAGTAGAAAAATTTCATCTTTTGTAGAAAGTGAATGTTTTTCGTGTGATTATTTCGATTTGCCGATATTTAAACTTCTGGTTTCAAAGAAATGTAACACGTTTGTTATTCGAGTTTTTCAAAATTAATAAGTGGCACATGTCTTAACTTAGGAACACGCTTATAGTTGATATTGGAGAGAGCGAGGATACATTCTGAAGGTTCTGATTGGTCGGGAATGAGAGGGCCAACAATCAGTGTTTATTTGGCTTATTTACGTATGGGGCTTTTTCCCAACATTGTCGCATTGAGTATAAATCGGTAACTATAAGTAGCTGTAACATATTCCTGGTACTCCAAACAACAGGTTAACTGCCATACCAGTATTCAGTTACTGAGTATTCGACAAGTGAATTCACGCACCCCCTGTTACGAAACAACTTAAACTTAACCGATGAAGGCCAGTATACGGTCCCTAAATCACTAGCGGATTGATTCGGCGAGTTTGAAAAATCGATCCATTTAAGGAATCGCCTCACTGACCGCATTAAGACCAGGACACCCGAGAAGTCCGGCTGAGTGGCCAGTCGAGCGTACTGCCTCCCACCCACTCTAGGACCTAGTTTTAATCCGTGTAAGAATGAGATTCTTTCCGCTTTTAATCAACTCGCTTAATCGCCCTAGGAGGTTGGGCCGCGCAATGAATTTACTTAATGTTCTTATTACTTTCGTATCAGCTCAGTCAGAAAAGAACTTCGGTTTAGTAAAAGGGATCTAATCAATTTTCCTATTCCTCCGAAGATTTTTTTTGGGTGAGATTTAGGTTGATTGTGTTGTAAACTGTATAAAGAGAGGATTAAAAATTGAAATGCATTAAAAAGGTTTATTGTGTTGTGTTTGGAAGAATAAAATCTAAAATAAAAATGTAATTTTTTTTGGAAGAAATAAGTTAAAATTACTGATTCAAAGTGAGTCGTGATGGAGGACTAGCTCATTGTGACAATCTCGTTATTGGGTGGGAGTTACTTTTTTCCCCATTCGTGACGTACATAAGGATAATTTTTGTTTTCAAAAGTCTTTCTTAAAAGTGTTCCTTCTTTAGAGTGCTCTGAACTCTTAGCACTCGAGCCCTCATTCGCTTGGATGAACCAACAACTCGAGACGTTTCGTAGCATTTTTGGTTCGGTTCGTGGTTGCGAACCGGCTTCAAAGAAACTAAACATAAGCAGTCTGCCTTGCATCGAATTTACGCACCAAACCTAGTGGTGAGCGAAAGTCATCTCTCGAGTTGTCACACCAAATCACGTGGTGAGTGAGAGTCACCTCTCAAGTGTAAAGGGTTAATTGTCTTTAGTATTATGGAGCAGTATACTCAACTGTAGCTCTAGCGACAGAAAATCTCCATTATAAATTACCAAACATCTTTCTGTGTTCAATTGGCGTATTTCAGTTCTTTTCCATTAAAAACACATTTCCCCCCCCGTTTGTATATGAATCGCTCAATGTGAAAAAGGAACACGTCAATAGATTTTCAATTGGATATGCCCCCTTTTTTATATTTAGCTATTCGCATGTATAGCAAGTCTGTCCAGGGAGGTACACAACAACTTTGCAATAAATACTCTTCTTCCAGAACAGTTTACGTTCAGTACCAGAGTGTGTTTGACTTTTGCAGTGCGGAGGTATTATTTGTTCATTTCCTATTGCAAAAGTAATTTTTTTGTGAAAAATATGAAGCGGTCGTGATGCATTTGTTCGCTTTGATAGCAACTTCTACTTCGGGTCAATCACGATGAGTTACCGGCTGGAGAAGAACGGTATTTCAATTTTCACTTTGGTCTGTTTTTATATTTCTTCCCAATTTCAGTCCAATTTTGACGACGAGCGTGATTTTGAAAATAATCGCTCCATTATTTTCTTCTGGATTCTTTGAAATTGAACCATTTTTCTACTTCACTTTCTTCTTGAAAAGAACATGCCTTAGAAGTGGATTGCTAGAGATGGAAGTATAAAAATAGCTGACCTTTTTTTTATATATATTCCGGAGGTTTCTTTGCCCGTTGTCCATTCAATTGCTTTCTGTCTCTTGAGAAAATCAATGGCACCGATCGACCATCTTCTGTTTTGATTCAAGATTTTTACCTTTTCCAGTTGACTTTTCAACTTGCACTATTCCTAGTGCTTAATGTTTGAGCATGAAACCTTTGAATACTTATGCAGAAGATATTTTATGCATTGCATAACATCCTTTGAAAAGTTTTCCGATAATAATCTTTTCTAATGTGATAATTCTAACCTAAAGATACACATCGAAGTATAAAAATATCTTTTAGAATGCGTTTTTGGCATATAGGTTTGTAAATAATTTTGTAAGGCAATGTTTCGTTTAATTTTTTTCATTGTTTAATACTTTCCTTTTCAAAACGTGGAAAGTAAATAATAACTAAACAAATAAACAATAAAAACGAAGAAGGAACTTAGGAAGTATCTAAAAATGTCATTTCTATACCGAAACTATATAAAATTTGAGCACGAGGAGTACGGGAAAACTCTTTTTGACACTACTGCAGGAAAGTTATTTTCCCGCACTTCTCGCGGTTAAGTGCTACTTCTGCAACGATTTCTGAAGAAAAATGATTAAATAAAGTTAAATTTTTTGCTCGTTGTCATAAAAATAATTTTTTATTTCCCCCTAACTAATATTTTGTTACCACACGAATTTGGCTCACTTCCTAATGCCCTATCGACTTGAAATCCCCACTTTTTAAGAAAATACCCTTGCTTCTCCTCACTTTTAAAAACACTGAAATCTACCCCCCCCCCCCTTTAAAAATTCTCAATCCGTCTAAAAACTACAAAAGAAAAATAACATTAACCTTTAAATGTAGTGACATTGAAAAAAAAAGCGATTTAAAGTTTTCAAAAAAAAAAAAAAAAAAAAAAAAAAAAACCTATGGTGTATGTATACATCAAACTATTATAAAAATGTATTATACTACTTTGTATAAAGATGTGATTATTTTATTAAGAAATACTCTTACACTTGGTCAACTTTTAAATTTGGAGGAACTTTCTTTTAAGTTAAATTTCTATTGTTTCATATAAAGACAAGCTATTTTTTAAATTTTTTTTTTCAGAGTTCTATATTAATTTAATTTCACGAAATTATGCACGTTTGGAAACATTACTTAAATCTAAATAACCAGTTATGTATATCATGTTGAATTATTATTTCATTTTATCTCTTACTTAAAAGTAAAAGAAACAAAGTCACAGAATATTCATTAAAATAACAATATATTTAGTATCTTTGTTCAAAATTAGATTTATGTAGTATAAATTATTTCTTTACTAGTTATAATTTTGTATCTTATAATAAAAATATTAACATTTATCGTTGGGAGATGGGGGGGGGGGGGAGTGTAGGGTCACTTGTCACCAACTTTTGGGCATCCTCCCACTTTTCTTTTCCCACTTCTGCCTCTGGTTTTGAGTCGTAACTTCGCCTACAACTTCTAATATGGTATTGTATAACCATTCTGCCATCATAAATTAAAAAGTCATAAATCCCAAAAAAATTAAAATGCATATTTTGACGCTTTTGTGTTCGTTCTTTTACATTAGATATATATTTTTTATTATTGTAATGTTTTTGCATGACCTAGAAACTTGAGCCATTCAATGAATTAAAAGGAATAATTAAACAGTGTCAAAATATGCATTTAATTTTTTGTGTGTGTGGGGGGGGGGGGAGGGGGAATTAAGGCCTTTTAACCAACGGCGTCAGTATTGTAAATGTGAAATACGCTCATATAAAATAAGCCAACCACCTAGTATAATTATTTAGTTATAGAGTTTAATCAGTTACACTATATAACTGATTTGTAGAAACTGCAATATTTTTCTACGGATCAAAGCTTCCATTATTTCCCATTTGAAAATTTTAGTTAGATCCAAGGAAGTTAATGTGTTTGGGTTTGGTTACACAAAGTACTTTTATGTGTGTGTATTTAAGTATTTAATAACAACCTGGTTTACATAAAAAAATAAAATTTCATTAATGTAGTGTTATTTTTTTGTTTGTTTCTCAGTTCCTAATTTGAATATATTATATGATAGTTAAAGTTGTTTGATTTTCTTTCCTCGTAGAACCTTTTTTTTTATTTGAGTAGTTTCCGCTGTCTATTCTTAATTGCGTTTTGTGTTCATACATAATTAAGAATTGAAAAATGGGATGTTTAAAAAATGCTTGCAAAATAAATTTATCACGATTAATAGATTTTTTTTTAGTTCTTAAATGAATGAAACCTTTGGAAATACCAATTGATTAAAATTTTTTCTTTTGTCATTTAAAGTAACGTTTCTTACTTCGCATTGTCTCTGAAGTTAAAAGCTTTTCAGGTGTTTTAATTATGCATTCAAGTATGACTTTTAAACATACGCAGTAGATAAAGTATTTGATTTTTTAAACTTTTTTGATGAACATATTTTTTTAATAGTTGGTAGTGCTTTGATGTGTCGATGCTTTTATCATAGCTATTACAAGACTTATGTGTTAAGGAGTTCTTTTAATCTCCGAAGATGGATAACAAGGTTATATATTTTGAACTGAATGGATATGTCTGGGGATATTATTTTTAAAACTGCTTCAATTTATAACTTGATGACTTTTTTTTTTTTTAGAATTCTTAATGTAGATTTTTAACGATTGTTGGAACTTTAAATCGGGGTGAGTCTTGAGTAATTCAGTTAACTGAAGCGTCGGTCTCAATACTCGATTATACAATACAGTTGAACTTGTTCGTGTGATTACATTTTAAAACAATGACAATATAACCCTACATCATGTTACTAAAATTAGTATCATTGGGGGTAAACTATCAGGATTTTTACATGGGTATCCACTATACCTTTTCCGAAAGACCTTACCAAAGCCATCTGTTGTAGTATGAGTTAATATTAAATTAATATATGTATATATAATTATATAATTTGTTTAATAATACTACTTATAAAGAATAACTATTTACAATGATGGAATAATATGTTGTCATAAAGATGTATATATGCCAAACCGGAAGGTCTTGGGATCGAGCTACCATACTGACATAACGCTGGCGTGTACAGGGCCCGATTTAAATTTTTTTTACTGTATCCCCAACATTCAGAGAGGGGCCCCCAATAGCAAATATTTATTTCCTTACGTCACAATATTACCAGATCAAGCTACATTTGTTAAGACTAACTTTTTACAATTAAAACTCATAGTTTACTTTCACACGATTTTTTTCGTTATTATTAGTATGATCTTGATTTCCTCAAAACTTTTGAATTAATCAAGACACCCCCCCTCCCCCATGAACACTGATTTTAAAGCACACTTTCCTGTATTTTAAACTTACATTTTACCACAGGGTCCACAAATTATATAATAATAAAGATTACTTAATTTTATAACATTAATTATAAATAATACAAAGTAACCTTTCCACTGTTTCCACGATCTCACCGAAAAGGAGGGCCAAAACTGTCACATTGGCTATGGTTCTTTGAAAATTACAGTTGCATGTAATAATTAGATTATTAATATGATAAACAATAATTTAATAGCAGGGTAAACAGTCAAAAGGCTAACACATAAAAATACCATTATATTACCATTATAACCCATAAAAAGACCATTATACTTAAAATTTTCAGAAAACTTTCAAAATTTGGGGGCCCCTAGGTGTGAGCCTAATGGTAAATCAGGCCCTGGGCGTGTAGAATAAAGTCTACCGTTGAGTGTTATGTCCGTCGAGGTTTCAATGTCCTCTCGTTGGTGTGCTGTGGGTGTGGAGATAAGTGCTAGTTCAGATATTGACACCAGGCCTAGTTCAGTATTATGTGGCGCAATTGTAGGTGTCGGTATTATAATGATACGGCAATGTAGTATTTGCGATAGAAAACTTCAAAACAACCAACATAAATTAGTGCCGTTTTATCGCATGTTGTCAAATTGAACGGAAGGAGTTTTCAATCATTAAATGTTGTTGATTTGAATCTTTTATCTAATGTAAAATAACAGACTTGTGCAAAAACGGCCTTTTAGTGACAGTGATTCTCTCAATACCATTTGTTTTATAACTATTGACCGTTTAGCTTCCTAGAATGGCATTTGAAAGTTTTTAAAGAAAATACTTATTTGACTTTCTTCCAATGACTGAGGATTTCACAAAGCGTAGCGTGAAAGCGAAAATAATTAAAAATCCATTAATGATGAAATGTCGGTTATCTTTCCCTTTTCAAATCGGGACGTGCCAATGAAGTTAATTTGTTCCACAGCTGTGGTTCTGGAAAGCATCCAATTTACACAATAACCCAAATGGGGAAAACAGAAGCATTGATTACATTATTTCAATTTCGGGCATTTTTCGTATTTTTTTATGCATGTTGGCTTCTTTATTGAATTTAGTTATCTTTTTATTTAGGTTTCATAGCAACGTAGTTTTGATATAATTTACTAATTTAAGTCTTGATAAATTTGTCATACATTTATCTTTTTCTAAAATGTTGAAGATATCGTCTTGCTTAACTTGTCGGGTTACCTGATCATTGTGGAAAAAATTGGATTCCTTAACGTTTGAGATGTAAAGGTTGAGCAACTGCTCTTAAAAGATGTCTAAGTTAAAGTGTTCCGTCAAAGGAATTTCAGTTCTAGTATAGTTATTCATAAAAATTGTGTCACTTTTTCAGTTCTTAAATATTTTACGTAAGTATTTAAGAAATAAGTTAATCTTTTTTCCAATTTATGAGGCATTTTCCCCCCCGAGTATATATGAAAATATTAACGTGTGCTAAACTATTGCCATTTTATAGCAGGCATTTGGAACATTAATTAATTCCTTTTAGTTAAAAAATTGAGTTACTCAAAATTGAAACAGTCAATGTTTTAATAAGTACCGAATTCATTTAGAAATTAGTAAATTTTACATGGTTCTTAACACACTATTTTAATTGCGATATTTTTGCACAAATAGCAATGAGGAAAATAATTTAAGTCTGCAAAATCGGTAAATTATTATTCAATTATAACGAAGTATTGATTTGAACAAATTTCCTTTTCTAAATTATTTTCTATGTGGAGCATCTAGCTAATGATCTATGGGAAACTTCCTTAAATATTTACGATCTTTGGATGTTTGTAAGCGATTGTAAAATTATTTAATAATTTTATCGCCCTATCTATCTACCACAACAATGTCTTCTATGAAAAGAAAAGAAAAAAGAAAAAAAACTTTCATCCTCACAAATAGTTATGGCCATAAAACCCGACAGAACATACCGCATGATTCAATGTAATCGTTTTCTTCCATAGGGGAAGAAAAGAGGGAAAAACCAATAATAAATACATAAAAGAGGGGGTTTGGGGACCAGGAAACATTTTCAGCTTCCGAATTGGCATTGGGGAAAGAATCGAAATTTATAGTGTTTTAACGAACCGTTCACTGTAAGCGAAACGGCGTAAAAACTCAGGAAAATAACTTATAAGAGATGGTGTTAGATATTAGGGCATCCAAAAGCCTCTTAACAGCTCCTCCGAGACCAATTGCAAGAATAACTTTTGCTCGTACGATTCTAATAATTACCAGGACGTCTGTGCTTTTAAAACTGGCACAATGGGCTAATTTATTATTTAAAAAGCAAGCGGGCGATGGCGGTGCTTGAAGGACTTGTGCAAACGTGCGATAATGGCCGACCGGGGAATAATTATCCCCCTTATCGAAGCCCCCCTGAATTGTCTGAAAGTTTGAAGGAAATGGGGAAAAAATACGTTTTTAGTGGGGATGTGAATCGTTGATTTTTGGTTGCCTATCAAATGTAGGGGGGATTTATCGCGTGTTTTTCTTATCTCGTATGTTCCACGTGGGTTATATGTGGACAATGTATGTGTTTGTGGTGGACGATAACTATAAAACGATTGAAGCGTGTTGTTTTTAATTGTCCTCTGGTGATGCATTTAGGGATGGTTCGTAGGCAGTTGTAGGTTATCATAGTGCTTTTAAACGACTGGAAATTTTTAAATATTGTTTAATGTGTTCTCTTATTATTATTATTTTTAATAATTTGTACTCTAAATATTTTTTTTTTAATAATTTTTTTACCGATCTCCCCCTTTCTTTATACAAAATAGAAATTGATAAATGTTGTACCAATTTAAAGGCTTAAGACCTTTGATAGATAGCTTATTTACAATTGCGCATTATTTAATTTGTTTGAGAACCTATGATAAAAATGATCAGAAATTATACAAAGAAATTTGGAAAATTGTTGTAGTATACAGTAAATGTCAGTTCTGTAGAAAAGAGAAAGTTGCAACTTAAGAACCTTGAAGAAACCTAAGGATATGTAAGTATCTATAGGAGTTCTCACTACATCCCACTCCGATAAACGGTCAAAAAAGTAACTCCTCTGAGCAATTTTGAATGCGCCGGGGTCCACTTATTAATAATTAATGCAATGATTCTTGCTTACCTTTACTTTAATAACTTTACTTTAAACTACAATATTCACAATTTGTGTATAAATCATAAAATTGTCAAACTTACAATAGCCGTATAGTACACGTCCACAAAATATCTGAATTAAAACTTTAACTACTATTTTGTGCGGGATTAAAATAATTTACAATTCACTTATAAAACATTTTAATATCACTGGAAGTTAATCAAATTATTTCATTTACAAACAAAGCCGATTAGTTTTCTTTTAAGGTCACTAAATAATGTTTAATATAAGATAATTGAATTCTATTATACGTGTATAAGTTTCCCATCCATTAATGAAACGCAAGCTTTTTATTTAGCTGAATTAATATCACCCTCACCATATATAATTGCCACACTACAGTGATTAATTTAATTACGAATTTAAATGTTTGAATCGGCATAATTATCCGTTTCGCAGCTCTAATGAATGGCAATATTTAAAATCAACGATACTAAATGTTTAAATTCCCGACCTTTCAAAAGATATTCAATTGAGAGTTCGAAGTCGAGATTTCAAACGTTGTAAAATGAATTCGAACTATTTAAAATGTAATGAGCTGTAACATACCTCGGTTTGTTTTGAATTTCGAAAACCTATTTGACTGTTTCGTTGAAAGGAATTTTGTAATCTGTAGAACTGATAACAATGCTGAAGTGCTTTTTGTTGCTTATTACATGAATAGAACTAAAATGTTTACTGAAAAGAATAGAAAGGTGTTAGTTTTCCGATCAAAAAAGTTTTTTTTTAAATGAAGCTTCGTTTTACAAAGAATGAATGTATATTTGATGAACACACTATACTTTGGATTTTATTCAATAATATTCCTGTTTTACGTAAGTTCTGTATTTTATAGTTTTGTTAACTTTCTATTGGAATTGCTTTGTCATTCATGTTGATGGTTAATTGTAAAATTAAGCTTGTTTATAAAGTGCGTGGTCGTTTTACAAAGCTCAGTAATAATTTTAATTTTGTTTTAAAGCCTAGGGTTCGAATTGCTGTTAACCTTGTTACTTTTGTTGTGTTTTATTTTAGTTTTTTTATTAATTAGTATAAAACTTGTGATATTTTCACTAACTTTTTTCTTTTCTTTCCTAGGTGAGTGTCTGTTGGATGTTATTTCTATGCGTGTTTAGCAAAAGAAAACTTGAGATACAAGCATGGGGTATTAAGTAAAAATATACATGCAAGGTATTATTATTGTTTAATATATGTATTTGTATTAATTGAATTCAGATTGAGATGATGTAATAAAGTTATGTAAACAGATACCAGTTGCAATGCCACTTGCGACTGGGGTAAATAAAGCTTCTCATCATAAAATTATAAGGAAAGCTTTTCGTATTATTATTTTCGTATCCTATTAGGAAACTGAAAATCATGATGAGTAATAGGAATTTCGTGACTATTAGGAAACAGAAATCGCCGAAAAATCGAAGTTTTATCTATCGCAAAATAGCTTCCATAACTTGTGTGTTGCCATGGAAACAAGACTAGCCCTACTTTCATCACTAGAAAGATGTCTACTTTACAGGCTTTGAACGGCAATTTTTATCATGGATTACTATTACTCTTAATTGATGAGTCTTTTTTCTAGTGACCGCCACCAACTAGACTGTCTGGTGGGAGCTGTACTCCTAATACACAGACAAAATGCCGTCACCGTCTTTTTTTCCCCTACCAGTTTTAAAAATCAGTTTGTAAATCTTCTTGACGGGAGTCGTACTTGAGACAATCAGTTTGTAAGGCAATACTACAAAAGGAAAGACTGTCATTAGTATAGTTGGAGTGTTCATAAAAGTTGAAGATAAAAGAAAAAAATTCCCGAAAGGTGATTATTGTATTTGAATGGTTAGATTTTCTTCTGTATATTATCCTATTAACGATGGTTTGCAAGAAAACTTGCCTATCGAAATTTTAGATTTTTTCTTTGCTAATAAATTGCGATTGTGGTTTCACTTAGTGTTGTTTAAAAATCGGAAAAATAATTTTTCAAAAATTCTGAAAATTCAAAAGTTGCCTTATACTCCGGGAGGCGACTGCAGTTTTTGGATCCCATCGAACATCATTATGAATTTTTTATAGGAATTGGTGAAAATTGAGTAGATTACGAATCCACTGGTCTGCCGTGGCAAAAATGGCCGAAACTGATAAAAAATCGTCTTTGAATGAGTTGAACTAAAATCCGATTGCCAAATATGTCATAATTTGCCAAAAAGAGAGCAAACTTTTTCGTCTGGTAACCCATTGCATTTTGATTTTCAATGAGAAAAGCGCAAACGATTCCTGATCTCTGGCTCGGAAAACTTGCATATTTTAAAAGTAAGCCAAATTGGCAACATCAGTTACGTCATCCGTGACGTAATATTTATTGCCAATTTGGCTCATTTGTGAAAGATGCAAGTAAGCTATCGCTACACATCCGAATCGTCTGCAACCTTCTTAATTGAAAATTAAAGAGTGAGGGTTACCAAATAAAAAATAATGCTCCTTATTTGGCAAGTTACGGCGCATTTGGCAATTGGATTTAGTTCAACTTATTAAAAGTCGATTTTTGGCCAGTTTCGGCCGTTTTTGCCACGACTGACCAGTGGATTCGTAATCTACTCAATTTTCTCCAATTTTTATGAACAATTGAGAATGATGCTCGATGTGGTCCAAAAATTGCAGTTGCCTCTCAGTCTATTAAATGATCTAAATAAACAAGGTAAAAGTTGAAAACAATGACTTGTTGTCCATTTCAAAGTCGTCTTTAATGGGTTAATATTTTTTTGTTGTGTCATTTTTAATGTATTTAAAGCGGGCAACTTGAACTGAGTGGAAAATTAACTATTTTTCTGTTACAGACTGTTCTGTTCGTTTCTTTAAAAAAAAAAAAAGTTTTCTTATTTGATACAAAATTAATTCTTTGAAAGAAAGTTTGTTTTGAATTCGACGCCTCATAGCAGTAACTTAGTGAAATTAAGATATGAAATGTGACACTTCTGTAGAAAAGATCTGGATAAAATAAAGGCTTTGTATTGAGCAATGTAAGAATGGCGTGATAAAAAATATTTATTAAAACTTGGCAGACTGCAGGAAGATTTGAAAGTTTGTCACAGAAAACATCGAAATATTTCGTTTCATGGTTCTCCTTCAGTTTCTAATCTGTTTCTCTAAAACTTCGGTATTTTCAAGTCGAACTTTTCAAATTTAACAGCTTTATACAGCTTAGGAGTATTGGTTTATTACTGTGCTGATAATAGTCGCGTTACATTAAAGCAAAACAAATTCCTTCAAAGTAAGACATTCCGAAAATTATAAGTATTGAAAATCGATGTAGCTCCTAGCACAGTAAATCGATTAATGTATTTCTACTTGTTAAATAATCGATTTATCATCAAAATGAATGTTACCTGCAATACGAGTTATGCCATTTATAGAAGAAACATTGTTTTGTAACTTTTACCATCGAAGAATGACCTCAATACAAAGGCATTTCCATTTATTCCTTTTTCAAAATGAATTTTGAGATGGAATGAGTTACAATGTATGTTTTGAGTCTCATTTTGTTCTTAAATTCTAAAGAAGAAGGTTAAAATAGAAAAATTGCGTTAAAGATTATTAGTTTTAAGAGTACCAAGTCCCCTAACACCACCTTTTTTTTTTTTTTTTTAATTTTAAACCTTTAAGTTTTAATTGTGATATATTTGTAAGTATTACTAGGCAGTAACTAAATTTTGTAAGAAAATAATTCACGTAATGCTATAATTTTTAAAATTTTTAAAAAATCAGAGACATGCAAATTCTATCTTTTTCATTTTTTAATATTTTTTCCAGATTTTTATTAAAAAAAGTTCCTGGTAATGTATTCTAAACTTTTAGGCATTGTATTTTGAATGGGTAAAATAGTTATGGAGAAAAGCGATAAAAATTCTACTGATATGTAAAAAAAATCGGGAAAAGTTATATTTTTTGCGACATTTTGATTTTTTTTTAAAGTGTATGTTATTTTATTCCAAAATCCATGTCTAGTTTTATCAAATAGATTTTTAAGACAACATAAAAAAAAATATCATTTAATTTGTATTTGGGTGCAATTCCAAAAACCACGAACTGATAAAAATGCGTTCGAAGCATCGAAGGGGTTATTGCTGCTATGATGAATTCTCCATAAAGAACATCATTTTTATGCAGTTGTGTTTATCGGATGAGTTCAAAAAAATTTCACAACAAGTAAAAGTTTTCAGTTTCTAAAATTGCAAAAATTAAAAAATCGATATCTTAAATTTTTTTGTGTCAAAATAAGAAGTACCAAGTCCTCTGTAAGTTAGTATTAATTGAAGTCGAATGCCTAATAATGAACGAGTGTAATGTTTTTTCACAAACTATTCTTCGGCCTTCTTATATTTCGTTAAAATAAACGTCTAAAAAAATTAATTATTTTGTATTTAAAGAAAAGCTGCAGTCGCTCAACAGTATGATTGAAGATGCATCGATGCGTCACTTGGGGTTTATCTGTATAAGATGTTTCTGTATAAACACTTCTCTCATATCTTGGATAGCGTGATGTTTTTTAATACATAAGAGACGTTGCGGAAACGAAGGGCGAACTTAACAAAAGGTGGTTGTCAGAAAAATGCATTTGAAAAGTTTTCCATGAATTGATTTTCCTTGATAATCTCTGAGTATTTTGAGAGGGAAAGAAGGACGAATTCAACATGAAAAATATACCTGTAGAATTTTTAAAGGGTCTAGATTCGGGATAACAATTTTTTTTTATATACGATGTTGAGATCGCTGTTCGTATCCACAAAATTCTTTGCTTATAAGGATGCTTGGTAGTTTGTTTTTCGGGCTCTCTCCTATTTGAAGCAAAATATGCACATACGGAACTTAATTTTAAACTTCTTTCGTGGAATGCGGCACCCTTAGGATTCAGTACTACTACTCTCATATACTGTGCTGGTGTTTGTAGTTCTTGTGCCTTAAAAGTCTAATTTATCAATGAATGGCTCCTTCAGATTGATAATCTCTTCTTGCCCATGAAACATTTCGCAATGTTGACTAGTTTTTGTTGGCTTTAAACTTTTGTTTAATTCGTTCCAATGTCAAAACTGTCTGAAGAATTCCTCACATGTTCGACCTTTACTAACAATATAGCTGCTCAATATGTGAAGCAGTAAATAACACTCCAATGGAAGCCGTTTGACCGGTGTCTTCAACGCTTTTATGTTCTCACACCTCGAGGGCAGGACCTTCTTTTATCGAACATTTTTCACTGGTCTTTATTTCCTTTGCCATCATCATCATCAATTCACGGAGGGCCATCGAATTTTGTACCTCCGGCCAATTTACTCAGATGGTGTATGTTAGATTTCTTTTAATTTTGAGGGAATGAAGCAGATGTATTTGTTTTTTGGACTAATTTTGTTTGCTTTACTGGGGTCATTGTAATAAAAAACAAACAAAAATCCTAAATATACAGATTTTATTTAAAATTTATTAAACGTTTTCTCAAATGTATAATGGGTGAATGATGATATGGTCCTACTAGAAAATGTTGTTGCCCTTTCAAATTTATTGAATCATTTTTATAATCGGTGCTTGTTCGTTGTGCTTTATCTTTTCCGTATCAATGCCTTTTCTGAATTATAAGTATTGATTACGTCCAGTTTAAAACACAAATAGAAATTGATTAAAAATACCATTTCATTATGATTCGTTTGAAAGGTCGGAATATTTTATTCGATATTAATATATTTGAATCGATGTCTATAAATTTAGCTCTATATTTTATCGATTTTTGAATTATTTACTAATTAAATATCGCATTTTGAATTCAAAAATTACTTAAATCTAATCTGGTAGCCACCACTTCCTCGGTTTTCTACTTTGACCTGTATAGTTTAGTGACAGATACCATTTTCAGATAAACAATATTGAAATATGAATTTACAGTTTCTGACTTGCATTCCAGTATATTACCAAATTTTTGAATTTCACATATTTACTCTTTCTTTGAAGAATGAGTTTATAACAACAATCGAACCTTTCTCGAAACATAGTATCATCAATCAACATCAAAAGAAAGTTGAACAGTGTCCCTTTTTCTGTTGTTAAATATTGTAAAGCAATTAGGAAACAACTCTAAATCGTTATTATAATAATTCTTTGACACTACTAGGATTTCTCACAAGCCTTGTTCGTCCACTTAGCTTAAACATTTTTAGGTACAACTTTTCTGACTTAATCATCTCTACATGAATGAAGGCGTAAAATGAGCTACTTTTAACTACTCTCAAATCCAACACTTCGTCCATTCATTTTCTGCATGGATTTAATACTCCTGTTGAAGACTATAGTAAAGGGTTCGCTAGAACACATTTATAAAGCTTCACATCTATTCAGACTTCAAACAAAAAGCCAATGTTAAACTCCTTTTTAGAAGTTATCTCTTCCCAGATTTAAGCGATGCATCAAAGATCATTACTAGCTCTTCGCGATACCTACCCCCCCCCTCCCCGCACCCTCCTCTTTCTCACTTTATCATGGAGGGATCATGGGGCTGAGATTAAATGCCCCCTAAACGAAATTTTCGCAAGTTTGAGGACAGATGGGCTATTCTCTCATGTCCTCTCGCTAATAACTCATCGAAGAGTTTGAAGCACTCTTCAGCTGAGCAGGGGCGGAAATTATCTAAAATGTGTCTAAAGTGGGTGGCCTTTTAAAATGGTAGATTTTTACTCTGGGAGTCTGGCCAGATGGTAGACTGCTCCAGACTAATTAGCAGTTTGGGGTGTTGCAAAGTAGTTTGGATTTGATAGTTTTTACTTTTTTTTTAATCAATAATCTATAGGTGGTTGGTCTGTAAGAGTAAGAGATGTTATTTTTGGAAAAAAATAAGAAGGGGAAAAAAAAAAAAAAAAAAAAAAACGTATCTAAGGTTTTGGTCTTATTATAACGTTATCTAGCGGCGATAGCTTTAGCTAGCTTCATTGGGATTTGCTTATTTTATATGGATGAGATTTTAAGTTTATTTCACTTATTTACTACGGGATGTAAAACCTTTTGTATCCATATATTGTACTGAGGTTACATTTTGATCTTAAGCTTTAAAATTGCGTACAATTTGTATTATGCAGGGTTCCCACGGTCATTAAAAGAGCTTAATATTTTTGAACTTGTTTCCAAGGCCTTGAAAATGCTTTGAGGTCCTTGAAAGTTCTTAATTTTTAGGGATGTTGTGTGCTCGACTGCAAAATTTATAAAAATACAATTCGAACCTTCCGCGTGATCATCAAAATAGTGTTTCAATATTTTTATTAATACTTCACATACGTAATATATAGATATGATACCTGGAATTTTTTTTTTAAAGATCTTTTTAAAACATTGACTTTTCAATGACTTTTAAGGACCTAAACAATGATTTTCATTCTGTGGTTTGAGTGCGAACCTTGAATGGTTTGTGTACGTTATTTCACCCACATCCTCTATTGCCAAGTTGATTTGCTCAATGCCCCACCGAAGTAATCAATAAAACTATCAGGAAAATAGTTGTCTTAGTCTTAAATACTTGTTAAAAGTTTAAAAAAAAAAAAAAAAAAAAATCTCCAGAGCACATCTTTATGGCAAGTGACGTTTTGCAATCCTTGGTGGACCTGGTCGTTGTCATGGATATTCCATCGATATAGATAAACAACTGGATAGACTGCTTAACGCTGGGAAAATGGAGCCGTTGCCAAATGCAATTGGTGGGATAAAAAATATGGATTGCCGAGGATTGAAAATAAAATTTTGGGTTTTACACAGCAGAAATGTCAATAGTAGACCTTAATTAGTAATAATGTGCAAACAAATATATACTCTAACACTTTACAAGATTTTTCGCATTCCCATCCAATTATAAAAGTGAACTGTGATTGGTTAATCATCTCACCAGCTTCGCAATCCCCGGCGCGTTTTTCTCTTTGCATTGGCAATGGAGCAGTCTATCCAGTTGTTTATCTATATCGATGGGATATTCTATGTGATTCTAATTCCTTATATGTATACCATGAGATATCTTATTATGCATTGGAAATCAAACCATTTTATTGTATCCAAAACTGAAAACTGCAGTTTAGTTTTCATTAAACGGGTTTCTAAAACATGACCTCTCAATTTCACCAACGATTAAAACTACGAAAAGATTTGTAAACATGAAGGTATACTGAGAATCTTCTTGGACGCGAATCACCAGAAACACTGTCACCCGTGACCATAAAAAAAAAAATAAAAAATTCCCGAAATATTTGCATAACAGGCGGATTTAAATGCACCCGATGGAGAGTCTGAGCACCCCTCCCTCTCTCCCCACATGAAAATCGTCTTCTGCGTCATAAAAAATTCAATTGCATCAGTTGTAGAAGAGGGCATTTTGCCGGAACGTGACCGAATACCGTATGCCACGCCCTTTTGGCTCGTTCATTTTGTCAATAAGGACATTGGGCGGGGATCATCTTGGTCTGTTAAAAAGAGTGATCAATAAAGAAAATTTGGTTGGGTTGTTACTTCGTGTTTTCGGTCTTGAGAAGGTATTTGCAGATGTAAAGAGGTAAAATCTGAAAGTCAAAAACTGGGAATTCTACAAGGAATACAGAAAAATGATCGATGCAAAATTCTCATAGCCAATGCAAGCGCTTTGAGTTGAAAATCTAATAACTTATTCAGATATTCCTTTTTGCGCTTCGCCAGTAGGATGTGCCAGTAGTTACATGGTAAAGTCTGAGGCACATTTTTTTTTTTAAATTTGCACTCTCGTTATGGGCATTTTTAAATGTTGTTGTATTTGAAACATGTTATATGGAATAACATGTAAATAAAAGTGTACGTTTCTTGCCTATGATTGCTGTGCTAGTTTTGTAGAAATTAAATAATGTAAGTTATTTCTAAAAATACCCACATCGCTAATGAATGGGGATTTCAAAATATGTTTCAAATGCCTTTAAAAGGTTTCTATTTTTCCATTGTCAATTTATGAAGATAAAGTTTGGTAGATTTTTTTAGTATCCCATTATATATAAAGAGCTTGGTAGATTTATCGAAATTATCATTGAGTAATTTTTCTAACTTTATTAACCAGTGATTTAATCTTAAATTATTAATTTCTAATGACTGTATATTAGTAACACCTAAATTTTAATCAAATATCTATTGCTAAAATAGTAGTAATGTCTCGAAAATGACTAAAATTAGTATCATTTAGTGAAATATGCAAAGTAAATAATAATAATAAAAAATACTCGTAGACTTCTCCTTCTTCTGCATATATAGCCACATCTTGATTATTCTCTGCCGAATTCTATTGACTCATCAGACTCTTGGCATCCTCTCCAATTTTACTGCAATCGAATTTTCCGCTATTGGCCCAAGCATCACTCTTCATTTTACGCTATTCAATTTGATGCGCGACGCGGCACTTCCTTTTGATCAGTTGGACGTCATTTTGAAGAAAAGAAGAAGAAGATTAAAAAAAAAAAAAAAAAAAAAAAATGGAACTACTAATAATGAAGAAAAGCAGCTCATGTGGGAAACACCTTCTATCGCTCGATGAACGGAGAGAAAATGATGTCCAATTTAATTGGCAATTCACACGGCTGTCAGGTCTAACAAACCTACTTGATGGGTTGCTTCATTATTATCTGTCTTATAGAGGGACTTCTTCAAATGTTGGGTTATGTAAAAGATCGGACGACGTGAGCTGTGACAGGACATCAAGAGTTATGGGGCGACTTAAAGTGCTCCGGTGATGGGGGAGATAATGAAAAATGACGGAGAGGAAAAGTCTTTGTGTCTGTACCTATTAAGTGACCATTGCTTTCATGTAGATAGGTTCGGTAGAAATTTGTGAGGGAAAGCGTTTTCTCAATTCCTGTGCCTAGTTATGCAGATTTAATTAGCTATTGAAATTTTTTATATGCAGTATAAATTTGGTAAAATTTTTGCTTGTTTAGCAAAAATTTCGAGTACAATTTTGTACATTGAAGCAAGAACAATACAATCCAAAACTTGTCAAAATGGGTTATGTATATATGACTTAGATATTTTAATGCCGCACAAAAGTTAGAGAAATAGTATTTGTAAAGTTATTTAGAATTTTGCAAGATATTTCACTTAGACGTTCAGAATGAACCGTCATTTTTCTCTGGCTTTCTTGAAACTAAATGTATTGATTTTGCTAGTTTTTGTTACATTGTTTGACATTGATAATTTGTACTGGTGTCGGTTTTAAAAAGTAATTTTTTATGAATGAAAAAATTTAACTTTTTTGTCCACCATAGCTTGAAATGTTGGCATATGTATAAAGGATAAAATTATGCATCTGGATTGATCTCTTGTAATGATATGGTTAACTGAGGAATATGTTACTCGCTGTGAATAAAATAAAAAATATGGTTTTAAAATATCTAGATACTTTGTCATAAAAGTAGTTGGTAAGTGTCAAATTCCACTCGTGGACCTTTTTAGGAAGACACAGAACCGATTTAGTTCTAATACAACTTCTAATTAACGCAACGGCACAGAAGAATGGCAGTTCCACAGAAAACGACGTATTAATTCAAAGGGCCCGTCGAAAACATTTCCATTAAATACAACCATCCGCTCCAGTTCCGCCGGAATTGAAAATCAGCGTCTTTTAAAACCGCGAGCCTTCATCAATATTGCATAGGATTTCATTAAGAATCTCCTTTTCCGCCAGTCCATAAACGTTACGTCTCAAAGACTTTGAGACATTAAGGGGCGGAATTTATAGCTTAAAATAGCGTTCATTAATATTTATTTGGATTTGTGTCATTGGTTGGAAGATTACCCGAGTCCACTGTTTCGATGGACGTCGCGGTGAATTATTAATCACTTCTTGAATCTTGATCTTAAAGAGAGAGGGAACTTTGAAATGAGCAGCGTTGTTCATGGAGATAGTATGCATTTTTCAATGGTCCTGCGTTTGTCAAGACATGGTTTGGCTTGTTTCTGTTGGGAGGGATTATAGATTATGATTTGTTCTGAGATCTTAATGTGTTTATATTTAGTAAGACAAGAATTCACTGTGGTATTGTGGACTTGGAAACGGAATACTTTGATATTTGCATTTTAAATTGGAAAATTTAACTAAGCTTTAAATTCATATGAATTGAAGTGTAATTTCAATTTTGTTATCTATGTCAGGCTTCGCTTTCTTTGATAAATAAAATAATACATAACTCATTAAGTTTAAAAACGTACTGCTATCTTACTTTATTCTAAAAACCAACCCTATTGATAATCACCGTAAATACAAAACCAAGTATGTGAATTTAAATATGCGTGTTGACATGAAGCTCGAGACCATTAACAAACGAAGGATTAACTTACAGGGGCAATATAGCTAAATGTATACATAAAGCAAATAATCGTAAATGAGTATAACATTACCATAATTCTTACAATCGATATGAAGAGCTTGTGTTCAAAGCGGGTCCAAGATCCATTTTAGATCAAAATATCCATTTTGTCCTACACACATAAACTGGTACTGTTTGCATAAAAATATTATTGCATGTAGGGATATGACAGTTTTATTTTTAGGCAAATACATCAGATTAAATGTGATAACAAAGTAATTTCTAATTTTGACGAGTTTTTCTAAAATGAATCTGACCCATTAAACGCACGTTCTTTGTACATTAATCATTGACTATTCGTGCAGCAAGTTCTAAATCATTTATAAGCCTCTTATATTCGTATCACGTTGATTCATTTGATCGTCAATGCAACGGAATCGCACTCGTACCACTCGTGGCCCGATCCGTAGATTAAATTACAAGACTTCCTTTTAGTATTATTTTAGCGTGAGACAACGTTAGTTAGCTTCTGGGGTTTTTGATTTATAGGTCTGTGCAGAAATCCTTGCCGAGTGGTTCGAAACAGTTATCATTTGCATTAATGAATGTTATAGCAGTTTGCAATCTGATTTTATATTTTTAGTTGATATTTCAGAAGAACGTGTGCTGCATTGGTTGAGGATTAAATCAAGGTCCTGCAGTTGTAGTTGAAATTGGTATGTGTTATCGTCATACTGTTTGTGCTGATTTTGTTGTTTTATCAGGGGACCTGAAATATTTGTTACATTTATTTGTTTATCTTTCTCTTGCTCCAACGATCTCCCTGCGCTGTGTATAGCCCTTTTGCCTTCAAACAACCTATGAATGTGCTCACTTCTTTTATCTTTTGTTAACACGCTTTGAAATCGTAGATATAATTAATAATTTGTATCAAGTGTGTGTGGGGGGGGGGGAAGGGGGTAGCAACTTATACCATTATTGTTACATTTTGCGACATTAAATGCCATTTTACTTAAAACGATATCTAGCTTTTTAGAGTTTTCCCCATATGTTTTCGTTGATGTTGATATTTAATAGTTAGCGTATTAAACAACAGTTACGTAGTAAATAGATAAATGCTTTTAATTTGCATAGCTATGGATATTTCAATCATCTCTTAACAATGGTAGCTCATACCTGCCAACTTGTACGAATTATCCGTACAATGTACGGATTTTTACTATTTTGTACGGGTGTACGAACAGCTAAAAAAAATCTTACGGATTTCACGTACTTTTCGTTTTTTCCCTAAAACCGTTTTTTTTTTTTTTTTAAATATTTTTTCAAGTCACCAACGAAACCGAAACGATTTTCCAAGGCTGCCGCGTCAGTCAAAATATTTATTCACACTCCAAGATTGCGCATATGTTCAGCACTAAAACGTGTTGGCGAGGATGCATTGTTTTTTTTTTCTGTTGCCGACTTGATTTGGCAAACCAAACCACTGCTTCGATTTTTCGGGCTTTACAGGTTAATAAAGAAGCAGGAAACCGAAAGTGCTTTAGTTTTTTTAAAGCTACCTTCTTTTGGACTGGACAACAAAACGCAAATAATAGTACTGGACTTGCGCTTAAATAATAGCACTAAACCACGGCGCCGGGGATGAACTGTTTTCATGTGTGTTGCCGACGGGACCTGGCGAACCAAACAACTATTGCGTTGCCTCAGACTTAAGAGATTAACAAAGAATCTGAAAACCAAAAATGCTTTAGATTTTGGTTCTTCCTTCTGTTCAGACCGTACAATAATGTTGCGCGTGTATAATAAAAGTATTTAAGCGCGGCGCCGGAAATTCATTGTTTTCATCTGTGTTGCCGACGGGATTTGGCGAACCAAGCAACTGTTTCGTTGTCTAGAACTTTAGAGATTAATAAAGTAGAAAACTGAAAGTGCTTTAGTTTTTTTTATTCTTTCTTTTTTTGGACGGTACTCCAATGCTGCGCACTAAATCGCGACGCCGCCGTTTTCAATTGTTTTGGCGGCACTCACCGAACGACTGTTTCTTTTTCTCGGACTTTAGAGATTAAAGCACTTTCGATTTTCAGCTTCTTTGTTAGTCTTAATTATTTATTTTAAAATATCCAAGTTAAGCAATCCTGGTGTAAGACTCTAGAAAATATCAAGTTTTTTTTGGAGTTTTCTTCAAATCAAGCAGTTTACTTCTAATCATCAGAAATTCAAACAAAGAAACAAATTTTGCATTCTGCTCTATCTATGCATCTGATATTAAGATTTCTCATGGAGGATTTACTGATGTCGAAGTTCATATCAATTCTAAAAAGCACAGTGACAACATCAAATGTAATAATAAGAATTCGAAAGCCTGCATAATTGATATTTGTGCGTGTGATTAAACACTTTGAATACCACCAACTCATTGTATGTTTCACTAGAGTTTTTGTGTCATAAAGCATGTTTTATTTAGGTGTAATGTAGACTAAAATCATAAACCTCATCAAGGATTTCATCGTAAATTTTAAATTTGATTTATTTTTAAATCCAAGTTAGTTTATTTTATAATTTCCATTTTATGCTAAAATGTAACAATTTGTTATATTTGAGAGCAATTTAATATTAAGCAATTTTTTATTTTTTTTTGCATTAGTAATAGAATTACTATTATTTCTATATTACATTCATAAATATTGTCGCTATTTGACTTTCCATGAGTCATAGGAATGCAAATATTTGTTCGTAAAAATTGTACTAATTTGAAAATGCCAATGTTGGCAGGTATGGTAGCTCGAAATGTGTCTCTGAGGTTTCTGCTGAACGTTTAATCCACAATGTTACAATCAATCCGGATCTATTAGCTCCTCGGCATCTGATTGAGTTTAATATTACGAAGTTTTCTTCATGTTCGCTTAGCGAGCGAGATGATTCTGGTTTGATTCCTAGCTGTCCAACACTCTTTACTTTCAAAAACGAGTACTACAAACGGCGACGATAGTAGCGTTGATTACCAGACTGCATACTAGAGGAAATTTCTCATGTTTTCACAGGTTCCTTCTCTTAAATCTTCAACGGCCAACAGTGGCACAGTTAGCTGAAGCGTTGGTCTCATGGCCGGAAAATTCTGGAGTCAACTAACACGCTGTTACACGGACGATGGAACGTTTAATCCGTCGTCTTACAATCAAGACGAGGCTCCAATATCCTCTCATTGGTATGGCCTAAAAGAGAGAGGTGCTATACTAGACAACCTGATTTGAGCTCACTCAATGCTTTACAGCCATAGGGAAACCGGTTTTTACAGCGTACTCAGTAAGCTCACTTCATCCTGTCCTCTAGTATAGATAAGACCCTTTTAGGTATTTTTGTTGCAATGTTACGGTGTAGTATGGCCCTCGTGTTGCCTTTGTGTTAAAAAAAACTCCAAAAAACGACCAATTAGTTAAACTTCTCTCAGTAGTACCAGACATTGTTTGAATGCAGTAGCCATCGTGCAGCTCTTACGCTATGAATAAAACAAACTTAACTCTACCAGACAACAAACTGAAGTAAATAACTTCTTCTCGACGGGTATATAATGTAGTTTTTTTCTTTTTAAACAAAATAAAAACATCTTCTCTGGAGGTCGCATCGCAAACCCACATATTGGAAAAAGCACAAGTTCCCGGCTTGTCAAGAAGGCATTGACGTGGTTTATATGTGTGCGGCCGCCCGGACGATATTGTCCCTGCTACGGGGGACGTCGGAGTGACAGCACAATTCCCTTCTCGTAGAAATCTCGTCTTCCGCGAGATAAATCACGAGATTTCCCAGGAAGGAAATAATCTCGTACGATTGGATGAGGAGGCAGTGTTCCTCAGATTTTTTTTCCCTATCCTGTCTTGACACCGAATGTGATGTTATGGGAGAGTAGAACTAGTCTATTGGGCTGTTTTTGTCAGTTTTTTTAGAGAATGAAACCAGATTTGGTGTCTATTGATTTTTTAAAAAAAGGGAAAAAGTGAAATGTATTTTTTCAACAGTATTCGTCACTGGAAGAGGTTTTAAAGATTGAAGTATGTAGAAGTAAAAGCTTTGTTTTGAGTGGTAGACTTGAAATGTCTTTTTCTAAAATGTTCGGAGGGGGTATAATGCTGCACTATTTTCGGCATTGTATAGCACACTGAAATAAGAAATGGGGCCTTGAGAATTCATTCGACTCAAAACGTTAGTGTTTCAAGAGTGTATGTGCTAGACTTCATATTTTTTTTATCATTTTCTTCCAGAATTACTCACCTCTACGTCCTTTGAAATTTAAGAATCTCTTGTCTTTCTAGAGCAAAAGATTTTTACCCTTTATTGGATCAAAGAGAAAAAAAATTCTTTTTATTTCTCCTTTTATTGAAATATCAGAACGTTTACCTGAAAATATGTCCATCCTTGCACTGTAATATAGGACCACCTAAATCAATAATTACCACTGGTGATTTCTATGAACATTGCAATGAAGTGGCCGATGGCTTGCCTAAAATTTGTATTGAAATTAGTTCCAGTTTTTATAACCTATTAGCATCCTTTCTCTTTATTCTTGAATATAAATCCAAGAGAAGTTCCATTTCGGTGGACAAATTCCTAAAATTACACTGTGGTACATCAACGTAATTTTTGTCTTCTACAATATATTTATGAATGCATACTTAAAAATGTCTCCAGTGCATTTTTCACATTTACGCCAAAATAAAATATCTTTCGGAATCGAAATAAATGTCTTGTCTACTTGAAGGACTGCTTACGCTAGAGCACGTGCTCTTTTGGGATGGCGTTCTTTTGTTTGACGAGATTTTGACTAAATTATGACTTTTCATTCCTTGTTTCTATTGATCATTTTTACATTTAGGGTGGTACACTTGTTTAGAAGCCTGAAGAATACATTCGTAAAATTTAGCATACGTAGTACTGAGACCTTTGGAAAATTATACATAAAGTATAAAATTATACATAAGGTAAAATTTGTGCTGTTAGAGAGAAATATGGCTCTTTTACCCTGCGGAACGAGCGCTCTGAGAGGTCCCCCTACTTACTGTTATAGACTCTTTGAAAATGATCAACTTGTATGTTTGATAATAATTTATTTTTTTTGATACTTCCTCAACTCAAGTGTTTTGGAATTTCTAGCAAAAACAAATAAAAAATATTATGTTTCTGATGTAAAATATATGAAAGACCTCTCGGGTCGATTGTGCGTTCCAAAGGGATTTTTTTATTGTATTGCTAGTATTAAGGGGCTGTACGGAAGTTAAATTTATTGGCTGAAGCTTTTCGGAAATATTCCGAATAAAGTTTTAGACAAAAATGAACACAAAGTTTTGAATATCTGTCATAATTGTTGTCCCAGAAAGGACATTTACCAAAACTGGAATATATATATATATATATATATATATATATATATATATATATATATATATATATTAATAAGTTTATATTTCTTCATGGTCTCAGTGCACGTACACTTAGTTTTCTGAAAATCTATTGCTTTTTACAAGCTTCAGCCTGTTCTAAATTGCCTCAGTGGAGTTTTCCACTATGATTATTGCGTGCCATGTTTAAGAAAAACACAATAGAAAAGACGCAATGACAATTTCCCTCTTTCATATAAATATTAATTTCCCTGTTTGCTAATTTGCACTCTCCTTTGGAATTTTAAGAACCTTGCGAATATACCGTTACCTTCACAATTATAATGATCCTCCTGCGCAAGGCGGAACTTTATCTTCCGATATGATCTGAGCCTCAATACATACCCAGCCAAGAATCAATCCAATATTTAAACTACCCATCCGGTTTCTCCCTTTCAACTACCACACATAAACGATTTGCAATTCAATTCATCCACCTCTTCATCGGCAAACATTTCCTTTTCACGAACCTCCGTAGTATCTCGCTACCGAATTTGCATAGTAGTTCCATAGTAATCGTTCGTCTCTTATCTGCGGTCACAGTTTCCGAGCGTGATTGACAACAACCCTTTATCTGTTCCCCGCTCTCGGTTTACCAGGGAAATGTAATCCGTCCGTTCGGTCCCCTCCCTTCTGGTACGAAATGGCTCGAAATTCTCGTTTGATGACCCTCTCTGAGCATTACGATGGCTATCCGTTTTCCACGACTTCCGCAATGGTCCGAGTAAATGACCATCATATCCAAATGGCCCATCTGCTTTTCTATGTGCCCCCCCCCCCCCCTTCTCCATGCTATGGATTGCCTTTTCGATTGTGGTAGGATGGTGGTTGGGAGTTGTGTTGGTTTTGAGTTGCTATCTTTTGGCTTTCTTGTCACGGTCAGAAGAGTGTTTATAACTCTGCGATGAACCGAAGATTTGGAACATTAAAATATCTTGTTTTAAAGAGTTTGCTAAGTAAGGATATCCGGGATTATCATTTTAGGCAAAAACTGTTGCAACTGCTAAGACGAGTGTTTTGAAAGTGAGAATTTCATTTATTGTAGAGCATCGATTATCCAAATCAGCACCGATGAAACGAAACATAGGTTAACCGAAACCATTCCAGCCTTGAAATATAAAATTTTGGAATATAAACTTTACACCTGCTTTAATGTACTGTAGTATTACTTTATGTTAAGTTGTTTGTACAAAATATATACAGTTTTATGTTTAATGTCGCTGTTTCGTTTCAAATTGATCTTATGACAATGACACTTTTTCTTTTAAATAAGTACCAACATGCCAATTGTATTAAGATATTATATTATCCCAATTGTTTCGAATAATAGATGTTTTATTGCATAGTTTCCCAAATTTTCAAAAATCAGGGCGCACCTTTTTAGAAACTTGATTAACTGCGATTATTACACCATCATTAAAGTATTGTGGTTTTTTGTTTTCAGTTTTGCTTTTTATTAGCTATAAAAACACTGAACTCAAATTGTAATAAAAGAAAAGTATGAAATTTTTCCAAATTTATTAAAATTCAAATAACTAAATTAGTAAAAATAACTAAATATATCTCAAGTTGGTTTGAGAGTGTGTACCATCGAATATCAATTTTTAAATTGCTTTTTAGTTGAAAAGTTCATGGAAAAAATCAATGGAATGCTCAAAAATCATGGAAAAACAATTTACTATTGAAAATGCTATAAATCTCAATATGACCACCAAGACACTGCTTATTAACATTTTCTCTTTTTATTTCCAATTTTTATATTTCTTATGACTTGCGTATTTTCATACGAAAACCTCACATATTTAAAACTCTTCCTGAGCCGACACACCAATTTTTTTTCCTGATCTACAAGTGGTTCGGGATCCACAGGTTTTAAAATGCTGTTCTACTGTACTCATATATAAGCCGTTACCCGGACGCATTTAAGCATAATTCACTTTATTTCAAACCATTACAGAGATGAGAGCGCGCCATTGGCTGATCCGCTGTTTTCATGAAAGCCGCCAACTTGTGGCAATGTAAGTGCTAACACAGAGAATTAAAGCCGTTTAAATTTATACTCGTTTCATATGTATTAAATCTTAACTTTAGGAACTGATTTTAAAACTGCGAATGTTTTATAAATGATATTTTTTTTTTCCATCTAATTAACTGCTTTTAACAACAAAGTACAAATTTTGAATATTTATCAAGGAACACATTATGTAGCTGGACTAAATTTTTGAAACAACAACTTCAAGTTTAATCCCCCCCCCCCCCTTTCTTTTTTGTAAACATTTAGACATAAAGTAAAAGAAATTCGCGAAAAATCAACTCTGTTCCAGTCGTCCATTTCTCGAAAGTTCATCCATAAGATTTTTTCGGGCTGTCCCTATGATTAAAGCCTAACTATAATTTAAATATAAGCAAAAAATAAAATAAAATAAAAGCATAATATATATATATCTATATATATATATACATACATATATTTTTTTGTCCATCCACAAAGTAAAAAGAAACATAATATTTTTTGACTTAAAGCTTTTTCCATGAATATTCTTACGAAACCGAAAGAATTCATAACTTTTTCTAGTTCCATTTGTGTCCAGCTTAAAGTTTATTTTCATGAAAACAAATCAATTTGAATTCTTTGATATTTCTTTCTTGTTATGATTATTTGCCACTGTTTTAAAGAAACTATGTTGACACACAAACTTCTTCCTGAAATTAAATTCATATATAATAAATTTCTATAAAATGAATAGTCACAATTAAATGTACATGTATAAATAAGGTGTGTGTGTGGTTTTTTTTTTTGGGGGGGGGGTGCTTGATTCCATATTGAATAATGCTAAATTTAATTTTAATGGCGCATAAAAAAAGGATTCCTTAATAAAATAAACAAGAATTTAAAAAAAATTGAGCTTTGTTAAATTCTCACAGATGGCGCCACTATTCAAATTTTTAATTCATTATTATTAAAAATAGGTTCGTATTTATTGATACTCATAATACAATTTTGAAATCACAATCTAACTAAGTGCGACTATACAATTATCACACTTCATTAAAAATTTATAATAATCAGGAATAATTTATCAGCAAACACGATTTTCTCCTATTGACAAAAATTGACTTTCATTCTGTCGCAACCCAGCATACTCTTCATTTTGACCGCCATTTTTTGTGGGCGTGGCTTTCACTTTGTCAACGCCCTATTCTCTGACTGACAGGAAAATTGACTAATGCGTGCCCTTATTCTTTGTAATGGTTTGAAATAAAGTGAACTATGCTTAAATGCTACCCGGACCAACTTTATTTTTTCAAAAGAGTAATTATTCCAGAACTAATGTCATTTTTTTTCAGACTGCATCTTTTATCGAAAAAGTTATACGATGTATTTATATGGAATAGAAATTTTCATTTAATATTTATCCCCTACAACACTCAGTAAAGCAGCTAGTGGTACATAAAAAAAATAGGCAATCTTCTAGCTTTTGATATGGCATATGCTATGTTGCAAATGTGCAAACGTACATCTAAAGTAAAATAGCGCTTTGAAAGTTATTATTATTTTTTTTTTTTATCGGAATTAAGAATCTTTTTCTTATTTTAAAAAGTACATTTGAGGCTGAATATTTTCAGAAGAGCGAGAACATCCAAAGTCGGGGGGGAAAAAAACTCAGCGTCAACACCTCCATACTTTTCACAATCAATATATTTCTAAAAGCTTTGTTTATTATTTCACTTTCTGGAAGGGAAGGCATATCGGAAATTTTCCAGAGATACTCTTTGCAGAAGATAGGAGAAAAAAAGGTAACTAAACAAAACGCCTACACATCGTCAGATTGCTGCTACTTCCACTCCAAATAGACCCGGCGAAGTTAAAACCTGAATAATTAAAATTTCTCTGCTTTCCCAGAACGCGCGGTTTGGCTTTGTAAGGCGGAGGAGATGGGATAAAATATTAATTTCCTTGTATAAAAGAACGGAGTAAAAATCTCAACCGGATTTAATATTGATCAGAGAGAGAGAGAGAGATGCTTTGCTTAAAAGAAGCGAGAGAGCAATTGAGATGGGAGTCTGCAATGCGAGCATGTTAAAATTTAAAGTGGTTTTTGGTATATGTATTCGGAATGTGCGTGGATATGTTAATGCGGTTGTTCTTGATTAGATTTAACTGGGGATATGGACTGCTGTTAATTTGATTGCTTCGTGGGTTGTTTTGGTTTAGAAACGTCATGTAACATGATGATATTTGTGTGAGGTTTAGAAAAATTCTGTTTTCATACTCATGTATTCAATCTATTATGGCTTAGGTAATATTTGAAGTGTCTTTATCTTTGCGGGAAAAAATTGTATACTTACTAATGAATTAAATAAATTAAAAAGGAGATAGGGAAGTAAAATTTTTATCTACGGTATCCCACTAACGTCAGTTGAATTTATCTTAATCCAGATTAATCTGTCATTGTGCTTAATAGTTATTATTCTTTTGTATTGTATTTTTATGAAAAAATACTATTACTTTCCTATACAAGCAATCGGTTTTATTTTTTTAAAATGGTTAAATGTGTTCTTAGTTTGTCCTTTGGTTTTTAATGTCATTTTCGTGTATCAATTGAGTTCTATAAACTCTATAACTTGATTTTTTTTTTCTGCCATGAAGATCTCTTTAATAAATAACTTGAGCCAACGTTTTGATGATTGACAATTGTTGACCTTTTCTTTTTTACCCTACGTATAACTAATCTTAATCCAGTGTTACTCTGTAACAAATCACTCGTTTCATAGATGGCAAACTAAAAACAAATGTATATTTTTTATTTATTTAAAAAAATTAGCGTATTTTAAGAGAAGTATTATAATATTTCAATTAAAAATTTAAAAGATGGTAAAAAATAGCGTTTTCCACTCTTGGTAGATGTTCAAAGTACAATGGTAACATCTCGAATTTGCAAAACTAGCAAGGATGGGTAGACTATTAGACGAATGTTTATTTATCTAGAGTTAAGTTAGATATTTGTACTGAGCCCTTTTGTCTTATGTAACTCATTACAGTGGATTGACTTAAAATAATTTAATGTCAGTTCTGTGAAAATTGCAGTTGGTCTTTTACTTTAAGTAATCTTGCCTGCAAAGGTTCTGCATTTGCCAGATATGCTGCTGTCGAGCATTTTCTTCCATTTTTGGCGTGTCACTGAACCTCTTCTCACGTTTTTAAACCTCTTCCCTAAACATGTTTACGTTGGTCTAAGGTATCTTTTGTGTAGCCGTACGCCTTCTTTGCATACGGATGAGGGGATACATTGTATTTACCAGAGGACCGCAAATTGGACGCTCAGCAGGTAAAAAAGAACGAATCATTATGAACATGCTAAACGTGAGTGCGATTGAATGGATGCCGTGAACCTCCTTTCGGTTGGGAACCGGTTCGAGGAAGTTTACTGATAAAAATGTGAAGATAATTTTTTCCAAGAATTTAACATTTTATTCTCTGAAGAGGCTACTACTTTGTTTGGAGGCGTCGTCTTGGGATGTTATTGTTTTCTCTGCGTTTTAGTCTTTGAATGTGTTGGAAGTTAATGCTTTTATTTTGCTCTGATTATTTAAGAAATTGATATATGTATCGTAAATAGGTACGGCATAAAACATACTGTACAAGAAAGATTAAACAGTATTTTTTTTTAATAAAGAAAGCAACTTTATTGTATTCCTTTTGCTGTCATAACTATAAGAAAAATTAAATAAATAATTTAAAAAAAAAAAAAAAAAAAAATGTCTAAGTTAAAAGAAACAAGTCTATGAAATTTTTGACATTGTTTGTCCCTCTTAAAGTCAATATCTTGTTTAAAATTGAAGTTTTAGCCATGCTGTTGAATTCTTGCATTTTCCCTCGTTACAACATCGAATAATTCAATTGTTGCTAACTATTGAATGACACGATTATTCCTATATCTACCCATGAAGCTCCTATAATTTTCTTAGCTTAAATTCTGGACCAGCGTGCACGGCCCAGTACCTGCTGCTCGCGGCCCATAGATTGGGAACCGCTGGTCTAGAGTGCTGACTTTCCATGACGAACATTGTGAATTAGATTCCTGGTTCCTTATCCAGTTTGCGACTCGGGATCCACTTATACTCTCATCAATGTCTGCCTGAAGAAATTTTAGGAACCAAGGGTGACTCGTGACAGAGTAGTGCTAACCACACTACTACTCGTCCTTGCCGTCGTCACGTAATCGTGGAAACCGTGTTTCCACAATCCTCCTGCCCCGCATCGGGCAGTTGAGGGACTGTTTTAGCTTTAGTATGGTGGCCAATCTCTTTTAATGGCGGAGAGCTTTAATAATACCACTAATACACTTTTGATATTCTAATTAAATATTAATAATAAGTTAACAGATCTCATGGTTCCTCAATTTCATGTATTTGGTAGACAAAAGTAACAATCTGCTTTTAGTACCTTTACCTTTCCTATAAGAAACACATAGAGAAATAAATCTAATACTGTATTCAGTGAATGATATATAATTAAAATGTTAATAAAGGTTTCTTCAAAAACCTAAAAAAACAGCCATACTTTGATACGCTATAGTCTGATGCTAATATTTTAATTTTGAATAAAGGGTGCTGAATTTATTTAAAATATGTTGATGTACTTTTCAAAACCGGCGCTCAAATGATCTGTTTTGTTAGTTTATAGAATACAGTGTTGCGTTCTTTATTTCTGTGCTGCGTCGAAGCGTAAAATCATTCCAGACACATCTTTTTGTTAGTCTGCGAACAGACAATGCATTCGTTTTTATCAATGGGCTTTAAGAAAGTTGGCTTTCAAAGGGCTTGTCTGATTAAAATTTAATAAGTAATTAATTTTCAGATATTAACAAAGGTGCGTTTATTTCTTTTGAACGTTTTAATTTCAGAACTTTGAACGTTTTAGAAAATTGTTCTTCAGAACAAAGGAAGTTTCTCCTGCTTTCAGTATTAAGATTATTGGATTTGGTTGAAAATGAAATGTAATATTTAGCAGGGAAAGACTCTTATTCTATATTTCTTATTCATTATGCTTGATTGATTTTGTTATTCATTAGAAATCGTATCGACTATTGTTTCGAAATGCTACCGCATTAAAGTGATTGAATTTGCCTATTAGACCCTTTTCTTACAATTGTTTTGAGTTACTAATTATCAGAAATATAATCCTCTTCGTTACAGTATAAAAAAATTGAATTGCCTTTGGATTACAAAATACAGCAGTATTTTGAACATAAATTTGTTGACTTTCAAATAAAGTTGTGTGGCACGTTCACACAAAAGGGGAAAGAAATCCTTCTAGCTTCTAATGGGTTGTATTACAATTTTTTTTTAAAAAAATATACTGTGTTTTCTTTAGATTTTTTAACCTTTAGATTTGACTTGTTACCTTAAAGAGCTATAATATATGTTTAGAGGAGCACAAATAATTCGTTTATTTCGTCAATATTTTGTTTTTCCATCCCACAATGTAACCTCCACGTTATTCATTATCATAAAACTACCCTATTTACAAAAAGTCGCGCCACATCACGGTAATTATCAAAATAAAACTTTACACCCCAAGTCCCGTGCCTTTCACACCGAGTAATTACTTTTCTTAATTACTCCTCGAAACAAACCCATTCAAAAGACCCTCCCTTTTGACTTCCCATCTTACAACAATTATCCATAAATTTCTAATTTCCCGCACTCATCAAGGCATATAATTAAGACGAAATCTTCCTTATGTGTAGGCCATTATGGAAATGGGGGACGAACAAGGCGTAAACTTAAATCGATGGTTGACCACTGGCCCTTGCTATCTATAAAATGGGACTTTTGATGAAACTAGATTTGGATATTAGTCCTCGCTTAATCCGATGGTCCACTGGTTATGCTCGTTTAATTAGTGTGGTTGTCCCCTTTGGGATGCGCATATGATGGCGCTGGTCATCAATGGATAAATAGGTAATTAGTGGAATTAACCAAGCAAGGTTCTTGTCATTAGTCATGAGGGAAGGGCAACCGAGTGGGATGATAAAATGTGTGCGGAATTACCGAATGTACTCTCTATAACCAATATTTGTGTGTCGCTGTATTTCTTGGGACTTCTTTGGCGATGGATTTATCTTGGGGGAAATTACAGCTATCTGAGAACGCCAGCTAAATAGCATGGTGAGGAACTGATTTCAGTTGCCTTTCTTCCAGAAAAATACTATATAGCATCCAGCATAAACTGCTGTACTCGAACCCCTATCCATATTTGAAAAACCATTGTGGTAAGATATTTACTACCGAACTTTTTGTTTCTCTCTGCAATATGCAATTGTATGTACTTCGCCAGTTTTGTTGGTTGCTTGCTTTATGTGTGGCCATGTAAGTACCACCAGAGTACATCCGGACTTTGCAAAAGGTGCGTTTTATAATGGTATGAGTTATACTTTAGTACCTAGTGATGTCATACATAAAAGTCTTATGATTGTCGCATGTGTGAATTTAGGTTGCAATTTTTGTAAAATTCATATTTTTGTAATGATTTGATTCATTAAAGAATAAGTTTCATAAGTAATTGCAACACCGCTATTGGTTATGTATTTGAGAAAGTTTCTAAACTGCCTCCAGGGGTCCCAAGAAACAAGTCAAAACTGTCTTTCCCAATGGCATCAGAGTCTGTTTCTGATCGCAGTCAGTATTAAATTGATAAAATGTTATTACTTTTGAACTTTTTCGGGTTACTGGTATTTAGTTTAGTCATCCTAATTTTAAGATTATTAATTATTTCATGTTGTCTCCTTGCAGAGGTCGCCCAGCGATGCTAGCCGGATCCGATGGGGAGGATGAGTTGACCCCGTACTGGGACCCCCTCTCCGACGACCCCTTCACCACTTCAGGGGCGTGTGACTGCCCCCCTCCCCCGCCCCGCTTCCTGGTTCCCCCTCCCCCCGCTCCTCCTAATTCAGGGGCGTGCAGGGGCGGCGGAGATCTTCACTTCTGCCAGATGGAGCCGGTGGGGGCGGAATTCACGCAAACTGCTTTTCCCTCCCTGCCCATCATTGCAGTGTGCTCGTCTGTTGTGCTTGTGGCTGTGCTGGTAGCGTCATTTCTTCTGTGGAAGTAAGTACTGCTCGGATACTAATAGGCGGGGTTTGTTTATACTGAATAGAAGGAGATATTGGGAAATGGTGAAGGAAGTAGCCTAAAAATCTCTTGTTTTTGCGTGGATTTTCTTATTTGAGGGCGAGAACTACTTTCGACCATATTTACGACTGTCAAGGAAAAATTGATAAGTTACCTTCCCCTCAACCATACTTAAACCAAATAGTTTAAGGAATTTGACTTTTACGTCCAGTATAATTTTACGGCAGCAGATTATGCCATTTGCTTACAATATATATTTATCTTTCATTGTTTACATTTTCCTTTGCAATCAAATTTCTGGTCAATAGATTACATTGGATTTTTCTTCTATTTGGATAGCAATTGTTCTTTTAAATTTTAAGGTCGCAGGTAAATTGAACATATGATACCTATTTTATTATGAAATTCCTTCTTTTTGAATTATTATAAAATGAGTGACATACTTTAGCCGTTTCTCAAAGTCCTTATCTAAGGAATTGTCTTTATTGTGTGGTTACATATAACAAGGAGCCGAAGAAATTATGAATATTATTTCATAACATATTTTCTTAACATTTATAGCTGACCAAACGGAATAGTGGTTAGCGTGTTAGCTTCTAGACCGTGAGGTTGTGGGTTCGAGTCCCGTGTTAGGCATGGGTGTTTGTAAATGTATGTTGGCTTGTCTAATGACGAATGTTTCGGCGCATTATAGCCCTCGTGTTGCTGACGGCGCCAGATAATCTGAAAACAACCAACCAACTAACTTAACATTTACATGGGCATTGCTCAATTTTCGCTGAATTCTAAACTGTTTTTAATGCTTTTTTTTTTTTTTAGCTTATACAGTTGGTTAAATATGTATATCAATTGTATCTTTGGTAATTATACTTTTATAGAATATTTCCCAACGGAATTAAATTATTTTGTAGAAATAAAAACATTTCGATAGAAATAGTAAATTAGAATCTGTCTTGGATTAAAGAGTGGAGAATAATTTCTGATTATTATCAAATGTTTCCATGCTTCGAACGATTTCTTGTTGAAAATATGTGGTTTACATTACCGACTGAACGAAATAAATATGCATTTATCCCAACAACAACAAAATTGTAGACATATATACCACCAGCAACAACATAATTTATACGTAACGATGTAAGAGTCTCTAGAATCACATAAGAGAACACGATAACCCATCTCCATGAACAATCAACCCCTAGAACTTCCAAAATGCAACAGAGCCTTCTTCAAAATCCCACTTGCCATTCAAAAACACAAAACCAGCAATTTAATGAAACGAGAACTCGTTACACTCCCATGTGATCCAACCAAAAGAAAATGGCGGAAATCAAGCAAGAACGTCATTGAATTTCCAACCATTGCTTACACTTGAATCGTTTCTTCTTGCAAATTGATCATGGACCTGCTTACAAACCAAGAAACGATTTTTGTAGAAAAAAATGTTATTTCCATAAATACCTCCCATTTCTTTTCACATTTCCTCCCTAAACCTATGCAGGGAAACAGTTGCTATCAATGTAATGGAAGATATGCTCATGGTCTTCTTGTATGAGGTTTAGTTTTTCTTGTTCTATTCACGTTTTACCTCTTCAAGGTTTTTGTCTTGTTTCTTGTATTCAATTTTCTGTGAATTGGAAGAATTCATCGAGTTTGGGGAGGAGGGAGTTCTCTTGATATAGTTTGGGCTGGGATTTGAAACGTGAAATATTCTCGCTAAATGGTTTTAATAGTTATCGAGCTTTTCTTGAGAAAGTTGGAAAAATGATTATTGTAATTTTGATTATATTTAAAACATGTAATGCTTTTTTAACTGTATTATTTCGACAAAATTTTAACTGCTCGGTGATTATTTTTAAAAATTACGCATAATGAAAAGATTATTTAGTTTATTTATCTTTTATATGCAAGCATATTGACGATTTTGAATCTTCTAGGCATCCATCTTGGCCTAACATCGTCTTATATACTTGTCTCTAGCAAGCTTCCAAAAAAGAATAAGCTTGTGCCACCATCCAACAATTGAAGAACTAACTTCATAAAAGTGGATTTCAAAGTCCCATTGGGTCACAAAGCGTTTAAATTGATACAGTATCATGAGAAAACTGGCCGGATTTATAAGTTCCGTTGTAAATTAAAGATTAAAAAGAGGTGAAACTCCCAGACATTCGTTTTGAAAGATCGAAGAGTAACGTTATCTTTCTCTCAAGTAAGGGAACATTTTCAAAATGAATTGCTTTCTACCAAAATAGTATTTCATGACAAGAACGCAATTCACGTCCATTGCTTCACACAGTCTTCTCCTACAGATTCCAATACTCTTTCCATAATCATGAACAAGGTAATTGATGATGATGAACGCGAATTTCGATTCATTTACCATTTTACTTCCTGCATTTTCCAGCCCAATACATGAAGAACAGATCGTAGCCAAAAAGTCTGCTTGTTGACATTCCCATAGATATTCGGAATTAATTTTTATTTGTCCGCGTAGGAAGCAACCAACATTGGCTATTTGTACGTTTATGACAGATACTTCGAAGCGTTTTCGCATGCTTAACGAAGTTTTCCTGTTTCTGCGCCAATAATCCCATTATTTATTTCTCTCTTCAACGAAAGCGTGCTGCTAATTATTTCGTCAATCAGTTAATTATTCTTGGGCGTGATTCTCCGGGGCTGTTGGCTGTGATATTGGCGGTGAGGTGGAAACTAATTCGCCAAGCTTCTGTGGTTCTTTGTTTTAGCGTATGCTTGTCGATTTTCTGTTTTTACGTCCTGTACTTCCAGAGTTACTCATTACCTCAGTTGCAGTAACAGCATAGATTGTAGTGAATTGCTCTAAAAGATTACCAATATTGTATTTGCTAGAGGATATATGGCGCAGTTTTATGGAGTTTTAATGGGCAGTGTTATTTTGGCAAATGAAGACGGACAACTTTCAACTTTCTTATAAGAACACGTATCGAATGAGTTATGAAACATTTCTGGTTTCATCAAATATTGAGTAGAGCTTTTTTTCGTGTGTGTGGTCTGGATAGTTGGCAGTTTCTAGTGGATATTGAATCTTTAAATTGTCCGCACTGTTTTCATTGTTGGAAGTTCTCCAACTGGCTCCGCTTCATTCTGGTAGTTTCGCTTAGAAACGCAAACTTTGTTTTCTCTCCTTTTTCGTCCAATTAATATTTAGTAAAAAATTGGCGCATAATTACACATTTTCGAATTTATTACTGGCGTCGGCTGAGTCCCTTATGTGCTAGAAAAAGAAGCTTTGCGGTTAGTTATTGTTCGATGAAAAGAAAAGAGTGTTGATAATTAGACTGTTCTCGTGAACTCTCGGCTGGGGACTATAGGGATTCGCCTGCTAGCTTGTTTCAACAAAAATTGCAATTTACGAATTAAAAATACTTATGCTTGCCAGTTTTACGATTTAGCCATATTGAAATGAATTTTTCATTCTTTCCGTTTCAAATTGTTCTTTGGAAAGGGTTTGATTTATTTTTTCTTATTAGTTAGTTCGAAGTTACTAAAAAACCCTAGATATTTTTCTTGGTTCATAATCATTGATTGATAAGTACCTGGTTATATATATATATATATATATATATATATATATATATATATATATATATATATATATATATATATATATATATATATATATATATATATATATATATATATATATATATATATATATATATATAACCAGGTACTTATCAATCAATGATTATGAACCAAGAAAAATATCTAGGGTTTTTTAGTAACTTCGAACTAACTAATAAGAAAAAATAATATATATATAATATATATATATAATATATATAATATATATATATATATATATATATATATATATATATATATATATATATATATATATATCTTTCGAAACACAACTTGGGGTTTTTCATTTCGCATTTTGTTCTTTTACAATGAGGATTGGCAAGGTTTCAACTAAATGTATTTTTTCTCCATAATTTTCCTTTTCCTACTTTTTTTTTTTTTTTTAATTCGCTGTTTCATTTGATTTTGAACTTTTGCACTTAACTGAAAACCTCAACTCTTCAAAACTAACTAACTGCATTAAAATCTAACATTAACTGAAATTCCTTAGTTTTGGGGGTCATTCAAGAAGATTGAAATCAAACAAACGACGACAACCTCAAAAAGTAATGTGACCTAGAACTAAAACTATAAAGATTACGTTTTAATATTTTTGTCCTATTCCAATTAAGAGTTTTGATGAGAAAATTATACGTTTCAAATTTAAAGGAAATTTTACTTTCAACAATTATTAAATACAGAAAACTCCTCCCCAAAAATTCCTCAGTCCAAAGTATAACGAAATAATAATAATAAACCGTCCCACTACACAGGAGACGAAGACTTAAATCATTATATATATATATATATATATATATATATTTTAATAATAAAAAAAAAAATTAGATATTTAAAAAATCTTTCACTGTCTAACACTTTTTTTATATGTATTTCTTTAACTTAATTTATTCTAAATTTAAAATACTTTTAACTGCTCACTTTTCCTTGCTGTTATAATTTTAGTTAAAATAATCCGAAAATGCACAGTTTCTTAAGATTTTTATAAAATCATAAATTTCATATTTGCTACCTATTTTGCAATTTTAATAACACGAGCCATACTTGTGATTATAAGTTAAAAATTTCTTCTCAACTCCTGCTCTAGAGATAAAACGCAAAGAAAGAAAATTTATATAATTCAAATTGTTTTGCTAATTATCTTAAAACTAATTATTAAATTCTGAAAAATATTCATATAAAAACAAACTTAAATATAGTAGCAAAATATATTAATATTTATAGATGCGACGCGAGATTAATAAAGGAAAAGGGAATATATTTATTTGAGTTTGGTTCACTTGAATGTATTTTTATTTAAAAAATGCATGATTTTAGTTAAATAATTATACAGTATATACGAATTCTATTGGAAAAATAGTTCTGAAAGTTGCTATTAGTTATTTGGACATTTTATATCCTATTTAATCTACCAATATTTCTAAAATCTAAAAAAAAGTAATTTAAATAAAAAAAATTCATTTAAATTTTATAAATCTGAACTATCTGATTTTTTACTTAAAAAAGCCAGACTTTTTATTTATCACTTCTACTAAAGATTTATATAAATATCTACCTAAAAATCAGAATTTTCGAAATAATTATAGTGATATAGAGATTTTTTTACCCTGAAATGAAATTCATTGTGTAGTTTCAGTTTTTGTTTTTAAGTTGAAATTTAGCTAAATTGAATCAGCTTTAATTAAATTATAAAACTTGATATTAAGGAATTATTGCTATGTGCTTTTCTTTTGTCTCACGTTTTTGTTTTCGTTGCGTTCGTTTTGCATAGAATATTTTATGAAAAAGTAAAGGTTTAAACCAAATATTTTTTGTATTTTCTGAAAATGCTGGTGCTTTTTGGTTAGAGAAATGCATTTTTAGTAATATTAATGATCATGATCTATGGTTGATTCGAAATCTTCTGAAATGCACGAAGATATCATCAACTAGATTAATATACACTAATACTATACAAGCTGTTCTTTTAAGAAAGCAAAGGAATCATCGAAACATCTTTTCTCCGCCTTGTACCATGGGATTTTGTTTTTTTCCATGAACTTACCAAACACTCAAATTTACTAATTAGTTAAACATTTAGAAATATATTATTTAGAATAAAACACTAAATAAAGACCTATACCCTTTCTTTATCAGAATTGATCGCGAATTTAAGAGCGATCTAAAACAATAGTATTTCTTTGAACATCTAATGGATATTTTGTGTGAAAGACAATTTTGCAATCGTATTTTCAGCTAATGCTGTTTTGAATGGAATCTTAAATCCCTAATGGCATTTTTCTAAGGCTATGCAGTGTATGTAAAAGGTTGGTTATATTTTACATCTAATAAAAAAAAAAAGCTTTATTCGCATTAAAGCATTTATTAGTAATGCATTTTTCTATAATCCTCTGCACATTTGTTAAGGACTTAAATGGCTTATTCAATCTACATTTCCATTCCAGCAAATAACTTTATAAGTAGATTAATTTTTTTTATTCCAGTCTTAAATTAACCTGCATTAGCCAACCTTTCTTTTGTTACTATAGAAAAAATTATAAAATCGACGATGATTTTTCAAAACTAAAGCTCGCATAAAAAAAAAAAAAAAAAAAATTATTCGGTATTGAAGTTAAGTCCCAATTTTTTACATGCGTGATTGAGCTGTATTGTAGACTGTTTGTTACCGTTGGAGCATAAGACATCAGTTTCTTTTTTTCAACTATGCGGGTGTTGCAGAATGAATGGAACAAAAGTCTTTTTGGAGTAAAATAGCACCTGTGAGCTTTGCTTCGTGTTTTTTCTTTTTTTCATTCTCTGAATGAGATTTCTCTTACCTTATGTTATCCGCTTCGATTGTTTTCAGCTCAACTTTTGGGACTTTTTTTTTCGACTTTAGTTATCGTTTTTATTTTCTCTCTTTTACAAGAATAAAAATCTTAAGTGGGAGAAGTTTACGCTCGAATTGCCTTTTCGACGGAGGGGCATAGTCAAAAACTAGGATTTGACGTTTCACTAAACGCTGCGTTTTGCAATGGAGCTTTTATTATAGTTATTATCTCTTTTGCTCTTCGTTTTTTTTTTTATTATTTTTTTTATTCGCATCGTTAGGTTCATATTAGGTGGCTCACTGTTGATTCCGAAACCGGTATAATTCACCCAATCTAAATACGTCTGATGAAGGCAAAAATAAGAACTGACAAAACTGTGTATGGAATTGTTTACTTGGGTATTGAAAAGAAAATAGGTGATTATTTTGGTTTGAATTTATAAATAGAATTTTTGCACAAAAAATAAGTTTTAGTATTCTTAATTGAAAAATGCATTCTGGATCTTATTATCTTGACCATCTCTCTTCCATTCGACGTGACCATGCATGAAACATAACATTTGATTAAGGCTTGAAACTAACATTCGCCAAGGCAAGGAAGACATAAGGTGTAGCATTTGAAGTTTTCTTATACCACTTGATGGAACTCCAATAAGGTGAATAATTGATGAAAATGAATTTTTTTTTTTTTTAGTTAACGTTGCTTATGAGAAAGTCAGCTAGGTTTAAATTTAAAATGCATTAAAAATGTTTATTATCAACTAATATTAATAATTTATTTTTCAATACAATTATCAGGCCAGGAAAACAGTCCTCGATCATTCTTTTTGTTTCGTTAACAGCACACAGAAGACAAATCTTATCCTGCTTATTTTCTCTTTTTATCAATTTTACCGCCGCCTCAGAATTGACGATAGAAAATGCAGTTTTTCCACCAAATGTCAATTGAACAAATCCCCAACCTTATCGAGACACACAGCAGAATAAAATTCCAATATCTGGGGAAATCTTTATCGTCTTTCACACACAAAAAACAACTATAGTCTGTTAGATGTAGGCATAAACTAAGATACCATCATCTACCTTCTCGCTTTACCAACGGATGGTTCCAGAGAGCAGCCACTCTAAATTGTATCAAGGATTCCTAGCTTTGTAGAATGGCCGCGTCAAAGAATCTACAACACCCTCGAGGTGAAATGTCGTCGGTACATCTTGTTCGAAAGTTCCAAAAGGGGCTTTACGTGCTGAGCATGAGATACACGTTCGCACAGATCGCGATTACGATTCTATTCATCGGATTTACGAGCGCGTCAATCGATGTTTTCTTCCGCGACGTTTGTTGATAGGCTATGCAAATTCACGTGTCAAAGTCGCCTGGATGGATGGGGAAGGGTTGAGACCTCGGTGGGGAGGCTTTTTGGAGATTTTATTTTGCAGCTTTTGTTGGTGGAATGACAGGATGTTCGTTTGGGAGCAAGTGTCAATTCCGTCTGATGTGGTTGTTGTTTCTGTCTTGTAATTGTTTTCCATGGCATGTTTTTATTCAGTTTTGTTTTTCTGTGGGATGTATGTCCTCGGCCTGTTGCCTCTGGTCCTCGGTGCTGCCACCGTGATGTACATAACTTAACTTTTGGTTTTCTTTGGCTGTTTCTATTTTTGCCTGGAAGTGGGTTGAGTTTATCAATGTATGCTGACACCAGTTTAAGAATAGTTTTGTCTGTTGTCACTTGAGATTTTCGAAGTTACTACTTATTTAGATCAACTTAAGTCGACGAAGTGTTTTTCATCTTGACTTCACATTCATATCAAAAGACATCCACTTCTCTGCATCCTTTTCGCTATTAATTTTATTATAAAGTTATTTTTTAAATTTTTATTTAAAGTTAATTTTATTATATAATTATCATAAAGTCGATATATTAATAATTATAATACTTTAACATGCTTTTAATATCGCTCTAAATTGAAGAATTGTTTCTTGAGTTTAGATTTTTTTTTAATATTTTATTCTAGTTTAAAAGTGATTATAGAAGTTATTTTAGAGGCTGTAATGAAACGTTAAAAATTGTTAACTATTATGTTTATTAATTATAATTCATGTTTACGAGCAATGCAATTATTATCTAAAAAATTAACTTGTTTCAATAAATGTCCCAATATTACTTTCGACGTATCCGGGACATCAAAAATACAAATGAATTGAATACACAGTAAATTAGCGTTTAAAAACAAATTAATTTTCACGTCGGTTTATTTTTATAAAGCTAATTCTCAAGTATTCCGTATTCAAAGCATCTAATCATTTAATTGTCTGGCAAAAGTTTTTTGAACTTTGGAAAACATTTTTATTTCTCGAATACCAAAACTGTCTATTGCTTTCAACGAAAAGAAATGCCATTTTTCTACCTTCTAAAATTTCAATTCCGGAAATTCTAAGTGAATATCTTTCTTTGCAAAAACAACTTCATTTAGAATTTGCAAAAGTTATTGTTAAGAATTCCATTCCCATGGTGATGGTATTTCTTTATTGCCAGATCTCTAATTAATTGATGGAATTTCCTCCAATTCGAAAAGAATTTCCTTTCGTACAATAAAAATCAGACAATGATCCGTTTTTCTTTTCGCAAATGAAGTGATTTGATTTCTTCTTAAAAATTGGCACAAATTAGCAGTTGTTTAGGGAAAAGCTCAAGGAACTAAATAACGTATTTTTCTAAACCAACTATTTCGCGAAATGAAGTTTTACTTCCAAGTTCCGAAACTGAGGAATTGGAAATTCCATCTTAATGATTTGTTCTTGATTGTTTCGATAATCCTTTGAACTTCAAAAGTTTTTCAATCAATGAAGTTCTTTTTATTTTATTTTAAAGTTTTCGTCTGAAGTAATTAAGATTGACAGTATAAAATTGTCTCTCTTATTTTGTTGAAAAGTTTTAAAGTAAAATTTTAGTTTATATGTAATGTTTCATTGGGCCTATGCTTTTATAAGCTTACACACATAAAATGCTATTAGTACAACTAAAAGGAATGCTGCAAGTGATGAGGTAACGTAGTTGAAAAGTTTAAAATTTTATGACGTTACACAAAATCAAAAAAAAAAAAAAAAAAAAAAAAGAATCTATATATTTCTGATGTATTCAATAGTATTTAAATTGATTAACGTCTCTTAATTTTCAAAAATATAAATTTATTATAAAACCACTTGAATCAATCACAAATTTATTTTTGGAGTTTTTTTTTCTTCTTCAACTACATCAAATTTATTTGAATTATGCAAATTCAATCTTTAACATGCAAAAGGAATTGCAATTTTATTTTTCGTACGAAATACGATAAATACTATCAGTAAATTTCTAATCGAACTGAAATGTCAGAATTAACGTGATTTTTCAAATCCTAGATTCCTTCTCAAATGAAAAATATTCTGAGGGTTATCTATAAATTTATATAAAGGACAAAGAAAAGAAATAGAAAATATTCTTGGTGAAAGTGAATCGTAACTGAGCGAAAGAAGTATCCGAGAAAATATCCTTTATTCCCCGAATATTTTTTTTTTTGCCTTCAGGCTATTGGTTGTCGTGTAGCAGACCATGTTTGAGAGGTTCTCTTTTTAGGGTTGTCTCAATATTCGGGTTGAGCCAGATGAGAAATTATCGCCAATAAAGGAACTGTTGTCACTAATGTTACTTTTCATGAAAATGTGTTCATCTTTGACCTGATAAGGAAGCTGTTTTCCATTGAAATGATTTATTAAGTATTCATAATTCAGTAAATATAATTTCACATTGAATCTTAAGGATATGGTAAAGTTATTTTTTTTATGTTTGAGTAAATTTATTTTCTGTATTCATCCCATTAAACCTAGTGTAATTAAGTTGAACTTTTTTTCTCGAAAATATGAATAATATTTAATAAAAAAATAAGCATAGCATATGATAATTATTTACTTGCAATAAACTCTCATACGTAAGTTTATTATTTTGTTTTTTTTTAATAAATATGGTTTGAATGAATCTTGCTAGATTTTAAATTACATTAAAAAGTAAGCATTGCTTTAAAAACTCTCTTACTCGTCGTGAAAATGTTATCAACACCATGTTGAATTTGAATTACGAAATGGTTGAATTAATTCGTTAAAGGTTTTTATAAGACTCACAGAGGAAACTATGCTCTCTTGTGGTGGGTATGTCAAGCAGAAAAGAACCACGAGGAGTAGAATGGCGCATACGAGAACTGCAAGTTTGTTTCTTTATACTATCAGTATCGTCGCGGAGAAACAGCATTTACGTGACCGTAGTTGCTGATAGGAATGATGATATTTGCTTAAGTTTCAGCGTCATACTTGTTTTTTAAACATAGGTTTTACATAATTGACATATTATTTAAATTATTAAAATATTCTTACACTTAAAGAATGTTTCTTATATGTATATAGTGAGGTGAATTGGAAGATAGATACTCGGAAAGCCCTAATTGGTCATGAATGAGAACGCAGCAGCCAATCAGCGTTTATATTGGGATTGTTTATTTACGTTTTTTTTCCAACTAAACCTGTCCTCTAGTGTAGGTAATCATTTAAATTGTTATACATTTATGGATAGTTGGGAATACTGTTATTCAGAGTGGTCACAGAACCGGGAAATCGGAAATGTCAGGGAACTTTTTGAAATTTCATGAAAATCAGCGAAATTTTGTATTGTTTAAGGTACGTTCATCCATATTTTGGCGCTATTTACATGGAGATTTGTAGTGGTAAGCCATTAGAAGTATAATGTTTCGGAATAATTTAAACTTTTCATTACCAGCAAAACTATTTTTTAAAAAATTGCATATTATCTCTGCATAATTGCATATTATCATTTTCTATTTGATAAGGGTGTCAAGACTTCTGAAAAATATAAGAAAATTGGGAAAATTTGAAAAAAAGTTTGCCCTAAAATCAGGGAATTTTTTAGAAATCTGTCAGGGAATTATCAGGGAACTTTTTTTCCTGAATTTTGTGGCCACCCTGTTATTATTTTTTTTTATTATTATTATTCGAGGCATTGTTTGTTATAGTTCTTTTAGCATGTTTTCTTATTTCGAATATAACGATGAGGACCTTTGGCACCCTTTCCTTGCTGTGCCGGACAGAAATCTGAAACTTTTTTTTAAAACATGGAACGGTGACCCACCCTCATACGTATGCGCTAGTTTGACCAAAACCGTAATGACGGGTCCCATGGCTACCACTGGGCCGTATATAAAGTTTGAACATTGTGCATTACCTTATGCTAACATATGGGAAATTGAAAGTAAAAAGTTACCCTACACTATTTTTATAATGTGTGCGTATGTATTTATGGTGCTAACTGATGCACCGTACTAGGTACAGTTTAAATACTGATTGATCGACTTTATTTCCTCAAGTGACTCGTCTTACCGAAGCCACTTTTCATTGAATAATTTTTATTTAAGTTTTATTCGGGCCTTTTATTTCAACAATATAAATCGGTGCATCATAATTTGCTATTAATTATGTCTTAAATGATAACCATCTCGGAATTGTTAAACTTATTCATCAGATTCATCAGACAACACTTATCAGATTTTTATTACATTTCAACTACATTTTAAAGTGGATTTCCCTTCCGTTTTCCACATTCTACCGGCAGTTAAATGATTTTTAATGTTGAGAACTTAGTACCATTTTATCGCCAATTCAGCAATACTTCTTCCACCCCAGCAACCCTATTCGCTGGACAACACGAATGTCTCTTTTCTACTGTATTTTTCTCATCTCGGCCTCTGCTGCTCTCCGGCTATAAGTCATGATCAAGCTATTCTTTGTGAAGGTTGCCTTCTTCTTTCTTATTCTGGCAGAAGAAAAAAAAGAATGGCGGGAAAAGAAACGATACAGCACCTTATGATAAAAAGAAGAGGGGGTTACGAGATTATTTTTTTTTTTCACTCCATTGGTGGCTTGAACAGATGCCAAGTATTTGGTCACTTGGGGCATTTCTCCGACGTATCGTTTGCAATCGAGAATGTTTCATATTTCTTGTTTGGTGGCAAAACCACGAGAGGAATCTTTTGAGATTAATAAGAGGTAGATCATAGTATTGCAGTGAACAAAAATATTGAAGGCGAAAAGCTAAGGTATCTCCGATTGTTTGTGTTCATGATCTTCAACTTTAAAACCACGGAGATTATTGTTAAAAAATAATATACTTGGTTGCGTGTAAGTATTTGAGTCCAAAACATCACCTAAGACATAAATGTTGGTGGTTTTACTACTTTTCTTTAATTACAATCATTGTTTTGAAGATTAAAATTACTATCAGTATTAGTTAAAACATTTGTAAGTGCATATTTTAGCTATGCAAGTACAGACTCGCTTCGTTCGTTGAAAGGTTCATTACTGCGTAGGCAGCTCTCTTCGATCAGTAAAAGGTTAATTGCTACGCAACCCCTTGTAGAGGAGAAGGAAAAAAAAAAGGGAAAAAAATCCACTTAATACAATAATACACCTCCTCCCTTCTCCGACAATATTTTAACATTTTGTTTGTGAAAAGCACTATTAGAAACCCAGACTATTTATGTGTAAAATGTCAAACTTCCTTGCCTATTGGAAGTCACTTTATAAACAAACTTTATAAAACTTTTAAAAATTAACTAAAACGCTCTAAAATGTTAATTTTCTGTTTGACAGAAATAAAATTAGAATACTGGTGTGGAAAATTTTAGACTGTGCCTATTGGAAATAGCTTTGTAAAAAAAAAAAAAAAAAAAAAAAAAAAAAAGGAAAAAGTTAATTGAACTTACTGAAATTTTAACATTTTATTCGTCAAAAGCACAGTTAAATTGTTTTTAAAATTTAAAAGTCCTACACATATTTAAAGTTACTTTCTATAAAGCCAGAAGGACAAAGTCACAGATAGATTGTTTTATTACCCTGTAAAAATTTTTGTTACACCTTGCACCAAAAATTGGTTCCCATTTAGATGCAACCAACATTTAGTGCTTAATTTCACGATTTAATGGTGCTACCTCGAACCGTAAGCTACCGGTGCTACTTCGGACCAATTTTGTGTGCAAGGTGGAACAAAATTTTCAACAGTGTATTATAGATGTATAGAAAAGGTACAACAAATTTTAGTTTAAAGTATATATGCACGCAAATCTTTTTTTATGTCTACTCGACGCCTAATACTTAACTTTTCATGTTGGTTTCGTGCATAGCGAAGGTAATACTGGACCCATGAGAAATCTCGAGACCGTCTTTTAGTATCTAATAACCCTTAGCAGCTTTCGTGCCAACGTCGTCCTACTCCTCACACTAACAATCTAACTAGAAGTTAAAACCAATTGTCTGTCGTAACGAAATTTCACTTCACGTTGCGGTGTTTTTCACCATTTGAACTCGAGTCGGAACTTCTACGTAACTCTTAGTTCTCCAGAGGATATAATTACCACCTGAGCACATTTTACACTAGTAGCGCAGTAGCATACAAAATGGCCACCGTGGGAGACGTTAGTGACTTTGAATTGAATTCGGAAGCGAACTGCCGAGTTTAGTTGCACTTCTCTTATAGCTGGAAGACGATTGCTGTTTTGGACTTCTTCCTTTTCGAAGTGTTCTTGGAGTTGAAATCTAATTTCAGATGATTCGAAAGAAATTAGTCGAGGCGAGAACGAAAAAAAGAGTGATTCTGACGCGCTTAGGGAATAGGTTGGGGAAAAGGCCTAGTAGGGGTATTTTCTTCGGGTATGGGAAGGAATTCCCTTTCCTAATCACAGAAAGATCACAAGAGTTAACTTTTATGTCTTGCTAGTGCAATTTTAATTCCGTTTTCTCTAAAGTTGCATTATGTCTTATATAAAAGTTAGTAATACGTTTATATGCTGTTAAATTTCGATTAGCTATTCAAATGTGTACCAAAACATGACATTAGAACTGTACTAGTTCTTTTTTTGTCTGCATTTCGTATTTTAACTTCTGGACTATAAAATCGTATGATCAATAAACTAAATTTATCGCCGGTGTATCAAATTTAAGTCTTAAAATTTCAATAGGGAGAAATCCAAATGTTAAGTATAAATGGATGTGATTTAGTTATAAAAACTATCCAGTTGATTATTAAAAATAAATGAGTAAAATGTTGTGTCACAAGATAAAAATGAAAGTCATAATATAAATAGCGAAAACTGTTCGTATATTTTTATTGTTGAACTTAAGCACGTTTGTTCAAACAAGTCAAATTCAACAAAACCTTAAAAAAAAAATGTTCTCTTACAATTTGTAGAGTTCTTGTTTCACATTACAACGTCATCCAGTACTGGTGTGTTTAAAATTATTTCTCAAGAAAATTAGTTGAATTTTTAAGAATAATCTAAATTAACAGCATTGTTACTGCTGATTATTCAATTTCTCAGGTTAACAGGTTAGAATCAGTAAAAATCTGCACACAACGCTAGTAAGTCGAACCCCTCAGCTCACCACCTAAACAAAACAAAACCACATGAAGATTGCGATTACTGCTGACATTTCATATTTCTCAGTGTCATCAAGCCCAGTGGTGCCGTTGTGGGGTTTCGAAACTTCTTCCTCCGAGACAAGTTAAATTGAATAAATGGGGCATCTCAGCAGATAAATCTCCATCTCTGTGCGACGACCTCTCTTCCTCATAATCCGGGAATTATTTGGACTTGTTTAAAGCGGTGTGAAGGATGGATGGTACAACAGCTGGGGTCTTCATTTTCCGTCAAAGATTCGGAAGAGGAGGATGAGAGGCAAACCGTGGCACGATGCCAGTGGTGGGATTTGGATGATTAGTTGTTCTTTCCTTTATGGTACAACTTGATCCGGAAAGATTTTTAGGAGGGAATATGTTCGCGTGATCTTCTATCGAATGGAGGAAGGTGTGTTATTTTGAGGCCTGGAAATTTTACAGACTGGACAGCATTGCTTAAATTTGGAAAAACTTGGACATCTACTTCTTGGTTTCTTGTTGTGATAATATGAAGTATAAAATAAAACAATGTTATGAGTTGGATTTGTTGAAGGTGTTGGAATGCTTCCTACTTTAGTGGTTGGCCTTTATTTAATATTTAAATTGCGAAATTTACGACATTAAAGAAGTAGTATAAGGAAGCATTTGTAGTTGGATAAAATTCCGATTTTACAAAAGATGGAAAATTTTCTACCCCTGTCCCAATTTAACATATATTTCTTAATTTAGCTGTTAGTCATTTTACACTTATTTTAAATAAAATCTTACAGTTTAAAAAACTTTTGGCATCTATTCCCAAGAGTGAATTTTAAGTAAATGAGGATCATGATGGTTTTTAACTCTTTATTTTGATTGACGGAGCTTAAATGCTTTGAGATCCATTGAGATTTTGAAATTACCTTCTATGGAGGCCGTTCTTCAATTGTTGGATGGCAGAAAAAACTTATTTCCCTGGATGATTTTCAATCTTCTAGGAATCTATCTTCCTTGCATCGTCATTTATATTTGTCTTCAGCAAGCTTCAAAAGAGAAATAAGCTAGTGTTGCCACTCAACAATTGAAGAACAAACCTTCTTAGAAGTGGATTTCAAACTCCTGATGAATCTCAAAGCGTTTAAATTACTACAGTATCATGAGAAAACTGACGGGACATATAAGTTATATCAGCAAATAAAGATTTAAATTGAAATCTTCATTGTGATTTTTATTGCCTGGGGAGCCCCGTTTCTAAAATAGATTACGTTCAACTGTGACGATATTATATAACAATTACGCAGTTCAACATTTGGAATTATTTGTGGAAAATTGGCCTAAATGCAGGTATCGACAAGTACAAATTCTGGTACAAACTGCAAATAAGTATCTCTAAATTTAATAACAGCATTCTTTGACTACTGCGAAGTGCATAATGAGGGAATGGGTAGTAGGAGGGAGGAGGTGAATGTGGAGAGAACAGGATTCTCCAAATTAATCTAATTACTTGTTAGCGTCCGGTTATGAAGGAGACCGGAATTAGGAGGACACAGATCTGTCTCCTCATTATCCAATGAAGAAGCACTTTTTGTTTTGTTACTTGGTTTTTGTTTTGTTGTTCCTTAATTAAGGAGATCGTTCGTCATTGCTGGAAAGTTCTAGTGTCCTATGCAGTGTCAGCTTGGGTTCAACGGAATATGAAAAGAAAACTATTGTATTGAAATTTTGGAAGTTTTGTTGTTGAATAATGTAAAGTTTTGGGTATTTGTTACATGAAATGTTTTGTCCTTCTTGCATAGCCTACTATGATCTAAATTGGAGTTAGACGGATTTTTTTTTTTAAAAACTAAATATTATTTAAAGCAGAACGTAAATTTAATAAATTAGTCTTCAGAATCTGAATTTGCCTTCATTCAGCTAGAATAATGAAATAAATCTATACAGATTAACCTCGTCAATTGTATACAAAGAGCTGAACATAGTTACGTTTATTAGTTGTGCAATTAGAATATCACATCACAAAGTAACAGATTAGGATATTACAAAACATGCATACATTCCAGGAGCTTGTGAATTTTTTTATTTTTTTTTAACTTCCACCTTAAAAGTTTTCAGTTTTAGAATATTTCGGTTACATGTTTACAGTTACGCTACCATATAATAATATCAGAAACCTTTGTGTAGGACGACAATCTTAAGATTGTTTGCATAGGATTTATTTTGTTGTGTCAAATATGCTCTTGAAGATACATTAACCTTCGCGACTCTTCCAAGGCGGTTTCTGTTCTTCCATAAAAAATCCTCTACAGGTAATTCATTGGGCAACATCTGGACACATTTCATTCCTCATTTGAGGAAAAATCATCCAACTTTTCAGCTGATAAGAACCCCCACGTCTGGAGTTGCGGGTAATTGCACCGAATTCTAAAGGCCAAATAAATCATGACGTAATTGACGGCTAAATGCCCTTGCTCTCGCCTCTATCTCCCGTGGTATCCACCCTTGCGATGCTATCACTTTGTTGGACGAGTCAGCCACGCTTTACCCGCAAAAGTCCCGACTCCCAAAATCTGGAGTTACTATCTGAAGAGAGTGTAATTTAGCACTCTGAGGTTTTCGACCTGATGGCCCATGGTTGTCTTGCCGACAGTTTGCTCGGGATAAAATACTTTATGGTTTGCTTTTTGTGAGGATTTGAAATGAAGCGGAACAGATAACATGCGCCAATATGGTTCTTAAACTTGCCAAAAGCTTGAATTAAATTTTGTATTTGTCGTTCAAAGCTTCAATTTTCGAAAATTTCGTCTTTGAATCTGAAAAAGTATGCTTTATTTTAAAATGATTGTTAGTTACTGCTACTCCTCAAAATCTGAGTACCATAGAAGACAGCTACATGGTGTTGAACAATTTTTTATTGATGTGTGAATAAACAATTTTATTTCCTTGAAATTGCTTTGGAAATTGCTGAAAAATATTGAAACGTGGCTTCTATGATGGTAATGTTTTTTTTTTCTTTTCTACTTTTAAGTTAATCTTCCGTTTGCTTATTTACATGGTAATTGGACTTTTATTGCAATAGTATTGACTTCTTTTCCACATTATCAGATTTAGCCATAGGCCCACCTAATAGCTGTGGGGTTACCGCTCTGGCCTTGCATACTGAAGGTGCCGGGTACGTATCCTTGGTTAGGCAGTGTTATTCGTTGTGGTTCGGAATCCACATTAAGCTGTAGGTCTCGGATTGATTAGCCTTAATCATACACACAGATGAATCGTTGAGCAAACAAACCAACCATTTGGATTTAGTCATATAATATGCTCCATTATGATTCGCCCTTGGCATATGAATTTGTAACATTACATTTATTTTTTTATAGCTCTAACTTCTCCCTTTAAAAAAAAAAAATATTCTACAAATGACAGGATGTCATTCAACAAGCGCTGTGTGCCGAATGTCTCTGCTCGATGATTAATTTAAAATTCAGTCGCCTCGTAAACATTAAAAACAAAGCAATCTCCATAATTAGGATGTAAAACCACTTAGAGGTACTATTAATATTGATCCAGTTCCTTATTAGTGTAGTGACACAATAAATTTCCTCACTATTAAACATCGAGCCGCATAAATCCTATGGCCAGCCAGGTCTAGGATATCTTTGTTATACTTTATTTATCTTTCGTTTGTTTTCTACGACTCCCATGGTCTTATTTCGATCTTCCAACTACCTTTTCGAATATTCTCAGGGACGTTTCCTTTTTGGCAGGAAGGAAAAACTTTTTGGAGCCATCTATTGCCTTAAAAAAAGAATCTTCAGAGGCAACAACTTTTTTTATCTTTCTTTCTATGGAACCTTCGCTGTGTTTTACTCAAACTCGCCCTCTGAGATCTTTGTCTTTATTTGGACGGTTCGCTTGAAAGTTTTTTTTTCCCTGAGTTGTTTGCAATGGATTTCTGAAGGCGTCCGGGTATAATACCACTAGAAAGAAAGTTTGGTGAAAAAATCGCCCCTTTTTTCGCCTTGAAGTGGAACTGGAATTCCCTTTTTTTAGTGTTTTTTGGAATGTGTGTGTGGGGGCTTTTTAATTTTTACCGTCTGCAGCTAAAATTAAAATTTTTTTAGGTAGTACAAGCACAGTAGTTAGAGTTTAATAAAAAATGTGTAATTATTTAAATTTGAACTTGCAACTGTACATTGTGATATTATCTAGAGTTAACTTTTGTAATTTTTTGTCTGCCTGTTATAATTTAATTATTTATTGCTAGCATACCAACAAAAACTAGGAGTATGCAACATCGCACAACTTTCGATTTCACTATAATACTGCATTTAAATTTGAAGTTGATTGGTGTTTTTCACCGTTTTAGTATTTTCATTAATTAAAAAAAAATGGCCAGCAATAACTATATTTTTGGTAATATTACTTGTCTAAAAGAAGGAAAAAAAAAAAAAAAAAAAAAAAAAAACCCACCAAAATTGCGAAATTGGAGATATATTTTTAGAAAATTACTACATTACCTTTCGCTTTTTACGCATTTATCGAATTTGTATGGTAATTTCGGAGGGGGGAATGCTTAGAACACCTTAAAAGGCATTAGCGCAGCGATTTTGATCTAAATCTCTTTAGCTGTTTTGAGAAATCGCTGGAAAAAATGACAGTTCCCTTGTGCTCATGCGCCATTTTGATACAAACCGATCAAATGATTGACACCAATAGCCCGTATGCATACAATAGTTGAACATCGTAATTTAATCCGTTCAAGAGTAATGCTGGCCATAGACACATATATATTTTTTTTCTGTACCACTTTTTGGAACTCATTACGATTCAAAACGTATAGGGAATTTTTTTTTACTCTATATATTGAAATTGATTTTTTACATCGTCTTTTTTATTAAATTTTATTTTATCTATTAATTAATTTTTTATTTATTTTATACCCATTATCTCTATTGAAAAGTGCATCAATGAAATTTATTCCTAAGAATCTACCTTCCGAATGTATTAATCAAACCTAAAATGCTGCTCTTATACCGTATCATATAAGTATAAACAACTGATTTTAAGTATCGAAGATTGAAACTTGAGTGAGTATGAATACAACCATTTATTAAAAGGAGATTTTAGAACAACGGTAAAAGAGGATTGCGAATAATTGAACCCGAAAAGATTTTCCTCGTTTCTCTTGTTTTAACAATTTTATGTATTAAAAATGAAGTGCGCTTTGGTGTCATGAAACTTTAAAATGATTCTCTGTATTTTAAAAGTGAAAAGATTTTTCGTTTTTGAACGGGTTTCTATTTTTCTCTTATAGAATTCGTACGCTTATTTCAAAGTTGTAAATACGAAATGAAAGTAGGGTTCGCAGCTGTAAACTTCTATGTCAAGTTCAAGTTCTGCATTTAAATCTTATTTTAATAGCATTGTAGACAGTTTCAACGAATGCGTGAGAGAAAGAAAAAGAGCCCAAATTACTGAATTTCAATTATTTGTCATATTTTATGTGACATTTTAGAAAAATGTTTTTCTTGTAATATATCTGAAATGGGAAAAATCGTTGTCAATACTTCCAATTTTAAGAAGCATTCAGCGAAAAACTGATAATTTGTTTACTTGATTTATCTAAATAATATATAGGATGTAAATGCCAATCAAATAATAAATTTATAACTTGGATTGTTTTTCTATTAAACACTTTTAATGATAGGGCAATCTAATCATATTCATAGATTATTTTAAATTAAAGAATTGTATTGAATATATATATATATATATATATATATATATATATATATATATATATATATATATATATATATATATATATATATAAAATAAACTTTTTTTTTGTTTAACATGGTTTTAAAATTAAACTCACCCAAACAAAGGCTTAGTAGATAAGACTTGACTCCTATGCCATTTAAAAAAAAAGAATACTAGATAGGCGTTGTAATGTTTTACACTCTGAAGTTTCTTCGCTTTGTAAATTTTCTATTTGAAAGGAATTTCTCAAAAGAAACTCGAATATCACACTTCATCGCCCTTTTTTTCGTTTTGCTTCTTCAAATAGTCTTGTGTATACCTTCCTTAGACAACCTCGAAATACCTCGGCCGAGGATAAGGGGGTCTCACACATGATTATTGTGCGATTTCTCGCTTTAATGGCTCTCCAGCCCCCCCCCCCCCCCTTCTCCTTCTTCGCATAGGGTGAAATCAGATTCCGTGAGAGATCGGTATTTGCGCGTAGGCTGTTGGGCATCACGATTATTATTACTTTTTTTTCTTCCTTTTGCACTATCTTGCAAGAATCAGATAGACTTCGCCGACCACGTGTTTTTCGGAATTTCTTTTGTTGTGGATGAGGGAGGTATGGAAACTTTCCCCGATTTGCTGGCTTGATTAGGCCGGCCTTTAGGTGGAATTCCTGAGAAGTTTTAGATTCTGGTCATTACCAACTACGCACAGTCTTAACTGTTAATTTTAGAAAATTTGGATCGATATCATTGGGTGTGTAGAAAAATTGTGAGTTGCGTTATTCTTTGTTGGAAGATTACTTACTTATTGTATTCTGTAACATGCATTGAATTTTCAAAGATACGATTTGAAAGTCCACTTTTATTCAAAGGTGATACCCATTTCTTTTGTTCTCTTGAAGGTGGAATTACTGTAGAAAGACAAAATACAACACCGTTGAGATAATTGAAAAAAAAAAAAAAAAAAAAAAAAAAAAAACCTTATATTAAATAGATAGTTAATTTTTCCCCAAGAAAATTGTAAAGACTCCAAGGTAAAAGTGGGATTGCGTAATGCTATTTTGAAATAATATATTTAATCGAATAGATTTTAATTTGGTAAGAATATATATATTGAGCAATATATAAATCTCACTCTACAGTCTCCATAGCGAGGTTTGTAGAGTCTACACCCCCCGCTATGGTTCTAAAACATATCCTTTTCGTCAAATCTTAAAATAAGGGCATTATATTTCTTTTCTTAGTATAGATAAATCGCGCTAAATGCTTCCATGCAGCAAGAGTAGTATAAGAACTTTTTAAAGAACTTATCCAAAGGCACTCCGAAACCCATCATTTTGTTATCTCTACTCTAGTAGTCGGGTAGTGAAAAACGCAAACGTCCGAAAAATGCCTGGATTTTTTCCCCCAAAAAATGAAATGTTGGATGGTGGGGGAGTGAAGAGTGCACCCGCACCACATGGAACGAAGAACTTTGCAAAAGATTCCCAGAGAGCTATTTTCAGACGATGTATTCCCTCCAACTGATAAAGTTACCGCCGCGCTACGCCCCTCAATTGAAAAATATATCGTGTGTTCCCCTTACCTCGGATGTATCAGAGGCAGAGTCAAACGGGAAGAGTCTAAAAAACTTTATTTTTTCTTCACCCTTTTTGAGATGTAGTTTTCGAGAAGGCCAAAAAGTCGTACTGGAGAATCTAATGTTTTCACGATTTTCCAACTTCCCGCCTTCGGATTGAAAAGAAGTTTGAAGAAGAAGAGAAGGAATAGTTCGAAAGAAGTGGAAGCGAAAGAAAAGTGAAATTTTTTAGGAAGAAAAATATTTTGGTTTGAGTTTGGCAATCAGTTTTCAAACTCAATAGTCCAACTCTGCCGTCTAGCAGAACATAAAAGCGTGTTTGCTTCCCAGATTTAGATATATACTTTTTTTTTTTGCTTTCGCATCGACTGGCCTTTTGGATTTTTCTTCTGCGTTTTGAGATAAGCCAGAGGAGAAAATATATAAAATTCCTTTCTTTCCTGCTATCCTTTACGAATTTTTTTTCCTTTTCCTGTTTTGTTATGAATAAATCTTGTTTTCGATGTTTTTTGGTGGAAAATAATAGTAATAATAAAAAAAACCTGAAATTTGTATTACTGCATTAAACACGAAATGTTCTCCAGCATGGAATGCATATTGGATTTAAAGTAGGACAAGTTTTCTTAATCGTATACATACACAAGAAAAACACCGCATACCTCAAAGTTTTCTTGGAAGAAACTTCGACATTAATTTAACAATGTGAATCTGCATTTATTATTACAGCTTACAAAATTGTGAATCTACATTTATTATTACTTTAGTTAAACATTTTGGAAGTTATTTTGACGCCTAAGGAGCTGTTTGTATATTTAAAAATGTCCTTTGTACTGTTAGTTATATGATAAACTTCTATTAAATAGAGCTAAGAATTCTATCAAATGAAACTTGATTCTGGTTGTTTTAAATTGAATCTTAGTTTATTCCCATCAATGATTATACTAACTTTTCAAAGAGGTGTGTTTTAGAATAAAAAATGTGTACACATATCATTGTATTAGTTATATTGTGACTTTAAACAATGATAAATGCGCTAGTTAATACTTGAACTGGCTTTGTTGCTGCATGAGGGGTTTGTTATTGAATTATATAATAACATTATTTGAAATTGAATTTTGTAACATTTTCCCAAAGAATACGGTTGAAGTACTTTGTTGAAATTAAATGTATAGTTTTAGATTTAATTTAAAACTACGTATTAAACTATTTTTTTAACTTAAATACATTTATTTCATATTGGAATGTGTAAATGTTATTACAAATGTATAAATTCACTTCAGTGACTGCACAAATGAATTTTCCACTCAAGGTTGAAACGAATTATTCGCTCTCTTTGTTCACCCTCGGTAGTTTAATAAAACTTATTTTTTATTTTGGTATAAAATCTTGGCCATCTCTCTTGTTGTTTAGGCTCGGAACGAAGTTGACACCTTTCGACGTTTCCCGAAATTTGTTTTTAATTACAAAGACCCACTTCCTAATTAAGCCTAACATAGCTGATGACTTCCATCAGCGAAAATTTAATCTCTTCCTCAGACAGTTTTCGTCCTTCAGTTACCACCGTTGCCAAACCAGCAGGGGTAAAAGTCGGGCGTCATGTTGTTAGGCTCTTCTGACAGCTTCACTTGAGTGAGTTCGTTCTTTTGGCGGGTTTTTATGATGGTGGCTGTTATATCAGAAGTCGGCTTCTATTGTTGGATTTGTTAACAGCAGGGGCGGTGATGGGTTCTTTTTTCTTTTTACCATTCTTTTTCTTTGAAGAAGACCCTGATGGAGATCGTCATAATTTCAAGTCGGCTCGTTGCGTGAGGTGTTTAGGTTTCTGTGTCTTTTGCTATTTGCGAGAACAGCGACAATGTTGCTGTGTTGGCAGTTTGCAGGTACTTTAAGAAAAACATCAAAGTGGTGGCGGAAAACACTTTTAGGGATGGGATGAGAGTTTTTTTTTTTTTTATCGACTGAATATTTTTAATGTGTATTGCAACTCTAGAGCATTTTTAAGATGAATTGTCTTTACTTTAAAAACAGAAGACCCATTTCTTCATTTAAAAGATTAATTTTTTTTTAACTGAAAAAAAAAGTTTTATCTTGTCATTGAATGGTAAACAATTTTAATTTTATTTGATAAATTACTTTTATATAGCTGCCTCAAAGTTTCAAGAGAGTGTGATTTGAACCTGACTCAATCAATTCTTAGAAACTATAATTCTTTCATAAAACTATCTGATGAATTTAAATGTTCGTTAATTCACTTTTGTTGTTTTGAAATGAGTCCTATAGTTTATTAATGCAGCCAATACTAATCAATGAATACGAGTCTTGTCCGAAAGTGTTTCTTTCATTGTTCGTTCAAAATCTTAGATTTAAGGACTTCAATATAAATCACGTCAAAACTACTTTCATTCTAGCACAATGCGATTTTTCATCAATCGCAGAATAAAAGGGACTTCAAAAAACTAACACTGTTTGCCTCGACCCTAAATAAATGGTTTATTTGAGAAATCCACCATAAGTCACTATGCCAATATATTGAGTTTCCATCCCTTAAGACCGTTGAATAGGTTAGAAAAAGATCGCATGAAATTGGGTCACTTTATAAGGTGTTGGGGAGTCGTAGAAGTTTGTTTATTTTAGTCATCCTATTCTTCTGAAACAGTTTTTCTTGATTAACTTCTTCAACTAAATTCCAATTGTTATAAACAAGAACACCTTTCACTTTGAAGGATCTGATCGAAAACAACGTAATTGCTGGCCTTTCATCGGGGTCAATCATTTTGACTCTGGAATTTTAACTCCTGTTAAACCGTGGGCTTACCCAATCTCGAGAGATCATCGAAGGAAATCAGTGGCTATATTTCACAGCAGCACTTAGAGGACAGGAGATGCCTCACACAATCTTCTCCTACAATAATGCCACTTTTCCCGTTACCCGAAACAAGCTACTCTGTAATTTCGCGATTTCTTCTACTTTTGTTATTCTGCCATTTTTCTTTTTGCTGTTATTTCTGATCGGAATCATTCGGAAGTTCTGGAGCCTGGCAATGGTTAACATTCTTTCTGCAAATCGTCTGCTTTCGTGTCCCGAGGCTCTGGAGATGCTTTCTTTCTTTATTTCTGCCAGTAAATTTAGTGTTAGTGTTTTGGCAACGAAAACTGCAAATTGCACTATCTCACGAATGACTCCTAAGGCAATGGTTTATGTTTTCTTGCCTGCCTCTCAATTCGTTCTAACCACTGGTATTTGCTCCTACTTGGGATCGGCCCCTTTAATTTCAATCGTTTTCTGCTGCCCGATTGTGTTCTGTTTTTGTATTTACTTCTTTCAAGTTGCTTTTTGCGGCCATCCTCAGTTGGATTTTTTTTTTTCTAAAACGAAGGATGGTAATGTTTTGCCTGCGGTAACGAGAAAAAGTTTAATTGATTTCAGTAGTGATTTTGGGGTCATAATTCTATGTTGTCAGAATTTTAATGAAAATTTCAATTTTAACTTTCTCTTAGCGCGAGTTATGTAGTAGAATTTTTTTTTCTTAGTGTTTTTGTGCCCTGTGGTCATTTTTTTCCGTTAGGAAAATCAAAAGCTATTTTTTTATATAACTATGATTCGGTAGTGGGTTGCATATGGTGGGAAGTTAACGACAGATTTCTTTCAAAATACAAGATTAATTCAATACTTTCTCAAAATATTTTGATTATAAATAAAGTTCGGTTAGTATAAGTTAATTTTTATTTGAAATCTCCCCCTTCTGACCAAAAAAGAGCTTTATTCAATGTTTCCTTTGTATGTAGTTTTAAGTGGACTTATAAATGACGACGTCACAGACTGCCTTTCGCAATTACAGACGTCAAAATTAAATACTGGTTTGTGATTGACTAATTGAATTTTGAAATACAAATTTCTTTGCAAAGGTGTTATTGCAATTGATCATAGAGTTCGGCTGAGATAATGACAGGTAAACCTATTAAAAAAAAAAAAATACATCAAACCATTTTAGATTGATATTTCTAATGTGATAAATTATTTAATTATTCGTTATTTATGATAATCGATAGTAAATTATTTCTTATCTCTGTAAATGAATTTTTTGGGCGTATTTTAGTATATTTCTGTAATTGAAATTAAAGTTTCCGATATTTCCTCACAAACACTAGTCACATATATGTGGGATTTCCCCCCCGACTTGTGCACTTCGGATCGTATTGGTTAGGAGAAGTACTACGTCACTGCGTGACGTTGCTGCTTCCTGCCAGCCGTTTTATTTGAATTTCATTCCACGCTATGTAACTAAATTTGTAAGACGTTTAATGAAGAGCTCTTCGGAGCGATGTACTAAATGTTCAACAATAGCTTTTTAAAGTTCCTCCTAGACACCGACCGTTAAATAAACTATGTTCATGTTAAAAAGAAGATTTTATTTCAAACTCAGCATCCCTACAAATTGGGCGTTCGGCCGCGATTTATTTATTTTCCCGCGAATGATTTCTTTCTCAAGATTTACTTTTCGAATGTAACAGATCAACAAATCTGCATCAAACTGAAAACCTGCTTTCACCTGAAGTTTTTTTTTAATTCCGAAGTGTCCGATGTTGTTCACGGTGCCCCAACCAGAAGTGTGCCTCTTCCAAACCGTCCAGTAGTGCTTCAACGACGTAATTTTGGTTCAGAACTGTCCAACTTAAGTTTCAGTGACCAGTTCCTGTTTGGACATTAAATTCAAGTGAACAGTTCCTGTTTGGACTTGAAATCCCCTGTCCAGTTCTTATTCGGACGTGAAGTGACTGCTGGAAGACGTTTTGAATTGCAGCGGAAATCGGAGTTCCAGATAAGCCATTTACAAATTCATTCAAAATATTTTATATTAATTGTAGTGATCATTAAGAATTTTAATATTTAGTTGGAACAATACTTTAATATTATTTTGTCAATAAGTAATTATTTTTTGGAATGTGTTCTTTAAAATTGTTTCGTTTTAAAATACGTTTTGTATTAACGATTTGGAAATAGAGGAAGCAAAAAAAAAAAAAAAAGTTGATCATTCTGTTTTGAGTATTTAAAATAGACAGGAAGTACCAGCTGCATTTGCCATTTGATTTTTTTTATCTTTTCTTTTTAGGGTTGCTGAATAAAAAAAATATTGTGTTGTCTTATTTTTTTCCCCTAATCATATGGCCTCTGCAACTGAAGTTTTATTTATTTTTTGTTGAACTAGTTTGGAATTATGTTTTTCAGAAAAGAGTTTTTGGAAAGATATTTTCTTTAATGTTACATGTAAATGATAAATTGGTGGAATCGTTGTGGTATTGTTTATATTTTGATAGGATTGTTTCATGTATCCGGTATCAAATATTAGCAGTTGTTGTTATGCCACACTATAAAAGATAGAATTTAATTGATTTGTGAAATTCTAGTGTTAATATTTCTTTGGTGTGCTTTTTTACTGTCGTCGTGCAGTGTTAACGGAAAAGTTAAAGTGTTTTTAAAAGCAAAAGCCAAAAGGCTGTTTGGGGAATATTAGACATTGTTTTTCTTAAGAAAGGAAAACTGTTTAGAATTTCTAGAAATCTGTATTTGCAGTCGTAAAATAAGAGTGATTAATTTGTGAAATTCTGGTGGTAATATTTCTTTAGTATGCTTTTTACTGTCGTCGAGCAGTATTAACTTGAATGTTAAGGTATTTTTAAAGCATAAGCCAAAAGGTTGTTTAAGAAATATTGGGTGTAGTTTTTTTTAAGAAAAGAAAACTTTGGAATTTCAGTGAATTTGATTTAGCTACTCATTGGGAGTTAGATTAAAAAATATTTTTTTTTAAAAATTGAAGTTGCTATGCAATCAATTGTGGTTTGATAAATTGTATTTTGCAGTATAATTTATGTGTGTAATGATTTGTATAAGAATTGCTATATTAATTTTTATTAGACAGTATTATTGACAAGGTCTAATTTAATGGTAAAGATTAATTAGTGGGTATAGATTGTTCTCTGTTGTTTTGATTAGGGAAATAATTGAATACAGTTAAGGATTCTAATTAAAATTCCCTGGAACCGTCAATAAGCTGAAAGTTCCTTGTAACGGTTCATTCTTATTTAAAGTTTAAACCCACGTGAAATATAGTTGAAAATTATTAAAAGGTTAATATTTTCGCATTGTTTTTGTTCGAAAGTTATCATGTCCTATTTAAGTAAGGGTCGTAAGACTGACTTAGTTGAGGTCGCTGAGGAGTTGGGTTTGACTCCGGCTGATGGAAGTAAGGTAGCAGATATCAGAAAACTGATTTTAGAAAGTGATGACTATGATGAAGAAACGACGCGTATAATTTTGAATCGAATCATCGAAGAGAGGACGGAGCAAGAGGTACGAACCCGAGAACGTGAAGAGAGGGAAACTCGACTTGAGATGCAACTGCAGACTGCTGCTGTAGTTCCAAGACGAAGTGAAGAAACTCAACAAAAGATCCCGCTTGCTCAGATAACACCTAAATTCGATGAGAAAAAAGACGAAATGGGGTTGTTCCTTGTCAACTTTGAAAGACGCGCAGAAATGGCTAGAGTTCCTAAGGAAGATTGGGTAGCCTACCTACTTCATGTGATGCCATCAGATATCTCGAACATGCTTGCTCGAGAGTCGGTTGAAAATGCAAACAATTTTGATTATGTTAAAGAGTTAATTTTGAAGAAATACAAATTAACCTCTGAAAAATTGAAGAACTTGTTTTATCGACGTGTCAAAGGTCCAGATAAGACATGGAGGAGCTACGCACATGAGCTGAGCTGCTATTTTAAAGAATGGATAGCTGATTTAAAAGTCGACTCTTTTGAAGACTTAGTGGACTTGCTCATCACTGAACAGTTAAAATTTAGAGCTCCAGGAGACATAAAAGAACACTTTTTCAAAGAATGGTTAAATCTGAAAAAGCCAGACGATCTCGCTGAAATGTTCGATGAATTTGAAAGTTTGAAGGAGAGTCTCACAAAGAGAAGTTTTCATGGGAAACCTTACAGAAAATTTAGTGAAAATCGCACTAGTCAAGAGCATTCAGGCAACAAGGGATTGAGGCATGTTAAGTCTGAAACTGAAGACAACAGACCAATGTCTGGTCAACGCAAGTTTCACGGACAGAAGAAGCTCCTTTGCTTTGAATGTGGTTCTCCAGAACATCTGCGTAATTCATGTCCTAAAGTCAAACGAGACAAGAACAATAAGGCTGAGAAAGATCGTGAAAAAACTTCTGAAACACACCTGGTGCAAGTTGCCGTAGGATCAAATGAACCCAAAGATTATCCGGATGTCGATCTTAATAAATTTGTGAAGAAAATCAAATTGGGTGAAGTAACCACTACAGCACTTCTAGACACAGGCAGTACACGTAATATCTTACGAGATGACATCTACAGAAAAATTAAGCCCCTTCCTTTACTGTCGAAAAATACATCTGTTTTGACCGGCCTAGGCAAAGGTCTAGTTAGAACCATGGGATCGTTCCAGCAAGTAGTCGACATTGACGGACACGTGTGCCGACTTGACTTTCAAGTTATCCCTGTTGAGGATTTCAATTTTGAAGCCATCATTGGGTCAGCATTTTTAGCTCATGCTCCCTGTCCTTTTCATGAGAAGACTGAAACTCTCTTGGATGAGTCAGCTGAATGGATATTCTTAACAGAAGATGGAACAGCGAATGAGTTGGATCTTAATCATATCAAGGAAGCAAATCTTCGTCGAAGTGTAACAGACCTTGTAACCTCCTACCAACCGAAGAAAACAAAGTTCACTGATATTTCAATGAAAATAATTTTGGAAGATGAAATACCAGTTTACCAAAGAGCCCATCGACTGTCATTTTCTGAACGACAAGAAGTCAACAAGCAAATAGACGAGTGGTTGAAGGATGGAATTGTTCGTCCAAGTTCATCAGATTATGCAAGTCCTGTGGTACTTGTCAAGAAGAAAGATCTCACAACACGAATCTGCGTGGACTACAGACAATTAAATCGCAAGCTAGTTAAAGATAGATTTCCGTTGCCCTTGATTGAAGATGTTCTTGACCGGTTGCAAGATGCCAGAGTGTTCAGCACCTTAGACTTGAAGAATGGATTTTTCCATGTGCCAGTTGAAGAAAACAGTCGCAAGTACACATCATTCATTGTTCCGGATGGACAGTATGAATTTTTAAAAGTTCCTTTTGGACTCAGTACAAGTCCAAGTGTATTCCAGAGATATGTGTACAGTGTATTTAGAGATCTAATGAAAGAAGGCGTTATTGTTATTTATATGGATGATTTGATAATTCCATCAAACGATGAAGCAGAAGGTGTAGAGAAATTGAAAATTGTTCTTCAAAGAGCATCCGAATATGGACTGGAAATAAAGACAAAGAAATGTCAGTTTTTAAAGCACTCAGTAGAATTTCTGGGTCACATTGTTGAAAATGGAACAGTTCGTCCATCGAGTGAGAAGACACTCGCTGTTAAAAAATTTCCTATTCCAACAAATGTTAAGCAAGTACAAAGTTTCCTTGGCCTCACAGGTTACTTCAGGAAGTTTATTCAAGGGTATTCGAAGATCGCAAAACCCCTTAGTGATCTCCTTCGAAAGGACTGTCCATTTGTGTTCGGGTATGAGCAAAAGGATGCCTACGAGAAACTTAAATCCCTTCTCGCCACAAGCCCCGTTTTACATCTATTCAAGCCAGGTCGAAAAACTGAATTGCACACAGACGCCAGCAAAGAAGGTTTCGGTGCCGTACTTCTTCAGGAGTCTGACGATGGACAATTACATCCCGTCCATTTCATGTCTAAAAAAACCAGTCCAGTGGAAGAGAAGTATAGCAGTTATGAATTGGAGGTTCTCGCAATTGTAGGAGCCTTAAAAAAGCTGCGAGTGTATCTGATGGGGAGCAAATTTAAAATCGTGACAGACTGCTCTGCTTTTCAGATGACAATGAACAAAAAAGATCTAGTAACCAGGATTGCAAGGTGGGCTCTACTTTTAGAAGAATGAAACATGTTGATGCCTTGAGTAGAAATCCAGTAATGATTATTGATGAAACTGTAACTGCAAGATTGAAAGTTGCTCAATGCAAAGATGAGTACATAACAACACTGAAATCATTAGTAAAAGAGGACAGCCACCAAGAATATTTCTTGAAGAATGACATTTTGTACAAGTACGAAAATGGTCGAGAATTAATGGTTGCACCAAAAGGGATGCAGACTGAATTGATTAAATCAGCCCACGAAAAAGGACATTTTTCAGTTGCGAAAACAAAAGAAATCGCAAAACGAGACTTCTTCATTCCTGATCTTCATTCCCAGACTGAAACAGTGGTTGCCAATTGCATACCGTGTATCCTGGCAAATAAGAAAAGCTGCAAGAAAGAAGTAATGTTGCATCCGATTCCCAAAGAAGATTCGCCTTTGCATACTTATCATGTGGATTTTATTGGACCGATGCCTTCCACGAACAAACAGTATCAACATATACTAACTGTAGTGGATGCTTTCACCAAGTTCGTTTGGCTCTATCCTGTGAAGTCGGTATCAGCTGAAGATGCATTGGAGAAGATTAAACTGCAGCAAAAAACCTTTGGTAATCCCGTTCGCATTATTTCTGACAGAGGTTCCGCTTTCACATCAAATGCCTTTAAAGAATATTGTGATACTGAAGGTATTCAGCATCTACAAATTACAACTGGAGTGCCTCGTGGAAATGGTCAGGTTGAGAGAATCCATAGAACATTAATACCCGTCTTAGCTAAACTAGCTCTCGATGAACCGACAAAATGGTTCAAATATGTCTCAAGAGTACAGAGAGTTTTAAACAGTTCAGTTAGTAGAAGCACCAAATACCCTCCATTTGAATTGTTAACTGGTTTTAAAATGAGGAACAAAGAAGATCTTATTGTAAAAAAAATTTTAACCGAAGAAATGATGGATTACTATAATAACCAAAGGAATCAACTCAGAAGAGAAGCCAAAGAAAACATCCTTAAAATCCAAGATGAAAATAAAAAACAGCATGACAGAAAATGCAAAAAGGCTACTATGTATAAACTGGGTGATTTAGTAGCTATCCAAAGAACTCAATTTGGTACAGGACTGAAGCTAAGACCCAAATTCTTCGGCCCATACGAAGTCACCAAAGTTAATGGTAGGGACAGATACGAGGTAGCTAAAATAGGGAATCATGCAGGCCCAAATCAAACCACCTCTTCAGCTGACCTCATGAAACCATTTGGGTAGCCCCTTCTAAAAAAAAAATATTTTTTTTTTCCATCATAAGTATAATTGTGTTTGTGTATTTGTATATTCTAATAATGTGTTCATATTCATAACGATATTTGTAATGCACAATTTAATGTTCAATTCTATAATTACTATAAAATTATGTGTTTGTAAACGATTCGCAGTGCTCTTGATAAGTATTTTAATTTTTTTTAAGTTTTAAGTACGCCGCTGTGGTCAGCGACATGTCAGGACGGCCGATTTGTGGGATTTCCCCCCCGACTTGAGCACTTCGGATCGTATTGGTTAGGAAAAGTACTACGTCACTGCGTGACGTTGCTGCTTCCTGCCAGCCGTTTTATTTGAATTTCATTCCACGCTATGTAACTAAATTTGTAAGACGTTTAATGAAGAGCTCTTCGGAGCGATGTACTAAATGTTCAACAATAGCTTTTTAAAGTTCCTCCTAGACACCGACCGTTAAATAAACTATGTTCATGTTAAAAAGAAGATTTTATTTCAAACTCAGCATCCCTACATATATTTGATGTGCAAACTTTTTTCCTCGCAATGCTCGTAATCATTGCTGAGAAAAATATCTCCCAGGCATGAAAAGTTTTAATTGAGAACATCTCGGAAAGATGAAATAATGAACGCGCAGTTTATTACTAAACAAAATACTTTCTCCATTCACTAGTATATTATTTCCCCCCCCCCCCCTTTCATTTCTCTAAATAATTAGATAACGCGTTCGGCAAATGAATTGCAAGAGTTTCTTTCTTCTAAAGTAATGCGAAAAAAGTTGTAAAGAAAAACTAAAATATTGAGTATCTGTAGAAATTTTGCAACCTGAGGCCTGCTTTTAATGACCGTGTATGTATTCAGCAGAAAATTCTTCGTTACTGAAGATTTTCCATTTCCTTAGATGTGTTTTTTTTTTTTTTTTTTTTTTTTTTTTTTTTTTTTTTTTTTTTAATAATTATGACTGAGATTCTCGGGTTAGAATGTTATTTGTAATGGTGAATACTTTTTGAAGTTGAAGCTGAAGATTTAAAAGTTTATTGACTTGTGAATCTTATCAACATCGTGAAAATTAGTTTTTAAAATGCATATCGATATCCGGTTCTATTATTATTTTATTTTTCTGTGATATTTTGATAAGATTTCCTCGCGGGTGAGTTATTGATTCGTAGTCCTTAATAGTGATATCATGTTTTTATCTTATTAATTTTTTCCCCTTCCAAATCAGTAGCCCTCTCTTTTGGACAAGAAAAACACAAACGTCGTATTATTTAAATTTTATTTACGGATTAAAATTTTAATCGCTTCTCCTTTTATATATCTTTATAAATAAAAACAGAGGTCGTATTCGCCCTAAAATTCCTAATATTCCTTAAGTTTTTGTTTCTCCCTAAAATTGCTAAAATTGAACATACATTTTTCGATAATTCCTAAAAACAGCGAAAACCATGAAATTTCCCCGATTTTTCTCATAAAACCCGCGAAAAAACCCAGAAAACTCTCCAGACGAGAAAATCTTTGCTGAGATTCTAATTATTAGTAAATTTTTTGAAAATTGGCAGTTTTTTGAAACACGTATTGAAACACGCTTCAAAATAATAGTCTGGCCTACGTCATCTTTGAAAGAAATATCCATAAAATTTTTGGAATTAACCTTAAATTTTTTAGAAATTATCCCTAAAATTTTCCTGAAATTTTTAAATTCCTACCTAATTTTTTTAGAAAACTCACTGCACTCCTTGAAAAGACCTAATTCACTCATTTACCGACTCATTACAATTTCTTTCACTACCTATCTATCACAAGGGCAAACATATCGACTGAGTGGCAACTGCAAATTTTTGTACTCCATCGAACATCCTTCTGAATTTTTTATAGAATGTAGAGTTAGTAAATCACATGAATACATTGGTCTGCCGGGTCAAAAATGGTCGAAACTATTCAAACTTGAAATGAGTTGAATTAAATTCGATTGCCAGAAATGTCATAATTTGACAAATAATGAGCATTCTTTTTTGTGTGGTAACCCACTGCTCCTTAATTTTCAATGTGGAAGTGTGCAGACGGTTTCAGATCTCTGGCGTTGTCTTATTTGTTTCTTTTAAAAGTCAGCCAAGTTGGTAATAAGAATTACGCCACTGATGAAGCCAACTTGGTTCACTTTAACATGAACGTTTCAAAATGTATGAATGCCTTTTGATTGTTAAAATGCACATGATAAAAAAAATTCATATAAAAGCACGTGTATTCAGCTAGTCAGAAATAAATGTTATATGTTTTGAGACACTATTTTGAATTTCTATGAGAAAGAATGACCATTATTCTGAATGAAAGAATGAACATTATTCTTGTTGATGTCATTTACACTTGTCTATTCGGCTTTTTTCCCCCTCTTCCGGATTAAATGTAACTGTAATTGTATCAGTTTATTTTATTGGAATTTGGTTCTCAGCTGTTTTACATCGTCATATTTTATAAATTTAATTTTTATTTTAGAATTTTATTTTAAATATTGTGTTCTGAGAAGAATTGAATGGCAGTTCTCGGAAAGAAAGTAAAAACAAATCTTTAAACAAATATTTCTGATTATGAAATTCTTGAACACACAATCTAAAAACCAACGGACCTTATATGATTTTCTGTTGGACCACCTGTTGAGAACCCCTTGTTCTGAGTAAAGGATTTCATTTCCGCTCCCTTTTCAAAATATTTTGTAAACATTTTCACAGAATTGTAGAATAGTATCAAAATCACACAACCTTGAAATTAACTCACCCTCAAACCTTAATTTAAATTCCCTATTGTCAAAAGTTTCCCACGGTCGCTTGGACGCTTTTGCACTTCAAATAATGAACGAATTCCTCCGAAACATCCCGTTGATTCTGCATATTTAAAAAGGCGTTTTATTCCTACTGACCTACTATTTGCTCCCCTCCCTTTCCTTTCATTCTTCCACCCTGTTTAAGAATCGTCTGAAATTATTTCGAGGCGATAAAAATGGTGGACCTAAAAAAGCGCATTCTTCTAAACGTGAACGATCCAGGTATTGGATTGTTGAAATAAAACAAGAATAACAAATAAATTCAGAATAGGAATTGGATGGTTTAATAGTTGGGGTGTGAGTTGGGTTGAGTGGAACAGCAGGAGTTGAATTTCCACGTTGGTGGCCCACTTCTGGGACTAGAATTCGAGTTATTTTTGCTTCTTTGCTTTTGTTCCCATGAATAGGAGTTTGGGCAGTACAATTTCGTGTTTAGCAGAGATTGTTATTTTTCTGTTCTTGAATTGGAGATGAGATTTTTGCCTTTCTATTCTAATGTCGGAAAGGAATTTACCGTTTAATTATTATAAATGCAAACATGATAAATTATTGAATAGAGGATATTTTATTTTTGTGGTATTGTTGTCTCATTCCGTGTTGTCTCCAAATGACTTAAGTTTTTAGTTTACTTGACATATAATTGTTATTTGTATTGAAAGTTTTAATTCGAGCTATTAGATTAAACGTCTTTTAGCAAATTATTGAAATATCTATTACAAGAAACCGATTTTTTCAATAGAAATAAATGTTTATGTTAGAAATATACAATTCTTTTTTTTCAATCATAAGTGCTTCCCTTTGAAATATGAAAAACTTTTAAAAAATGTTCGTAATAAATTGTAAAGCAATATGAAATTATTTTTCATAATATTGCCAGACTAAACCACTTTGGCATTACAAATGTAAATTTAAAAGACTTACTAAACGACGAACCACATCCGAATTTGTTTTTCATTTTTTAATGACACTTGACTTACTAATCTAATTTGATACATTTAGCTCTCTATATTTTACAAGTAATTCTGAATAAATATTAAGATACTAAATAATATAACCCATAAAAGAAAATGTTCTACATCGCCAATATTTATGTGCGATTGTAACTTCTTGAGCTCAAAGCGATCTTTCATAGTGTTTGACCGTTAAGAACAAAATATCCATTCTGAACTATTTATTAACTTCTTTTATAACTTGATTGAATACATTGTCATTCAGATATTTTCAGTCATTAAATATCGCCAAATCGAACATGTTTGAATTTTGTGGTATCTTTATAATAGAATGTGAGTAAAAGTTGATAAGTCTGACGTTCGGCAATAGTTCGTGTGTAAAATCGGATTTTATGTGGCAGTCCCAAAACACAAAACATTGTCATCGACAAGGAGTGTACCAGCTAAATTTTAGCATTTCAGTTTGATTAGATAACGGAAAGTAGGTTAATTAGTAATCCCTAGTGCCAATTGAAGCGTGTGTAAAAGTAGCCTTTTAGTGACAATGACAGTAATAGATCTCGAAATTTGATATAATGCAAATTTATCAACGGTTTATTATAATAAACCAACTTGCCGTCATCCATCCACGCTGAAATGTGACAGGTAGATTCGTTGTTGATAAATTTGCATTTTATCAAGTTTTTGGGGGAGCTGTCATTATCACTAAAATGTTGCTTTTGCACACGCTTCTATAATAAGTATTATAAAGTGATTATAGAAGCGTATGTAAAAGCAACCTTTTAGTGACAGTGACATACTCTAAAGCTTGATAGAATATACTTTCAACGACATCAAATCTGTCTACTAAGTTTCAGCCCGAATGGTTGACGTCAAGTGGGTTACTCGTTAATAGGCCCCGCAGATTTTCCTGGCTGGCACTACACACAAAAGCGAGTTAATATAAAGGATTTAAAAATTGTTTGGTGCAGCTGAGCCAAACAGGACTCTTGTGACATAAAAATCCAGTTACAAATCCACCAAAACAATCTAACACAAATAAAATAATTCTAGGATACAAAGCTCGTACAGTAATTTAATCTGTTTAAAGTGTATATTTATAGACCAAGTAGCAATTGACTTGCAACAGTACCGAAGTAGCTTCGCTGAAATAAATACAATTTAAGGCTAATCCTACAGAATTCATTGGGCTACAAAGCAGATAAACTGTATTTAATAGAAACGCTTACGTATATCCTTTTAAATCTCTTACCTATAAACGATGCTCTTTGTGATTTGATTTCAATGGAAAATCTCAAAACATTCTTTTTTTAACAAGTTGCAAAGAGACAACAGCTGAAAGAAAATGCTTCAGTTTGTTTGTTTATTTCTTTGGAGAACTTATGACAAAACAATTGCCTCCTGAACCGAGTGAATACAAAATTACGGTCTTAGAAAAAACGACTATATATTTGGTTTAGACGAAAGTAAAAAAAACTTAAAAGTGTAAACAAATATTGGTTGCTTTGTCTGGCTAGACTATTATCGGGTTTTACTTTTTTCTATTCGGCTGGAAGAATGTTGTTTCCTAAATTTGTGGAATACTTTTTATTGGACATATCTACAATAGCGTTTGTTTCACAATTGTTTTGAAAAATTGCATTCTGGTGTTGAAATATGTATGCTGAAGAAAAAATATAACAATGCCTGCGAATGCTTTAAATAATGTTTACGAAATAGCATTGTAATTGAAACGGGTATACTTTTGTATGTTCTTTTTCTTGTTATAGCATTTTGCTTTAGAGGCGACAATCCCATGTTATGAAAAACTGTTATCGCCTCTGAAATTCTAAACCATTCGCGTTACGTGTATAAACTATTAGAAAGCATCATTTTCAACTGAATAGTTACCAACTATATTACCAGCAAAAGCAGTGGGGTGTATTAATTTTAGTAAACTGTATCTTTGATTCTCGTTATTTTTATCGTTCAGGACAAAGCAAATTTTGATTCAGGCAACAAAAAGTATCCTGTTAGTGAATGGTGGAAATATTACAAATTCTTCTTTAAAGTACTATAAAATTTTATTTGAAAAACACATATAGTTTGGGTTCATGTAATGTTTTTCTATGCTTGAATTATTGAAACCAGTTGTTTGTAGAAATGAATATTCGTATTTTATGCACCAACTTGTTTTTATAAGTAATTCTTTAATTCTTTTCTAAATATTATTGACCTGAGAATCTTGTAAAAGCTTTTCCGTGCACTATTAAGTTATCGATTAGTTTATAAATCAATTATTTATCGATTATCAATTATTTTGAAAATATTATTATCCTGAAAGTCTGATATGATTTCTTGTTATTTTGTATAACATGTTATTATTATATTTAGCTTAATTTATACGTGAAATATATGTTACAAATCATTAAGGTTTGAATCGTGAACTAAATTTTTTTTATAAATGTATAAAAATATTGACAATGTACCTATTAGGTGGGACAGTTTTTTAGTATCTTTATATACCCTAGCAAAGTAGTAATATTCTCTAAATTCTTTGGACAACAAAAAAAAGTTCATAAAATCCCACCTTATATTCAACAGATTCTAAAAGCTAATCTCTACAACACCCAACACCTTAATCTCATCAGCAAACAAAAGCTAGTAACCGATACCTTACTTAACGCGGCAATAATAATAATAAAAAAAAAAACTTACGGAAATTAGTTTCGTTTAATAACTAACACACATAACGCTATAGTAAAATCTTTTTATATTTCCCAAACTTCATTGTTTGGAGAAAAGATAACGAAAATAATCTTAAAGAAAGAAACTTAAGAACAGAAAAAAATAGACAAAGGGGATAAGAAGGTAGAAATTAGAAACTTAGACATAAGACTTTCGACATTGCCAGTTATTTTCTTTGAACGTTGACTTGTAGTTTCTTAATACCTTCAAACAACCCAGTTTTAACCCCCGTTTAGTTGGACATAGGAACTTTTTTTATATCTGACATTTCCTGTTATATATAAAGAATGGAGAAATGAAGGGGAGGGAGGCATTGTTCCAAAATGGGATTACGCAGTTTTAGGAACATTCTCAAGTGATCCCCCCCCCTCCCCCATTTTGTCTTGTACTGAAAGCGGATTAAAACTAAAGGCTCTCTGCCTCGAGTTAAGTAATAGAAAGTTGATCGTAATAGGGTTTGACGTCTTCATACGTCCTCTTGGCTTTGTTTCGGCGTTTTTAGAACCTGACAAGTATCGTTGTTGCTGTTGTTCTGATGTTGCAATAGAAGAACTGGCGTAATAAGTTTCGGAGGTTTTTTTTTTAGTAAAATTGTTGTTGGGTTTGGGCATTGACTTGTCATTAAATGCAACGTGCTGTAAACGAATCGATAGGTTTTCTGGAAATCGTTGTATAACCTTGAAATTAATTTCATGGAAAGGATTTGTAAGTTTTCAGTGTTTCTTATATGCTTCAGAAGACTGGGAGTGCAACAATTCGATTGAAAGTCTGGTCATGATATTAGTATTATGAAAATATATATTAATACCGTTGAAATTATTTTCTAACTTCGGAGTGACTTGAAAATGTATGCAACTTCTAAGTGATATTTAAATCTTGTTTTGGTGACACAATAAACTAAATATTCTTTTCAAAATTTAACGTTTTATGCAAAATTGATACTACATCACGATTGACTATATTCATCTAAAGTTTCGAATGATATGATTTACAGCAACTCCTAACATTCAGCTAAAAAAATGGGTTAATACAGGTTACACTCATCGTAAGTTATTTTTATTTAATACTAGATAAAGAGCCCGGCTTTGTTTGAAGGACCAGATTTAGAATACTGATTAGTATAGGCACAACATAGCCGATGGGATCCTTCATTGACGATTGTTGATGTTGTTTAAATATTAATAACAATTTTGAATTCGGTCTTGGTTAAATTATTTCCAAGATATTATTATTTTAATAACTAATTGGTTATTAAAATCATTATATTTTATGCCATTTACCAAGTGTACTGAACAGAATATTGATAGTTATACCATACTTCAGAATTTTCCCGGCATTTTTGGGATCCTATGCGTGGGCCTTATGGGAAATAATGAGTTGTCTGGTAAATTGATTCAGTCGACTAAAAGTTATGGTCACACTCAATATCACCCCCCCTATCTTCAATTTCATCTCCTCAACTACAAAAAATCATAATGTAATTGTGTTCCCGATAATAAGGATAAATTAAGATGCTTATAGAAAAAGCCGGTTAAAATATTAAGTTCTCCCTTTATTGTTGGGAAATTTTTTCGAATGATTTTTTTTTAAATTGTTGCCGGCCGTAACCGACAAATGGTTTCGTAGTTCAATTAACTCTGCTATTTAGTGTCGTTTTCAAGTAACAATTCTTCCAAAATGGCTTCAGACGTTCAAGGGTCATAAAAGAATTCCTCCAGGTGATAAAAACGAATCTTTACCATTCCCCAACCCACGACATCTGGAAGAAATCTCTCGACTTTTGTATCATCAGAGATAATTCCACCATCACCACCAATAAATAACAAAAACCTCAACCGCCAGAAAAATACAACTAAAACAGTTTCATGACATTTGCTGTATCTCCTCGCAAATCTGCAAAACCCTAGTTAACGATCCGAACCCGGGGAAAATCCCAAAACAAGAAATAATCCAACAAAATAAACCCAATGCTCTGGTTTTATTTTGGCTTCTTTTTTAATCATTAGAAGTCCCCGGTATATTTCGACAACCACTGGAAGTTATCAAAAGTGTAAGACCTGAAGAAAGTGATTTACAACTAGAGAAGGAGAAAAAAAAAATATATAGTAAGGGAGACTTAATGATCTCCTTTGGGTGGTGAAAGTTCCCTGGACTTTTTCTTTCGAGGTGTATCCTAACGAGGTACCCATAGCATGTTGTTTTTCTTAACGCCCTGATATTTTTAATGAGGTGGGTACGTCTGTGAAAAAGTTAGCGCCGCAACAAAAACGAAACATTCGATTTCTATACGTATTTTTTTTTTTTTTTAATAAAAATATTATTTTGATTGTTGTAGTTGAATTAAATGTCTATTCATTTTTTTTTTTATGAGGAAAATTAAATATTTTTTTTTTGTTCGGATTTTGGATAAGGACTTTTGCAATGCAAGGAAATAAACAAAGGACTTTTCGTTAATTTTTTCGTAGGTTATAGAACGATTTAAAAAAAACAAAAAAAACAAGCCTACAATAGGATGGCTTTATCCGACTAGAAGATATACTCCAAGCTATTCCTATGTTGCATTATGTAGCTAATTTGCTGAGATATGTTTTGCATCAATAAGAAAAAAAAAGAGAAAAAAAAAATAATAAACTTTGTCTTATACTTAGGTAGATGTTTTGTGTCAGTAGCACAACTTCTAAATGTAGCAGAGAGAGAGATCACTTAAAGGTGTGCAATTGTAATTTTTTTTAACAAGATGTTAGTATAATAATATCATAAAACAATTTATCCTCATAAAATGTCGTGGGATAACAACAATGTAAACAAAAATAAATGGAAACTTTATTACGTGGAGAAGTATTAGTTTTATTTGTGCTTTGCCATCTCGTTTTAGTGTTTGAAAGTTTTGTGATTAGATTAAAATATTTTTTTTCAAAAGAAATATTTTTTTTTACTCTTATACATACATATTATATATACGAGCTGAAAAAGCTTTCAAACTCAATTTAATCGAATTACTTTCTCGCGATATTAATTTCTAACTTGCATTCTCTGTTTCAATTGATAATTCATTAAATGACATAATTCATATTCGACAAAATATCATTAATTCAAATCGCCCAAGTAAAGAAAATTGAATTTTTAATAAATTGATATTGAAGTTTTCTTTAGTGGATCCCAAACGCACTTTATGAATTAATCAATTTAAATACGAGTTCAAATTTCACTTAAATTGTTCTTTTAGTCCATTTTTTTACCGATTCTGATTAGAAAACGAAAACCCAAACAATCGGATTATTTCTAAATTAGTATTCGTTTTCTACTGAACTGGAATTGGCAATGGGAAAAAAAATCGTTTGCCAGCTTTTAATTTGTTTAAAACTTAACATTAGTTCGCTGTGGCAATTAGTTTAAATCTTTCCGTTGATTATGGGGCTTTAATTGCATTTAACGCGTTCGAAGTAGCTTGGATCGATCTTTTTAATTGAAGTTCCTAGAGACCAGTTTAGTTGTATTCGTTGAATAGGGTGTAGTTTGAAGTGATAAATGACTTAAATTTCATGTTTAGAGGTCATTAATTACAGAAATGAAATTTTTACTGCTGGAATATTCTTTATAGTATATGAGGGAAATCTCTTTAGAGTGTTAAATTGTGCGAATAGACCACGAAAACGTTCCTTGTCAGAGTTTAGAGTAAAAAATAATAATAATTTGTTGAGTATGTTCTAGTGCAGTTACAAGTCAACGATTTTAATTTCGTTACACAGAATAACTTGTTTCGCACGAAATAAATGCTGGGTTGAAAATTGTTTGAAGTGTTAAGAATATTAAAATGCAATTTTTTTTTAATAATCTTAAATTCAAAATCCTTTTGCTATTGATACTTTGTAATGGAATTTTATCGTTCATTATGTTCGAGGCCTAATGTTTAATGAGAACTTAATGAAGTTTTCTGAAATATTCTTATATTTCTTCAATACGACATATTTTATTAAAAATTGTTATGAAGTTAACATTTCTAACCATTTTCTGAAAATTTTGCCGTTATATTGTTTTAATCTTTAAAAATTGTGTACTTTTGGTCACTTATATTTCTATACTTTTGGTCACTAATAATTGTTAACTTTTGATCACTAAAATTGAATACTTTGGATCACTAAAAAAATTTGTACAATTTTTCTTTAGTTATGAAAAGTATACTCCTGATCACTAAAAACTGTATACTTTTAATCTCGAGAAATTGTATATTTTGATCTTTAATATTTACATGCTTTTATTCGCTAAAAATGTTATACTTTTAATAACAAAATATGGTAACTTTAAATCAATAGTATTGGTATATTTAATATCACTAGTGCAATTTAATTAAAGCATGGTCGGTTTTACGTATAGCTAAAAATTCAGATTAGTTTCCCTAACTAAAATTGCAAAAAACAAACCTCTCGTAATAGAAATTAAACGAAAGTTATCAAGAACTTAATTCATTTTATTGAATGTATTAATAGTACCATTTATATTAGACTTACTGGTGAAGATATTTTTTCTGTCGAGTCAACAGTCCTTTGAATTCTAGCAGCTTTCAACGCTAATGTACGTGCTTTCCGAGAATTTCAAAGCAAAATAATTTTTCTTTTCAACCTAAAAGAGTGTATCGCCATTAAAGCTTCCAATCTAGTTCCATATCTAGTGTATACGCATCTAAATTCACATGAGATACAAATCCGATAGTGTCGCAGCGCTCAAGAACGATATTGATGAAGATAGATGACTGCTTTATATCGCCAGTAATCGATTGAAGAGATAGTGGAAGTTTCGCATTATTAAATCACAATTTAGCCCAAAGAGATCGTTTAGTATTGTGTAAACCTCGGGTGGCAATCAAAAGTGGTTTAATCACGTGATTCTGTGGTTGATAGGTTCAACCCACAAAGGTACAATTTTCGTAAATGGGGCGGAAAATCACCATTTTTAGGAATGACGATTTTTTGTTAATGATTTGCATAAGGGAGTGTTTTGCGTTGATGTTTACGTTTTTATGTGAAGTGTTTGGTTTTGGCTGGTTTTTATTATATGTAAATATGTTATGTTTTTCTTGTTCGATGACAATTAATCAAGAGGGAACGTCATTCTATCCCTGTCCCATAGTTTATAGTTTGGGTAAACTTCTGAGTTTTGTGCTTTTGGTTTATGCTAGGTCAGTTTCCAGACCTAATGCTATATTTTTTTAACCACAATTTTTGCCGTATTATTACTTTAAGCATATGGAATTTTATAACAGGCATAAAATCATTAACAGAAGTTCATTGGAAAAATTTGAAGGTAAAATAACTAGTGCTTTTATTATTATTACACTTAAAAAAGCGTTTATGCGCTAGCTTATTTTTACTTAAAACAATTAGTAATATAAAAAAAAAAAAAACTTGTTATTTTGCCTTCAAATTTTTTTAATGAACTTTATGACTGATATTTTGCCTGTTACAAAATTTCACAGGCTTCAAAGCAATACTGGGCAATTCCATATTACATTTCAATTTGAAATCAAATTTTATGAGTATTTCTATAGTTTGTAATACTTTAATTTCAATAACTTTTTGGCTGATAGTAATTGAATAATCAATAGATCTTTACCTTATAACCTATTTAAGAAACTAAAGGTTTTGAGATATTGCAGTATTTTTTTCTTTTCTTTTTTTTTCCTTTTCTTTTCTGATTTCATTACGTATGTGATTCACAAAAATACATTAGAATTGCATTTTAATTTAATGCCATATTCCTGTGAATACTGCTGTTGGAAATTAAAACCTAAAATATATATTTACTTTCTCGTTAAAATTTAATTTTTTTGTTGTCTCATTAGAAGGACTTTACTCCGATAGAAATTGTGGTCGAAAAAATAAAGCATGTTTATGAGGCAGGGATAAATTGACATTTCCTCTCTAAGAAACACAATAGCACACTTCTCCTGCCAATTTTGATACGAATTTTAAAAATAGATTGTGTGAAACAATTTTCGAAATTTTCTTGACTAATTACCATTGCCATCCGATAATCAGAAACAACAAAAGGAAGTATTCGCTCAAATAATACCCTACAAAGTTCAAAGAAAAATAATTCAATCAACCCTATATTAAATATTCTGTTCACACCAATCCCAGGCATAAAGACTTTTGAGCGTACTCTCGGTCAAGTTAGTTCCTACAATTTACGATGCAAAATATCATACTTCACAAGCATAAAATCACTCCAAATTGACAAAATGTTAATTTAAACCTGTAGGATGGAGTATTTCAACTAAATGGAAATAAATATGCATGTTTTGTATTTACGTTTGAAAATCACTCAAGCTGTCTTCATTTTCATATAAATTTTCTTTGAGTGAAACTTCACTTTTGTATCCCTCTCCCGGCATATTTCAACTATGTCCATTCTCTAATTCTATTTCATTTTAAAGTTTCCTCGTTAATTCAGTGACATCGCCCGAAGTTCCGCTGCATCCACAGGATAAACAATTTCACACCCCATTTTCGTCAGTGGTGGTTGCAGATGAACCTCCCCTCTCCCACGCCCCCTTCTGGTCATTACAGAGAAGATGGTGTGTGCTTGCTCCCTTGACCTTCACACGATCTCATAGCTATTAACTGTTTTCTCCTTCTGGCATCCGTTTCTTCATTACTTTGTCGCCTTTTTTACTTCAGGGATTTTTATTTTTCGGTGTTTCGGATTATGTGTTGTTGATCTCTCTAGTTTTCTGATGTTACTTATCTTGGAATTTGTGTTGAGTAATTTTCCGTTTGATGAAGAGGATGAAATTTGTTGTTGATAGGTGTTTTTTTTGGTTTTTTTCAGAATTTTTTTTATCGGATATCTTTTGATTAGTTAATTTTGTCTTTTTGATGAAAGATGTCGTGCTTTCGACGTGCAATATATAACCAGTTGCGCTACTAACTTTTCTGAAAATATATCTAGAAAATTTTGGTAAAAGATAAAGATTAGTGATGCTTTTTGAAAAGTTTTACAATTTGTTCTCAACTTTTAAGTAGGAGCATTTTCTTTTTTAGTGCAAGACAAGTGAATGAAATTTTTAAACTTATAATCGAGCGCAATTAACATTTTGTAGAAAGTATCCCATAATTTATTTTATACAGTGTTGCATTATAATTGCATTTAATAAAGTTTCGTTAATCAGTGCCCTGTTTTTTTTTGATTTTTTTTTTTTTTTTTAAATGTATCCAATCCAATAAAGTTTCAATTAACAACGTAAAATAAATGTATCAAAACAAAGTTGCCGTTAAATTTGTTTTAATTCAAATTTATCAAAATTGCATTACTAATTATTACCGTAAAGAAAATGGAGAGCTAAAAGAAAATGGAAATAAAAAAAAAATCTCTGAGGTGCTTACACTACAGAATTTTGATGTTTTCTTTCTTAGAGAGTGTGAACACTTAGTGTTTTTATAACATTTCTTTTTTTTTATTAAAAATAAGGAAATAATATAAATTAAGTAGCTACATCAATCAATGTTGCAAAACCTATTATATTCTGTCGCAGATTGGAGTGAAATAAGATAATTTTGTATTTAACTCAACACTTGATCCTTTTCATGTACCAGACTGCTATTAATGCGTTTTGAAGATCATCCCCAATATCGATGCTATCAAATTGCATTCCCAAGCTCAGTCAGTTGTATGTACCAGCACATCGCAATACAAACTGAAGCTCTTCTAGCACAGTGTTTTTCCAACATAGCCTCCTTTTCCATGCCCCCTCATTGCTACCCCCTCAAAGTGATTATCTATCCGAATGTGCCAGGGTGTCATTAGTTGGCAAATAACAACCTCTTCAAAGCCCATGTTACTTTTTTTTTTTTTTTTTTTTTTTTTTTTTTTGCGTCTCGTGCCCCCCTCTGGCATTCGGTTTATCGTCCAGATAAAATATTTCGGGAAGTAGAATAATGCAGGTGAGAAATCGTTAGGTCACCTGGCGCTGTCGTCAGAGCGTCTTCTCTTCCCCATCCCGTCTTTGGAATTTGTCTCGTTATTCCGTAAGAACTGTCCAAGAATTTCAATAATTGGCTGTAGGTGAAAGGTAAGCTTATTTTGATATGTTGAGGGAAAACCTAAGGGGCTAGGAAAGGGGGATGGAGTTAAACATATTTGTATTTATAAAGCAGTATCTGGCTAAAATTAGCGAAATTATAATTAATTTAAAGTAATGCAAGTAGATTTTTTTCCAATCTCGTAAATCTGTTGTTCGTCATTTTGCATATTTGGCATGTGCATTTAGGGAATTGGTAGAATGATTTAGAAATGAATTATAACACATTCATTTATTATATTTTATATCTATCCAATGGAAAATTATGATGACCAATAGTAAACAATTTCTCTTTCTGCCTTTGAATTTTTGGTGAAGTTATTATATTGAGTGGAGCCTTATGTTGAAGCTTTTTCTACATTAATTTCAGAAATATGGTACAATTCATGTAGACTTGTCTTTTTTTTTTTTTTTTTTTTTTTTTAAATAAAATATTTCTCTTAAAAACCTACGAAATAGAAATATTTGAATAACAATAAAATCAGCTTTGCTTTAAAAATCAGATTTCTAAATTTTTTCTTTTACTTTGTTTACTCCATAACAAAATATTTGTCGACAACTTGACCAGGTGCCTTTCGTATCATTGAATTTTTGTAATGCTTTAACTTCGTTAAATGCACCAAAAGCTTTGATAAGATAGTGAGACATTTTCTTATTCGAACACATGTTCAGTATTTTCCAAGGTTCTTGAGTACTGACTTTGAGAATGGATTGATAAGGAAACAAACATTAATCTTAATGGAAATGTTGCATTCCAACCTTATCTACCTTTCAGACCAAGCCCAACCTGAAGTGCGGGTTTACCTTATTTGGCAGGTCATTCCTCTTAATATTATTATTATTTTTTTGTAGTGCAATTCGCAATAAAGGGAAACCTTCTCGTTTTTCTCAAAATTGTAACTGAACAACGCACAGTTTTATATATGTGTTATTATCCCTTTTTGTTATATAGTAGTATTGAATTTTACTTCGATATTTGGCGGCATATTTGCTCGATAAATTTATCATCAACTTTGTTTATAAAAACAACTCCAAATTGGAGTGGGCTTTATTAGAATTAACAGGGTGATATTTCAGTCATTAAATACCGCTAAGTTTTGTTAACAATTTCAATTCATCTTTCGACAATTATTTTATTAGCTTTATCCTCTAATTAACAATTTCATATGCATCTTAAGTAACAAATAAATATTTTTATATTCTCATGCCTGGGGGGGGGTTAGGACTGTATGTCCTGAGGATGTTGAGGAGGAACCGCAAAAACAACTGTAAGAGCTGCAACTTGTCCTAATTTTTATGCAGATTATAATTCACATATTAAAATTTCTCCCCTATGTAGTTTAACGACACAAATCAACAGTTTTCGTTCTACGCGCTCTTTTAACTTTCCAGAAATTTATTTCATAACTCTATTCTGTTATTTAATAAATTTAACAATCGATCCCAATTTTGGTGTCCTGCAAAGCTTCAGTTTTTGTCTTTCTTTTCCACAAGTCTCAAGAAGACAGAGCCACTAATTTGTGTGATGATTTCCCATGTGTCTCCACTCCAGACGCGACATCCCTAACGACGCAAATTAAAGCAAATCGAACCATTAGATTTCATTCAAAATTTCCATTCGAAATGTGTTTCAAACCTCTAGTTGGACGAGAGTGACTTTAATTTATAGCCATTGCGTACCAAATCGGACAAATGTCTACTAAGCGCACACAATGTTGTAGTGAGGCGCAATCGCGACATTAAAATTCCCAACATAACGAATGGTCTCGAATTCTTTTCGCAACCTTAATTAAGAACTACGACTTTAATTCTCAGAAGGCAGACGATAATATCGAAAAGGATATCCAGGGAACGGGTTGACAGGTCAGCATTCAGACGATTAATATTGCCGAACGCAACACAATTAAAATTCCCCGGCCCCTCCGCAATCAGTGCGTTGCCAAATAATTAAATGTCAATTGTGTCTCAAAACTGTTAATTGAATTCTAGTCGTTCGCTCTGCTCGTATTGGTCCAGATGGCAACTCATGATCGGAGTGGAAGTTGAAGTTATTTCTTCGTTTGTCGGAAGAAGGCGAAAAATTGGTATCGATTTTAATCTGAATTGTTAAGGAAGTTTGGGATTTCTCCTGATTGTGTTTGCGAGGAGAATTATAATTTGCAATTTTGGAATTGTGTGTTCCCATGACAAACAATCGTTTGCAATAGTTATTTGTTAGGTACTGATATCAGTAACAAGTTACAAATAAGAGTTCTAACAACGCATAAATAAAAATTTCTTGAGTTTGATTTGTTAATTAAATTGAAATTTTTTATAAATACGAAATTAATTTTAAGAAATGTTTAGAAAGACAAAAATTTCTCAATGTTACCAAATAAAAAAAAAAAAATTGTTTACAATTTAAATTTATCGCAAATTTACAGTATTTCATTACGTTATTTAAGGAATTCCTTAAGTTACATTGTGTCATACCTGAGTTTTCTCTAATTTAATTGTTTTAACGCGAATTGATTAGGATTTTCGTTATACAATTGAAAAAAGAAACGCAAGGAAATGACTTATTTTGAATAGGGTTGAATGAAGCTTGCATTCATTAGAAAAATCCTATTCAGCATAATAAAAATTTAAGTTTTTTTCCTCAGTTGCTCGACTTACGAGTTTCTCAAATAACTTATTAATTTCTTTTTCTTATTTTTTTAATAAACAATCATCGTTCTATTACTTTTTCCGCTGCAGTAGAAATTTTATAAAACACTAAACTTTTAAATATTTCTAACCAAAACACATTTACCGAATTAAATTAAAAAGCAAGTTACGTTTTCTCTCGGTAATTTCGTCTACTTTATTTACAAAATACTTTTCCAAAAAAAGGCCTAAAATATTAACCTTTATTCGAATTATCTCTTACCGTTTAAAAAAATAAAAGCTTCTCACTTTATCGTTTAATGGAAGAATTTCCAGGCGAGAACAACAACCTTGCAATGGGCTGTTGCCATTAAGGAGGAAATGATGGCGAAAAAGTACATTTATCTCAATTGGACTTGTAAGTTCGTGAGGCTGGTTCATAGTATAATCACTGTGCTCTCTGAAGAATATTGAAATGACCTGGGAAGTGCCAAAGCTTGTACAGATCGTCAAGGTTTAAAAAAAAATAATCCCCCTTCGAATTGTGATAGTGTTGTTTGATAGATTGTTGCATTTTCAGACTGCAATTTTAACTTTTTTGCACAGTGTGAAGTGCAACTGCGATGTTGAATTAGTCTTAGGATAAGTGTTTTGGATGTATGCAAGTTAAGATAAATAGAAAAATAATGGGAAGGTTGGAGTAGCTGAGTTCTCGTGCTGTAAAAATTGCTGATTGTAATTGTTTTCGATGGCTTGCTGCTCAACCTCAAACATAAATTTATTTAATGCAATTTATTCTCTCATCCTTTTGGTACTGATTTCAGATTGGTAGCTGATGCCGGATAATTGTATCCACTTATCAAAAATATAATTGTATCCACTTATCAAAAGTTTAAGTTGTGTTTAGGATAGGCCATTTTTTTTTTTTATTTTGCCCTTATCGATTTTGAAGAGTGAAAAAAAAAAAAGCTTTTTTGAGAGTTTGTCTTGTTTATAATGGTTAAAAATGATATAACTATGAAGTTTCAGTTTTTCAAATAAATGTTATCAAACTACAACTTTTTCCCGTCTCTTTACTTTTATTTTAAGCGAAGGTTTTAGAACCTTGGCTATTAGAAACAGTTTTGAAATCAAATGGCGTCAGCAAAATGAACGTGTATTTTTATAAACTAAGAACGAATTTATTGACTATCATCTAATGCTGTTATAAAGATTTCACTGCGGTCGACTTTAGTTTGTTATTCCTATCTCCTTGCGTTGAATTCCTTCAACAGTTCAAGTTCTTTTAGATGCTTTGTTATATTTTCCACTGATTCGCGCATAACTAAAAACTTCGGTTCCCTAACTTCTGATAAGTAAACACTTTTTCAAATGGGACGTTTTCACTCAACAAGGATTATTTAGAAACAGATTTGCAGATATAAATCAAAACTCATCTACGACTCCACCTAGAAACCATAACAAAACCAAATTTCTTTACCCTACTAACTTCCTAACCCCAAAACATTTTCGAAATTCTCCAAAAGTGGGAAATACATAATAACACTCATAAAAATATGAGACGGTCAGTCAACTTTATCGTGTCCTCCGGGCGTTGTATATCGCCTTTTAAATCATTGATTTATACGCAAAAATGCTACAATGGCGGTGCGTGATATATGAAGGCAATTTATATACTAGCATTGTTTCCTATTTTGTTCTACTCATGCGTACTGGCTTGCATTTCGCGTCGCTCTGCTACGTCCATTCTTGTAAATATGTCTCTAAAAAGATGGATTCGATGATTTCGGCCTTTGTTGTGCCGATTGAAATATCTGCCGATGTTGGTGTCTTGCCTATATATTTTGTATATAAGCGTTTAGATTTCTGGATAAACAAAAGTGATGTATGGTACGGGAAGGTTATTTTATTTATGTGTGTTGCCTACTTCAATGAGAATGGGGTTTATGCTTTGATTTTGGAGTTGTGTGTTGGTAAGAAAATTGCCGTGGTAAAGGGTTTTTTTTTTGGGGGGGGAGGGTAATCTCGTGAGTATATTTTTTTGCGAGCTACAATGCGCTGTTTAGATTGTTTTTAATATTCGAAGAAATTGAATTTCACCTTTGTATAAAACATTTAATATTGAAATTCACTTTTTTTTTTTTTTTTTTTGTATAAAATTTCATATATATTGTTTGGCTACGAATATGAAGTACCAACTGTAAAATACCATATCATAATATGATGATGGAAAAATAATAAAAAGAGACATCGGTTTTTAAGTCATAAATAGTAAGATATTAAATTATATTTTGTTCATTTTTCTTTCAATTGATAGTGTGTTAAAGGGACAAACGTAAATAAAAGGCAAACTTGGATTAAACAATTTTTAATTATTAGTAAAAGTTTTCATTTCTCCATTACTGAAAACGAATATATATATATATTTTTACATTTATTAGATTCATTATGGACGGACACCCTCCCCTTCTCTTATAAACTTTTGGTTGTCAAAATAATTGCAAATATTTAAAAACGTCATATTTGGAGAGTTCATTGTTCGGACTATTCCTTTTCCCTTACCTATGAATTTTTCATATCAAAAATGATATAAATTGCAAATATGTATTTTTTTTCTTCAAATATGTAGCGTTTTTTAACATAAAGTCAGTAAATTTTAGATTTAAGGTAATGAAGTTATTCTACATCGAATGACGTTGTTAGAAATAAAGGTTTATAGATAAGTTTTCAGTTTTTTTAATAGATAAACCAGTAGATTATTTCGCAACACACCCACACATATATATAGATAGATATAGAGATATACAGATATAGATATACATAGATAGATAAATATAAATGTACATAGATATATTTTAATAAATATATTTTAATTATATATTTTAATATATATATTTTAATGTTTATATATTAATATTTATATTTTAATATTTATATATTAATACTTATATATATTAATATTTATATATTAATACTTATATATATTAATATTTATATATTAATATTTATATATTAATATTTATATATTAATACTTATATATTAATACTTATATATATTAATATTTATATATTAATACTTGTGTATTTCATCGTTTGATCCGTATGAATCTGCAGACATATTTGTCTTTTTTCTCGATTAAAACTACCAAGAATAACGATCCAAGTAATTTTCAAAATGGTGGATTATTGGATCTCGAGAAAGGGAGCATAACATTTTGTTGGTAGGTGAGAAGTACGGATTTGTCTGTTTTTTTCATTGAAAAGATACACTGTATTCACAAGACTTCAACCAAGAGATTTGAAAGTGTTAAGCATCTTGTTTACCAGTTCAACATCGTTATAAGCTTTTGTTTTCCTAGAAAATTTCCCTTCAAATGCAACAATTGAAGTCTAGGCTTTTTGCTCAGTCTCATTCATAGAATTTATGAATGCAGGATCCTGAATGAATTGTCTTGTTTGTGGGCCGACAAATATACTTGCTATAATTTTTTCGTACTCAACTGAGACATTTTCTTCCCTATCTTTGTAAATCACGATCCGTTCTTATCAAGAGCCTTTACAAATTGCTTCATTTAGGGGAGGGAAGATGATTTTCTCTCGTTCAACTAAGGAGTCGTTTATGACATTCTTTTCCCAAATATGACATTCTTTTCTAGTACACAAATTCTCAAAAGGAAAACCGTTTTATATATTAATTATATTTAATATATACTTATTTAATATATATATTAATTATATTTATTTAATATATACTTATTTAATATATATATTAATTATATTTATTTAATATATACTTATTTAATATATATATTAATTATATTTATTTAATATACACTTATTTAATATATATATTAATTATATTTATTTAATATATACTTATTTAATATATATATTAATAATATTTATTTAATATATACTTATTTAATATATATATATTAATTATATTAATTAATTATATTTATTTATATTTATTTAATATATATTTATTTAAGTTATATATATATATATATATATATATATATATATATATATATATATTAATATTTATACAGAACGGTAGAAAATATCTAAAGATCTACGACCTTAAGAACCAAAATATAGCCATCGTTTAGATTTATTTGCATACTGTTCTCAACGTGTATCATCTTCCAACTCCTTATTCTCTGCTACAGCTTTTCAACGCTTTCAGGATCCCTCTACATAATAAAAAAAATGGCAAATAAATTAAAAAATAAAATAAAATCCAAGCCCCTAAACAACCCTTTAGCTTTCCAACAAAGCTTTGCATCTCCCATTGATCATTTCTTTATCATTATTTATCCAAAATAAAAAAAATGAGGGAAAAAATGGGCCTTTCTCCACCGACACAACAAAAGCTTCTACTTTTTTATTCTTTAATGACCATTTAACTCTTTCTCGTATAGCTTCCCCTTCTAGCTTTTGTTTCATTTTTCACCCTTCTTCGCTTTATTATTGTTATTGGAAGCGAAGAAGGAGGACTTGGAAATTGTAAATTATTGGCAACGTTTACTCCTGGATGAAATGTAATTTTTTTTATGAAAAATGGTGAATATAATTAACGTCAAGTTCAACGTTTTCTGTTTTTTTTTTTTTTTTTTTTTGGGGGGGGGGGGGTGTCTATCTTAACCACTTTTTTTTAAGTGTCTCGTTTACTTTCCAAGCTGTATTTTAAGAGCTGCCTTTTTTTGTTATCTGTAGGTGCTACTGATATTTTTTTTTTTTTTTTTTAATTTTATTTTAAAAAGGAAGTTGGTATAGCTGTGTGAATATCATTCAATAAATCATTTCACCGTTGCTGAAATGTATTTGTGGTATTTATTAAAAATATTACTAGCGAATAATTTTGTTCTGTTCAGCATGGTTAACGTATTTCTTTATGCAGTGTGTTTTTAACGATTTATTTGAAACCTAAACACTATATTTAGTTTAGGTTAGATATTTTTCAGTTTTTTTCATTTTAATTTAAGTTTGGGATAAATTATATTTTTTTTTGAAAAAGGAAACGATACTAATAATCAAATTGATCTCCGTCCTCTGAAAAGGTATATTACAAGTTAAGGAGCAATCTACACCTTTGGCATTTCAGAAAACTTAGTAGCGTTTCTTATTCCAACTATAGATCTTAAAAAAAACCCCACTAATTTTCAGTAACAAATGCGAAGGTTTTCTTTACTTCTGCCACAACTGAATAAAATAATAAATATATTTAATGTCATTAAATTATATCTTCAATTAATATTTATTCGGTACCAATACCAGGCCACGATGGGAAATGCAGTTAGTAACGTAATAAAGAGAATTACACTAACTTATCGACTCTACTGCATAATGTATTAAATCGATTACAAACACGATTAAACATACACCAATTAAAACTCTACAATTCTGTATCAAACTAAACAACTTCGCTTACGTCAACCAAACGGGCGTGACGTCAAAATAATTAAACACCCTTTGCCTAATTAATACCGATATCGGAAAGCCCCCCTCCCATTCCCCCAATAAATGTATTGCCTACAGTAATTCTTTTCCGATATTGCAATCGCCACGGGATGTGGACACTTTTATCTGATGGCAGTGGCGCTATCTTAATCGCGGTTTGGGTAATTTACCCCTTTTCTGTAACAGGGTGTGTGTGTAGGGGGGGGGGGGGGATTTGTGATTTCTCGTGCGGATGTATCTCGACATCACGCGTGGAAAGGCGTGGTTCCGAAAGTGCATCGGAAATGAGGGAGAACTTAACTGAATTTATAGAATAGAATCGCCCTTAGCGGTCTGAATTGTATATGATGCTGTAAGAGAGAAGCCCTAAATTTAAGCTGCACAAAGTGGATTGTTTGTGAAACGCTGAATATACATTGCTTTTAAGTGTTTTAATACCACAGGGCATTCATCTTTCTCTAATGTAGTGTGAAGCTTTTACAAAGGTTCCGTCTGAGGTCGACATTTCGAGACAAAGTTACAAATACCACATACCATTGTGATGAATCAAATGAAAGATCGCAGCGAGACTTGTTCCCATCCAAAATTCAGCCCGAAGTTACGAACGGAAATACCGGGGATGGTGACCGGAAGTAAATTAGCATTTCGTTGAACCTAAGCTGTAAATTTCCCAGATTTGAGGGCCTTTTTAAGATCTAAAATTGATGATTCCCGCAATTTTTAAAAACGAGTGAAATTAGTTTATATTTATGAAGAATTTATTTCTGATTCCAAATATTCAAACAAATGTTCTTAAAAAAAATTAGTAATTTAAATATAAAGAAAAGAAAATGTCCCAAAATCCCTTCCGATGAAACACTCCAGCTGTGACGTCACGATATCCTTCCTTTCGGTGATGCAATCCTTCGCCCCGTCTTGTTCTCTATGGTTATTGTGAGGTTTCTGTTAAGTATTTGACACATGTTTGGGGGACAGTTGCCATCAGTCGTTGCCATATCCCGTACCGGTTGGTGCGATTTGCGAGAAACTTGCAAAACTGGTTTCCGCTGCTGCGTTTCAAGCCAAGTAGTTTCAGATGAAGTGACATCACATTTGATGCGAGCCGCCGAATATATCGTTTTCCCGCCAATATCTAACAAACGAACTTAGGTTGAAAATTAAAAAAACAAAGAAAAAAAAAAAAAAAAAACACAGGGAGCAGACAATTTCGTGTTTATGGTCTTTTCGAAACATTTAGAATTGAATAAAAATGCAGGAATTGTCCATTCAATCGTTAGTTCCAACCAGGAGGACTTTAAGTTTTACCGGAAGAGTACATGCACATCCAGATTCGAAACAAGGAATTAAAATTAAAACTTCAGAATTCGGTGGCAAACGTTTTCTTGTCAAGTTTATTTGCCAAACTAACCTATTATACAATATTATATTTAATTTTTGTATAGATTTTTCAAGGCCAGGATTTTCCATAAAATGTTGCAAAATTGTAAATGCCTGTATTTGGACCTGATGTACAACAGCAGAAAGTTGTATGGATGTGACCTTCTAGTGGCAGCGACTGTCACGGCCTAACTTTATTTTTTTAAACTTTTAACTTTAAAATGTTCCAGTATTGTTTTTTAATATGACTATAGTTGTAGCGCATTGAAGATAAATATAATTTTTTAAATTTGAATTAAATCAGTGAAGCTGCTCGAAATGAGTAAAGCAATAATTTCACTTCTGTTTATCCTTACATAATTAGTCTTAAGCAATATGATTTTTTGTTTTCAGTTATTGCTTAATTTTGGTGTTCTCAATGTAATAGTACTAACTTTTATAAAGGAACATTGCTTACCATTTGTGAGAAAATAGTTAAAACGCCCTCAATATTTACCTATCGAGAAAAAGAAATTATCTCTAAAACTATTATTAATAATTAACCCATATGAAGCTCCCAACTGGTAACATACGTACTAGTGACTAAATTTTCTTTGACTTGTTTTTCATTATAGATTCCTTGACTGTATTGAAATAGGTTCTTTTCTAGATTTAAGGTTTAACCACTTCAGATACTAATTAGAGTAGCAAAGCCCTTTTTCACAAATTTTTCGATATAAAATAGGTTTAATTAGTTTAACCAATTAGTTTAAGTTAATTGTTATTGTCAGTCAATTTCTTTTTATAAAAGGACTAAATTATCATAAATATCAAATTAATTATAAGAATAAACTAACCATTCCTTACCCATTACAGAATTCTGAGATTAGAAAAGTGTCAAATAAGAACGCCGGACTACACTCCAACATATTTTTATTATGATAGCGTAGTCTCATTTTTCAGTTTTATCCCAGTACCTTTACAAAATCTAGGATATTCGAATTTTTGACAGAAGTGCGATCCAAACTCTTATAAACTTGTTCACTAAACCTATTTCTTTCCTACTTGAAGGACCACGTTCCGCGTTTTATGCTCTGTGACCACATTTCGTGTCTCGATTTCACAATATCCATGGCCGTCTGAAGTAGGGAGCCCTTATGTAAAGCGATTTCAAGTTACCTGCAGGAAATTGTCAAAAGTGAAAGGATCTCTTGTAGAAAATCTCGCAGAAGGGTTCTACACATATCTTTGTGGGAAATCAAATCTTCGTACAGAGTTCGTGCGGGAAGAAGAGCATTCGAAAAAGCTACGATAACAATTTCTCGAAAGGAAAGTTTTTTTTTTTTTATATATTGTCATTGATGTTTTTTTTAGTTATTTCACAGTTGTTAAGAGTCTGAATAGTCTGCAAACTCTAGTTTATACTTTGTATACTTATTTCGAACATTTTTGTTATTTATATTAAATTTAAAGTGTAAAAGAAAGAAATCGATTAACTGTTCAGTGAAAACTCCTTTTTATATTTAAAAAGTTCTAATTTTCGATTCAGTCTGTTAAGAATATACTTAAGAACTGCAAAATTGTTGGTGTCTTAATTATTTGAAATTTTCTTGCAAAATGTATATTAGGACTACTAAACTTAAATAAACCCGCAAGTATAGTTTGAAAAAGATGCTTGTATATTAAGATTAGTTGCAAAATGATTCAATTTAAAGAGTTACTATCACGATTCAGTTTGGAGCTACAAGATTTGATTTTCTGGTAAATTTAATATTTCATGGTGAAGTTTTAAAATTTAAAAATCCCTTCTCTCTGCCGCTACCCACTAACTAAGCCTTCTGCGTCACAGTTCCCAACAACAGGTTCATTCATCACACCAGATTTCTGTAAACTTTTTCAAATTACCCCTGTGATAAACACCACATGTTCTCACCACCTCAAACGTCGAAGTACCACAAAGCATCATTAAAATCCATAAACCAACACCCAGTCTTTAGGAGGATCTTACATTAATTTCGCTTAATGTGGGCTCTCCATTAAAACAAACCTTTTGCTCCTCGTTAAAAATGGCCTCAACACTCCATTACCACTAAAACTTTAACAACCCGTTAATTACTCTTTCGAAATTTACACTTTCTTCGAAATATCCTCCAGCTCTTCCCCAATTGCCTCACAATGGCCCTTATACTTTGTAACAGCTACAAGCACATTAAAAAAGACCAGTAGTTAGTTGTTGGTCTGTTTTTTTTTGCTTTCAGAAGCCTTTTTCGAACTTCCGTTTTATTACTGGCTAGTACGGTTTTTATTGGGGGCTACTCGTTTGAAGTTGGGGGCGTTAGTTTTTATGAGATGTTTTTGTGTGGGGGTGGCGGAAAATAGAGTAGAGTTGAGTTGATGTTAAAGCTGAGTGCTTTTTATGATTGGCTGCTAGATGCCTTTCGTGCTACTAAATGTTGTTGGGACTTGTGTGCTCTGGCGTTAAAACAGATAAATGTTATTCGCCGGGGATGTTGGAAAGGCGTAGGCGATTAAGGGGCGCGTAGTCCTCTTTGGAACAAGGGTAACATTAGGAAAAAGTAGAAAAGTGTTTCTATTAAAGTTTATATCTGATGAATAGGTGTTTTGGGAGGCATAGTGTTTACACTCTTGAACATTTCTTATACCCAATGAAATTCTTTTGAAACCAGTAACAATGTTAAATTGTAACATATTGTTAGTACTCTATATAGAGATCATTTACATTAGAATATTTTTAAAACTAGCTTGCTGCTTAGTAGATTTGTCTTCTACAGCACATCAAAGAATATCCCAGAAAAGTTATTTTATTCCGTACATGCATTTCCCCCAATTTTTATTGAAGGAATAAAATAAGTTTATTTAATATGTACTCAAGTGGGTAGTAGGCTTTATCTTTGAATTATAGAGGTATAGAATAACAATCCTACATTCACCATTATAAAATTTCTATTCAAAATTGATCATGACTTCAAATTTGTGAATCATCTTTTTAAATGTTAGAAATATTACACTAATGTTATATCTAATCCATTCTACAAGATTGAAGAAATATTAAATGTCCTTTTTTTTAATCAGTCAAGAAATTAGTCTGTAAACCGATATTTATAATGTATATGATGTATATAAGCACATTATAATTGAATATGCTATCTATATTTGGAGAGGGGGGGGGGGGGGGAGGAGGAATGACTTATAAACAACAAATGTGTACTACTGTGTAATAAATACGATAGCTTTGAGAAAATCTTATTAAACGTTATAGTGTTTTGCGAGTGATTAAATTGTTTAATTCGTTAAAATACCTTTCAGCTTTTCGCTCATAACTATGGTAATTAACTTATTTAAATCATGTCAAGTCTGTAGTATAACCCGTAAGACATCATATGAATACAGTAGACAATGCCTTCTTTTAGTAATTTTCCCACGTCGCATATCTTTCCTCTTAATTATTGCACGACACCTGTCTTCTAATCGTGAAAGATATCTTCCAATTCCAGCTCGCTGAGATAAAATAAACTTAGAAGTGACTTAAATTAGAATAATGTAACAATATTATCCATTAAAACTTGTAAAATATACGAGTTGGACTTAATTAAGATGTACGTGGTTAGTGAGAATGTCGTTTAGAGCCTGTTCTAATGAACATGTCTTCATTAAAATTAGTAAGCATACTATTGAAAATATAAAGAAGAAATGATAAGTGAAGAAACTTAAAATTGGTTCAAACGTTCGCCACCAGATGGCTTCCTTTAAAAAAAAAAAAAAAAAAAAAGCACTTTATTGCCTTAAACTGAAGTTAACCTAACTAAGTGAACCTTATCAAGAAAATTGTGAAGGAAGTCTTGGGGAATTTTAATATTTTGAATAGTTGTTATAGCTATTGTTGTTGCCAAAATTTCATTAATTTAATCTTTAGAGATCATTTATCTCGCGTTCTCAGTTGTAGAAATACAAAATTTTATGCTGATCTCTTGATTTAAGCTTTAGACGGCTATAAACATAGTGCCAGTATAATTATGGTCATTCTGAACGTTTACAGCATTCCTTACTTTTCTTGTAACCATCCAATCAAGCATTAACCTATTGCAGGCATTTTTTACTGTGTTACCCACTGCAAACCGGATACCATGTCCACTAAAATGTACACCTGCCAAAAACGACACTCTGTCACGGCAAGGACACTGAGGTTTTTACCATTTTTTTCAAATAAATTCCTTCATATCCATCAATCGCAACAGGACAACCTCCCGAGTCCGCCGCAAACTGTCATTACGGACAGACAGACATGTTATTAGTACCGGGATAACGACACAAACCTACGTTCTTCCAAGATGGTTCTTAAGTATACGAATGGAACACCCTGCAACTTTCTCCTTCTGCAGGTGAAATAAACGTTTAAAATCCGTCGCATTGACGTTATATTTTGGTTATTTATGTCGGTGGGCCGGATGTCAAGTGGTGGCGTACGACATGTCAGGTCGTTAGAATGGATTGCCGGATCAGACGTCTACCTGCGGGCAATACGTGTTTTCTCTTGTGATCTGTGGGTTTGTTGTCGTTCTAGAAATTTGTGTCGAACTGCCTTTTATGGAAATTGGATTTGAGGATTTATTTTTGCCATTTGTGGTGTTGCTGATTTTGAAAAGAAGACATTGGGTATGTGTTTGTTTATATGTTTGTAATAGTGGAGAAGTTACTCATCTTGAAGAGTGGGTTTTAATATTTTAAAGTTAATAGTATAATAAATTTTTTGTTGAGAAATTTTGAATTGTATAATTTTTTTTACAATTCCTTGGGGGAAAATATTTTGTTTCTATGCACGACCTTTCAGTAACAAAAGTAATTTTAAATTTAAATTGTTCTTAAAAAGTGCCTTATTTGTAAAATTCATAAAATTGTTCTAATCCTTCATTTTGTATTTAAGTGCGTACATTTTCATTACAATTCATTACATAACAGGGCAATATTAGGGTAATTTGGCAAGTGCGCAATTTATATAATTATTTAAAAAACATCATAGTATCTAATTTCAACAAAAACTTTCCAACACAAGAATTATCATATAAATTTCGTCCAAGTATTGGTTTCTAAACTTTAAACAATCTTGGAGTATCTAATAGTTAAGACAGTTTTACCTAAACACCCCCGTAACTAGCACCACATCCTCAAAGTAATAATCCCAAATGGTTTCTTCTCTCATGACTCCACTCGTGCTTAGACGCAAATAAATACCCGCCGCTGCTCTACTCAAATTCCGTTCTTGGCGGGTGTCATAACTTTTGGACGGCCGAACTTCCACGTCATAAAAAGTGGGCTTCCCGATAAACTAGTTTACGGCCTTACATGCATACATATATCTATAGACACGCATTATCCGAACACTTCGGGGGCCTCAGCTGAAGGATGGAGTTTAGCGCCCCCTAGCCGCCCGTAACGAACATTTATTGCATCATGGACCGCATGAAAAACACGACGATCTTCTATGATGAAGACTGAATATTTTGTTGGAAGGGCCTTTGCTGTGTGGATCTTGGATCGCGTCTTAGGGAATTTTCTTCACCTAAGGGGGAATAGGTTATTTTGTTGGGGAGAGAAAAGTGAAAAGATGGTAGTTTTATGTAATTTTGTGAGAATGGAATATGTGGAGTGTTAGTTTCGAAGGCTGGTTGTTGGAGTTAGGGCTGCCTTTTGTTTTTGGGGTTCTTGTTTCGGATCTGTATGGATGGGCTATTGAGAAAGAGAAATATGTAATGCCTCAGAGGGAGTATTTTTTTTTTAAATATGTACACTATGGATGACGACGTCACATACTATTGCTTTTGGGAATATTTGAATGGTAAAAAATGGAATACTTGCTTGTCATTGGCTAATGTAGTTTGAAAATTCGTATTTATTTTTAAAGGTGCAATGGTGAATGGTCATAAATTTTGGCTGATGAGATAATGACAAAAATCCAACTGTAATTAATGTCGAGCATAAGGTTCTGGCTTTCTAAAATTGGACTTTTGATATATGCAATAATCGGCATGGTGTCAATAAATGGGTAATTGTATTATAAAGCTATGTCATTTTTTTATTTTAGGTAAAAAAAAAAATCAATTTAAACATTATGCCTGCCTAGTTTAATATTTAACAATATTAATAATTTTTTGTCAAGTGTTTTTGAAGTATTCTTTTTAAATGTATCTTCTCCTGTACAGGGGTGAATATTCATAATTGAAAAATGTTCTTTTAAATTACATAAGTTTATGAAATCTTAGGAACTGTTTTAAAGATCTTTATGGATAAGAATCGTCATCAAAGCTGTCATTAATTTTGGAATAAAATAAGTGATATTTTCCTTTGAATTAAACTGTCACAAATAATTCTTAGTCAACTTTGAAAAATATCGGATAACGAAGTTGGATACTTTATTAAGATTTTTTTCTCCATAAATCGTTTGAAATTCGAGTCGCGATTTTTTGTTTTGTTTCACGCGAGTGGCAACACGAACAGCGGACCCAACTTTGCTCGGCCAGATGTCGCTGAATGAATACAAACATCATTTATCAGTGGCGAGATTATTTTTGTAAAAATAAATGGAATCTTGGATTTTGAAAAGAGAAAAGTAGTTTTAGTATTTTCGCTTTTGGAATTTCTGTTTTCTTCCAAAAGAAACGGAACTTTTCTCATTTGCTTAAAATGTTAATGCGTGGAGGGAAGATACCGCCGATATAATGGCAAAAAGTTTTAAAACTATTTTTCCTTTTGTTTAGGTGGCAGATGAGAATTTTTTAGGTGAATATTTAATTTTTTTGTGTGCTTAAAATAATGTTCCTGGAACTGGAGTCTACCTACCTTGTGAATGTTATTTATGTTTTGAAAGAGAAAAATAATATTCGAAATGCGAGTGTTGTACACATTTAGAAAGTTTCAAGGTTTAACATTTTATACCACGGTAAATCTTAGAAAATGTTTTTATTTTGTATATGTGACTGTGGAATTTTTACAGAATTAAATTTCAGGTAGTTTTTTGTTTATTTTTTTGTTGAATTTGTTTCTACAATGTGTGAAATTACTTTTGAAAATCCTTTTTTAACTCGTATATTGTAATATGTGTCGATATTTATAAATTATATCTTCTCTGATATGAAATCCCCAAGTGTTGAAAAAAATTCGAAGGAAGAATCTGCCTGCTAGACTATACTATAAAAACTTACTTCCACCGTACAAAGGACTCTAAAATTTTGAACAAATGTAGTATTCAACCTCAAATTTCCACCTAACAACAATTTTTTCTATTGATAAGCGTGTAGGAAAAATCACTCATCACCAGTTAGCTGTGTCTCTTAATTTCAAAGATTTTTTAATAAAAATTATTTGCAGCATTTTATTGAACAGACTTTGAAAATATTTTAGTATAGTTTGCAAGAGTCAAAAGCTGTGATCTATACACATCGATGTAACATGAAGTTATTAGATATTGACCACTCAGCTAGTACAATTTTTTAGAGATATTGGATTCAGGAGATCAGGAATTGTTTTAACTGATTTAAATTTCACTTCTAAATAAATATAAGATTTTTTCTAATTTCAAACTAAAACTAGTTTTTTTTTTTTTTTTTTTAGAAAGTATTAAAATTTGTAGAAATGAAATGGAGGTACTTTTGAATGGAAGTTTAAGAGTTAATTAGAATGGAAGTTTAAGAGTTAATTAGAATGGAATATTTTAATAGTACTAATATTCGGAATTTCTATGAAGGCTAATATATGTTGAATAGAAATTGATCGTGCCACTACCTCATACATCTAATGTAATACTTTCTAGCTTACATAGGCGACGAAAATATTATTTCAAAACACGTGAAATTTTTTTCGCACATTGAGAGGATCATGCATTTTATCTGAGCACCAACTTAAGGCCAATTAAAATTTTTATTTTAAAAATAAATTTAAATAATAGCTGATGCTGATTCCTTGTCTATCAGTTGGCGCTACTGATTTATAAGAAAAATATTAGGAAGTCTATTTTTACATGCTAAAAATAAAAACTAAATACAAAAAAAAATCATTTTATTATGCCTTCATATTTGGTTAACAAACTTCCATTATTGTTGTTAGATATGGTACCAACTTAAATGTTTTGGACCAATATTTTAACAGACAATTGGGAGTAAAAATATTAGCAAGTCCATGGGACGTAAAAGTATTAACTCTCACTTTTAAAGGCAAAAACGATTATAAGGAGGTAGAATACAATGAATAATAATTTAACTGACAGCGAATGAATAAATAAATATTTAGGAACATATCATAAACATTAAAAAACTTATAAATCCCCCCCCCCATCAATTTCACACACAGAAATGTCTTATTATACATTTTGCGTTTATATACTCATCTCGAACCACATTTCCTCTCTCTAAAACATCATTCGCCCCCTAATTCCAAAACTATCCCATCCCACAAAACGCTCTTCATTGTCATTTCGTTTTGACAAACGATTCCATCACACGCAGCGACCCCTCACGGCATGGCGTGGAACTGCTTTTACAACTGACCATCCATTACTACTCAAGAGTTGTGCTGTCTTTCTTTTAATGTCTTTCCAACTCTATTCGCAACTGTCATTAATACGTTCGAAAAATCGGTGGGAGGTTAAGAGTTGCATAATTTTTAAATTCTTCATCCCAATTTTGAGTGGACACGCAGCCGGAACGCTTTAATAAAGTATTCCATTTATTTGTTGGAATCACGGATATTTTTTTTTATTTTTTTATTTTTAAAGTTTATTGTTCTTTTGTTCCAATTGTGGTAATTCGCTTAAAGTAGTGGTTTTGATGGAAAATATGAGCTTCTGTTGATTCCCTGACGACTTTTTTTATGTGAGGGTAATGTGTGCTAGCTTGGTAGTGTTTTGGTTTTTGTCATTTTCTAGGGCCAGTTGGAAAATTGGGTATAATTTGAGTTTTCAAGGAAGCTTCTTTAGCCGAACGGAGTCAAGGCTTAAAGCGTTTTTTTCTGAGTTATGTGCACAGATTGTGTTAAAAAGCAACAAAAGTAGATATTTTTTAGGTGTCTTTGTTTTGTATAAAAACTTTACTCTCTGTTGCAATTCACCATTGATTTATATTGTCTCCATTTTCAGTTTTTTTCAGAGGAATTTTGCTCATTTTAATGCTCAATGTCAATTTAATCTGTTAATAGTGGTCGAAAGCAATTAACTTGTTAGTACATGTGACACTAGCGACTTTTAGTATTTTTTTAGGTGTTTGTTAAACAAAATTGAAAAATCGGAATACCCTTTAGTATTGAACTAAGTTATAAAACGGATGTAAAGTGAGCCAACGTTTACAAATTCCTGCAAATTGTAGTTGTTTTCAATGCCAAATTCCTTGTGCAAATTCCTCCTCGACAGGGTTAAATTTTTACTCGGGAAAAACGCAGTTTTCATATGCCCACTTAGTTGTTATTTTAATATTCGGTTTTTCTTTTAATTAAATGTAATCGGCATGCAAACTGCAATAATAGAGATTTTGTACCATAAAGTGTGGCTGAAGAAAAATGCGCAGAAAGTAATGGCAGTTGACATGTTACCAAAAACAATGAATTTCGTATGTACCCACTTCAGCTTAAGAAAACATTTTATTTTGGGCCACTACACAAATTTGGGAACACATTTTGGGCCAAACAATTTATTACCTTTTAAACAAAGCCCTGCCTATTGAACTTATTTCATACAAATTGCTTTAAACATCGATCACTATTTCATCTGCAGTATATTTCATCACTATCTCATACTAACCCCCCCCCCCCGACCAAATTCTAGAAAATACACATCTTTAATTCCACTTGCATACTGGGGAAGGTCAGCCGTGTTTTTTCCCGACGATTTTATAGCCCCCTTTTTACGACTTCATTCCTTTCCGTTTCCCGGCGCCCATCGATCGTTTGCTGGGGCGCTAATTCAAGTTGCGTACCTGCGAGCACAGGTACAGATTCATCGATTCCTGTTTTGTTGTGTTCCCGATGGCTTGTTTGTTGGGTGGCATTCATTATTCAGTTACGTCGTTTGGTGACAGGTGCAATACATGGAACGGCAGCCGAGGCTCTATAAGGGCAGACGAGAATAGGGTGGCGTGCTCATCACCATCTCCTTCCTACAGTTCGATTGGGCTGCCCTGCTCGTTATTTGTTTCGGAATAAATTGGATATGAAGTATCTTTCGTAATAACTTGATGCAATGTATAATGTTAAAAATTACGGTTATGGGTATTTTTTTTTTTTTTTTTTTTTTAAATTGAAACCGTTACAGCATTGAGTTAGTATTCAAAATGTCGATATAAACGATCATAAAATTAACTTAAACTAATTTGTGTTAATGAAATTCAAAAGGGAATTTTATAGGAATAATATGACGATTATTAACTGTGGTAACTCTACAGATTTTCTGTTGTATAATGCTCTGACGTAGAGACAGTAATACTAATTTTGTCTGTTGTACAATGCAATTAGTTCACCGTGAGGAAAACATCCAGACAGTGAAATTTTGCACTGAAAACTAATAATAAGCATTTATTCATTATCTTTTTAATATCGCATATGTTCAATATATTCATTATCTTTATTTCATTTAAGATATTTGCATTCCTTTTTTTTTTTTTTTTAATTTCGTATAAACAAGTATACTGTTGCGTGGATGGGTTCGAAAGATTTGAAGCCAAAGCAGATCAAAACTTGCAGAAATTTATTCCTATAAAACTCTTCGCAGATTCTCTTACAACTCCAGAACTGCTCGTTCTAGTAGACTCAATACAGCTCTTTACACAATAGAGCACAAAACAGCAGTTAAAAACTTGACAACACAACTGCTACAAATCGCCGCAAAAGAAAATGCAATACAGTTTGCTTTAGAACTACTGATTGGTCACTGAGAGACAGCTAACTCAGTAACTCAATTCAGTAATTCCAGTCAACTAACTCACTCAACTAACTCACGGCCGGCTTTATATAAGAGTCAATACTTCGTGAATCTTCTAGAGATAGAAATTTGGAGGACTTTCCAGATCGTAGTCGAAAAGTCCTATACATGTACATGGGAACCGAAAATGTCTCCAAATGGTCACCAAGTTTGGCAACATTTGGCGAGATTGCCATTACCATAATGTTAAATAGCCTGCTCTTTGTAAAACTATCTTCCTAGCATTATCTCTGTAAAAATCGTTTTCAAGCATTAATAGACACATTGCAGGAAAACAAACTATTGCATTGCCTTATGCGAAATGTACATAAATTTATCTTTTTACATAATTAATGCTATGAAATATTTACAAATATACAGAAATTCGTAACAATACATTTAATTTGGATTCCAAAAGCATATATGCATTATCGAAAACATTATTACGTATATGATATACGCTTTCAACGTTACTTTTCATGTGTGCCTGTGTAGCATGGAAACTGAAAAAAAAATCAACCCTAGGGATAAAATCTCTTTACCCTAAATATTTAAAGCGTAAATTTATATATCAGAAAATGAATTTTGTAAACAACGCGATAAAATAACAGATTTTAAAATCAGAAATTTGAGATGGCTTGACGTCCATTGGAGGTGACACTTTATTTTTCCTCAAATTTTATAACAGACCCATTGTGTTCGAAGAATGCCAAGTTTATTTCAGATGGGCTCTCTAATCATCTTCTACAGTTGTGTCAGGACTGCCCGCTGAGACCCTTTCCGCCTGTCATCTTCCATTTCGTCCGCTTTTGAAGAGGCTAATCTGTCCTTTCTCAACTTTGCTTTTAGATGACAACATGATTGAAATCACGAGTATCCTAAATAATAAAAAAAGTTTCGTACCCACAGGAAGCGAATGGGTTTCTTCTGTAAGTGTTGGGCAATTAAGATTTTTAGGTGGTTTTAGTCTTACATGGTGTCCTTACGTCTTTCTAATTGCCAATTGTCGAGACTAAATGATCCAACTTCCACGGTCTAAATTTGGGTGGAAAATATTATCTCAAAGTGCAACTTGAGTTGAAGTTTATTTGAATTTCTTTATCGGAAGGATGGTATTTTCACAAGATAGAGTAGTGACTTTAGAACAAGATGCTGTTATTGTACAAGACAATGGAATAAAAGCTCGCGTTTTTGTAACTCGAACGGATTCGATTTTTACTTTCACAGCTCGATACTCTATCCCCTAGACAAAAGATATATATGGTGTCCAGGAGTTGTATCTGTTATTTGTACACTAGACCGTCACATAGCCCCTTCCCAGTGAGTAGCGAAGAAACTAACGATTGAGTTGCATGCGCGTGAGTTGAGCGCGTGGGGCAGTGAGTCGCTAAAGATGCTGAGATGATTGAGTGGAAGCCGTGTAGTATTTTCAGAAGGTGCCGACAGATGGCAGCATGTTTCAGTTGTCCGATAGTCACCAATAAAGCGTTGGGGATCGATCGTGCGACCTTTGCTTTCAAAGCTCGATACTCTATCCCCTAGACAAAAGAGATCTATGGTGTCTAGGAGTTGTATCTGTTATTTGTACATGAGACCGCCACAGATTAACGAATACCTTTTTCGACTTTTGCAAATAAGGCAGTCCCAAAAATACTGTGCGTAAATGACGCTCCAATAGTGTTGCAAGTAATCTTTTCTTTGTAAATCAGGAAAATAATGAATTATAGCCTATTAAGTTCAAACAACTGAATTTCTTCTTACATATAAAAACTAAATACATTAAAATTAAACTTTTATAGACCGCTGAAAAATCTATGCATCAAGCTGTTTTATGTAATTCCAATCACGAATACTTGAGAGCAATTTCTTTAATCATTTAAGACTGTTATTTTATCTTTCTTGAAGATTATTTTCTTTTCAAGAGATGTATTGAATGCGATAAATATGTAAAAGTAAATAGCCTGGTAAAAAATGAAGAGGACAAAATACGATGCGCGAAAAGCCATAAAAATGTAAATAGTCAATCGTTTAAATTTTGTTTAGCCTTAACGGCTTTTATGTCCAATATTCTGAAATAGCGAAATGTGTGTGACAAACGACCCTTAACAAGTTTTTTTCTTCTCACAGTTTGTTATCAATAAATATGTTTTGTATAAATTGACGCGTTTTATTGATGTAATATATCATTTTTTACGTATAAAAATGTTCTTTCAAAAATATGATCATTAAAAATTATTTCTATTTAAATAAAGCGGAGTTAATTTTTATTTTGTTTGTTATTCAAAAGGAATTTCGCAAGAACTTATTGAGGTTTCTCATATTAAACTATTTAATTGGGGTTAAATGCTTTTGATAACTATTCATCGGGGGTTTCCATCTGTTAAAATTGCTTTTTACAAAACTGGGTTATAAGCTGTAAGTTTATTCCTTTAAATTATATTCACTCACCACAAATTATACTTACTCCAGGTATCTTTTATTAAAATAAATGTCTTTATTTAAATTGAAAATATTGTTTTTATATACTTTTTCTCTCTGCTTACTGCTCACTTCCCGACTCCCTATGGATTATACAATGTGATTTGATTGAAACCATTCGTGTGGATTTAAATTGAATTTAATGAAATGCGATAAGGGATCAAGTACTTTTAAAATTAATTTAAAAATACGCTTTTTAATCTTGCTTCCCAAAATTTCTTAGAAATAAGTAGGAATTATTAAAACGCAATATTGAATTCTTTCTAATGATTATTTAACTTTTAATCGAATCATCTTTTATGTAAATAGATCATTAAATTCGGGATACTTTGGAGCAATTTTGAAATAAAGATTGTTCCTAAGTAAAGTTCCTCTGTCATAAGCTTGTAATAATGTACATAATTTCGTAAATTTTTATATGGGTACTACTGAGAACATGGTAAAATGATGTATGGGAAAAAATATTTATATCATTTAAAATTTTCATCACTAAATGGAAATATAAATGAATAATATATCATACAAGAAATGCATGATTTTTGTAGCCTTTGGAAATTTAAATTGCTAAATATTTGAAATGTAAATAACCTTATAGAAATATATTAGTGTTACCTGGAGCAAATTTGTCTAATAATTATAAAATTTGAAACTATTTTTTTTTTTTAAAGTTTTTTTTAATATTTGCTGATTTATTTTTTCTGTTCTTAAAAAAGCAAGATTCACTATTTCAAGTATTAAAAGTTGGGAATCCTGTTACCTTCAAGACAAACTTAAAACGAAGTATTTAATTATATTCCTTTACTATCAAAGAACCTCATTATTACATTACGTTATATACCTTATTGCAAAATAATAAATTCTTTTCCATTTTCCATTAAACAAAAACTATAATGTACACTCCATATACATGTCTGCTAACTATTTTTCCAATCAAATTTTCTACCGCATTTTAAATATAAATGCAAATTCTTCTCATCTAAGATATGAAGAAACATATCTCATAAAGAATCTTTTGCTTCGAAGGAAATGTGTCCCCTCCCCACTCTCTCCTCTCCTCCGGAATGTAAATTTGGAATAAAAGAAGCACTTTCCATTTCATTTCGGGAGTTCGAATCAGCCTACAATGTACGTGCATGAATCCCCCCTACCTTTATAAATAAGTTATCAGATCTTTGAGACACTAATATTGGAGGTTTATATTTGCAGTCGTGTTTTTCACTATCTAAAATCATAGTCTAGAATGGGGCTGCAAATCAAAAGGGTTGCTTGCTTACTTAAAATTCCAGGAGAGAAATCAATTATTTTCTTTTACTTAGTTGTTACAGTATTTATTTATTTATTATTAAAGGAATTGAATTGCTGTTGATTTATATTGCTAGAAGTTGATAGTCTTCCCATCGAATCACTAGTTAACAGTACAATATCGATGTGATTTTATCGCCAAGAACCAACCTGAGCAATTACATTTTGATGTCATTTGCAAGAAATCGCCCAGTATGCTTTTTTTTTTAAAATGAACTTTAGTATTTTGCTTTTTTCTGCTTTTCCTGTATGCACCTGTACAATGCTTTCAGCGCAACATAACCAATATTGGTTCTTGTGGTTTTTTTAAAAAAATTAACCTCACCTGTATAGTGTGGTTCTGTGGTTAGTCGGTTTTTCTTCCATCTGATAAACTACTTAGCATAAATCAGCAAGTTTTGTCGCCAATACAATCTACTAATTCACGCCAATCTATGCATATAAAACGAGAACCTTGATTGAGCAACTTTATCATCACTAATTATCACACTTTTCATAATGCAAAAGGGCTGATATTGGCACAGGTATTATTTATAAGCCTATTAGTAAAAGGAAAGGTGCTTTTTTCCGAAGTTTTGCGAATAAGAAGGTGCAGTTGATGAGAAGAGCTCGTATCTTGAGATCTAGTAAGACAATTTTAACTTTAATTATATTATAGATGTCTTGATCATTACACATTTGCCCTTTCATGAGCGTATTTGTAAATAAATATTTATTACCAATTAAAATGTACTCCAGGCATAAACCTTTACTCTTTCCTCAAGGTTAATCTGTTTTTAAGTTGAATATTTTTTTGTATATCTTATTATGTCTTCATCCAATATACACTAACAAGTACCCAGCAAATCTAAACTATGTAGTTATTTATCAATACAGTTAAATTTATGAATAAATCGTACAACTTGGCAACATTATCCGCCATTAATATCGCACATAATAACGAACTCTATCCACCAATTATTATTACTTAATTAGAATTCTATCCACCACTTATGATGCAAAACTGGAAAGTTGCTGAATGACTAGCAGTGCGTATTTGGCGTAATCACAAAATATTGCAATTATAAACAATCAAACAGCAAACTATCTACGCCAGTGACTTTTTGGTAAAATTTGCAAGAAAATTGTACATTTTGGCAACTAAGTTCCTCATTACCAACCGCACAGCATAGGTTACTTAATATTTCTCCAAGAACTTCAATATAATAATTACCACTTCAGAACCTATATTCAAACAAAAACAAAGGAAACCTTCGCAAACCAAAACAGTATCTTTAATCAAAATATTTTCTCTTCAACGCCCACACAACCCTATTCAATACGTTTCATGCCCCCCCCCCCCCCCCCGAAGAAAAAAAACCCTAATATTATCCCAACCGTACGCCAGTATTGCTCCCAAAACATTTGCGAACGTAGATAAAAAAAAAGTATCTACCTCCCCCCACACCTCTTATTAAGCTAAGTGAACGGGATTGAGATGTTGGTTGCTATGACGACGACACGCTATCGGATAATCCCGGACGCTTTGCCTCTGTCAGATTCCATTCACAGCATCGCCTGCACCTGAGGCTTCGACAAACGCTCCTGCCGTATTGTCACACTCCGACCATTAGCTGTATAACATCCCCAGCACCCTCGGGCGACTAGTGTGATGTACCCCGTGGGTTGGATGTAGATTGCGAGATTGGCCACATGATGAACTTGCATATGGGATACATTCTCCTGGTTGAAAGATATTTGTATATTGAAAGGAAAGAGACAATTGGGTAATGTGCTTGCAAACTACTACAAAGGCAATGAAAAATCAAAATATCGCTTTTAAAAATGAGTTTTTTTAAATGGCTATTTTGGAGCTTCATCCAATTCTTTCAAATAAAATATATTGTTTAAGAGAAAATAACTAATATTATTTATTTCTGTAACTGAAAGATATGGAATGGATCCTTCAATGGATAACAAAAGAAGATTCTGAAGGGATCCTTTGACATGCTCTCCAAATATTCGATCCATCCATAAGAGTACTCTTATAGTGCTTCTTATTAAGGTGGGGAGGGGGGGATTAGAACGTTTAGTGTCATTTATCAATAAGAGTTGCACATCGTTCATCCAAAAATTGCAAATTTTGACAGATGCACGTGTCAAAACTTAAGACACAACCTTAGAAGGGAGAGATCCATTGAGAACGCCTAATACACCGATCATCGTGTCTATATTTACACTTCAAACCATTTAAAATCATTTTAGTTCCATCCAAATAAATATAAAAAACGGTTCAGTTTAAAGTTCTTAACGTATGTCGAAAACAATGCACACTTCTATGTCCTTTTTTCCTCCACGTATTAATATACAGAGGTATTCCTCTACTTCAGTAAAGTATGACTAAACCAGTAATGAAAGTACCTTTCCAAAGATCGACAGTAATACCGCGATTCGTATATGAACTGCATTGCATATCATACCATAAAACACGGAGTCAAACGTTGCATTCCATCCAATCAATCCAATCATATCCCATCTAAATCAAATCCAATCCTATTCCATCTCAATCAAATTCAATTGTATTCCATCCCATTAAACAAAACCTAAGTTTTTCCTCCAAGGAACTAATCTCCAAATCCTCCAACCAAACAGTTGAACGATCACGAAACATGACATTTAAAGTGCACATAAAGATATACCATTTCTAAAAGCCTGTCCAACAAATTAAAAACAAGGCACATCCTCCCTCCTTGTTGTCTGAAACAAACACGCGTATTGCCATCCATTTAGACTGGCGACATCAAACAAAAACTCGCGCAACGAGGTTAAGAACTGTATTTGACACAGAAGAATCGCTTGTAGCAGGTAGCAGGGGAAAGCCAGAAGAAAGAGTGACAGGCACGGAGCGGGGATTAGCACACCCTAATGCAACTTTTATTGAATCTCCACCTCATCAGTTATGCACTGCTTTCCATGATTCACAAACCAACAATGCCGCTTCATGAGGAGAGAAAATCAACTCGCCCGACCATAGAGATTCTATTATTAATCCACCCGCCACCCCTCTAAGCTGGGGGAAGGGGAGAATATTCAAATGGGATTTGCGATTTTTGTCTTTTGAAGGACGAAATGATACAATTTTTCTTTTGAATGATTTACTTTAGATAAGGAATTTTTTCCTTTCTTTGGTTCTATTGCTTGTTGGGATGCAGAAGTCATAACTTTATACTGCACTATTGATTTCATGTGGATGGATGAGCGTTTACGGTTCGTTTTTTTTAAAATTTTTTTTTCATTTAATTGACTATGGATGCTTGTTTGAAGATTTTCAGTTATAGTTCAGCCAAATTAGGATATTAAACAATTATTATATAACCGTGAGAAGTAATGCTTATTACAAGTTATAACTTGTAATAAGCATTACTTCCCATGGTTATATAATAATTGAAATTATCATTATTGCCATTTCGCTGTAACTTGTAATAAATATTTGGCAAGTAACTTGTAAACGGGAATTTACCAAACTTTATGTGAATTATGTGGAATTAGTTGGTAACATGCAATGTTTTCCATGAAAACTCCAATTAGAAAACCAAAAACGAGAATTTTGCAGTACAATCTAAATTCCCATAGAGTACTAGCCAACTTTAAATTATTTCTCGGCCAGATACTTGATTAAACTACATATTATGCATAGTAAATTGCTTCACTGTTACTATTTTAAAAGGACGAAACATTTTAGAGCTTGCGTGGACGAGTTAAACATGCTAAGTATGATGGACATTTCATGCGAATTACACATTTGGAACAGTTCAATTGTACTTAAACATCCACATAAAATATTCACCTTAATAGGCATTTTCCCCAAGCTCTTCTGGCAATAAAATAACCCATCCATCAAACATTTTTTAAAAAAGAACCTTAAACACCCATCCAACTTCGTGATTCCATTTAATATGACCGAGGCGGTTTTTAAAAATAACAAAACCAAATCAGCTTTCCATTCCAATCTAAAGCCACTCATGGACCGTTACTCATCAAACCACGAGAATAACTATAAAAGCGGAATATTATATGAGTCCCAGTGAAGAAGGCCATTATAAAAATTGACAATGCAACTCTTGCATGAAACGTTAAAATAAACGTGAAATGAACGGTTGAAAAAAAAAAAATCGATCAAGACGTGTGTGTGGTCGAGGGTAGGGTGACAGTTTGCACTTAATGGGCCCCTCGGACCCGGGAGTCCAGGGAATTAAATGGGGTAATGAGTCGAGACAGATGTCATGGGATGAATAGCACGGAAGAGTGGGTCTTAGAGTGGCTGGATTCGTCTTGGTTAATAAGCTGGAAAGAATCGTGATTTTAAGAGACTTGCAGAAATATTGATTCGCAGACTTATCAGACGTTTAAGTGTCACATTCTGTTTTTATACTGATATGATGATTTTTTTTTAATGTTTGTACTTTGTTTGTGGGATTTCAATAAGCAAGTGTCTCGCACCCTTCTATGGACACAATCAGACTTTTTTCTACACATAAGTGGGGTCGAAATATAATCGCCATTAGTAATAACAATGCAGCTACTTTTATATCTAATTCGTTGACGATACGAAGTTTAAAATTGGTTTCAGCTCTCCTGTGACATGATAATACGGAGACCTACGAGACAACGTTTCTCCTTGAAGTGCTTTTACCCTATTTCGGTACAGTATATCTTGTACAAGAAAATATCCAAACCAACCAACCAACTTGCAGCATAACGTATACATTTTCTTATTTGTGTTTCATTTTTAGATTCTTATTGCATACACACACACACACACACACACACACACACACACACACACACACACACACACACACACACACACACACACACGAACGAGGAATATATCTTATATTCTAATTGATGAAATAACAAAAGTGAAGTACCGTTTTAAATCGTGGAAGGTTTTTATTAATTGTATATAATTGTTTTTATCATGAAGGGTCATCTTCATATTTAAACTAAACCAAACTTTAAAAAGTTCAATGGCAACTCCATAATATTATACCATATTTAGATTTAGAATCCAAAAAAAACCCGTCTAAATACCAAATTTCATAATTTTCCAATGAGTGGTTAGTAATTTAAACGATTTAAAAAAAAAAAAAAAAAAAAAAAAATGGCAAATTAATGTTAAAAAGAAAATTTGTTTTTTTAGCCATAAATTCTTAAATAGTTAATATATTTCAGCAATTTTTGTTTCAAACGATAGATTATAAAAGGCCAAACATAAATAACATACAAATTTTGTATTAAATAGTTTTTTTATAATTAATAACACAAGTTTTAAATATTTTAAAATAGAAACATGTGTATATATATAATTAATTATTATTATTATTATTATTATTTTGCTTCTATTAGAATTATCATAGTCGAAAACCCCTCTAGAATTTTTTTCATTCCATGTTGACTTTTTGTTCTCAATATTTTAGCAAAAATGTAAAAAAAAAGCTCACTTTAAAGAAGCGTGTAATAGATTATGTCTTGAAGCATGCAAAACGTTTGCTTCTTTTGCGTGTTAAAGAAATTTGCCCTTAAGATCGGCCTAAACATTTTTGCTCATAAGTGACGTGTTTCTCAACATACTGAACTGAAATTTGGTATCTAGGGTAAACGAAGTATTCTAAATCGAATAAAAACATAAAAAATAGGGGTTCGTATTGAAATTTTTAAAGATTGAATTATATTTACTTAGTAAACAGGTCCCTAAGAAAAAAAAAATTTGCACTGAACATGTAGAAAATCGTAAACAAAACATTTTATTGCAAACCGCAAGATTCTACGATAATTAACCAAAGATATATAGCCATCGTTCGAATTTTTTTTTGCGTACTGTAACTATGCATTATAGAACGGGTGAAACAGTTCTATATAGTAGTGTAGTCAATCTTACCAACACTGTGATGAATAAATGGACAATTACCGAAATACGTTAAATATATAAACATATTATTAATTAAAATGTATTAAATAAAAAGCAAAATCTCGAATTGTCCATTGAAGTTTTTATTTCTACCAGCTTATATAAAGCTTTCATATGAGTACATTTGACACCTCTAGTCACTTTTTTGATGAATCATTGCACCCGTTGCCAGTTCCAGCTGTATATAAGATAATTTTTTAAGCGTGATGATGTACGATGTACATTTCGTGATTCTATAGTTTTTAAACTTTTGATGTAAAATTTAAATATTAAATTATAATAACAGAAGGAATACTTTTAAGCTATGAATTCAATAAAAGCTCTTTATTTCCAAAAAAAATGTCTAGCCTTTAATCTTATTTCCAACAAAAACGTCGTCCGCTAAACTTAACCAATCTCAAGAGATTCAAGAATGTCTTCAGAATTGATGTCAACACCATTGAAGAGCTTAAGGTAAAAGATTTAGTAGAAGAGAGAAAAAATATTAATATCTAAAACAAGTTCATAAATACCAGCAAGCTTCTCGAAAAATGTATATCATTACTTACTGACAATGTGATCAAAGCGATAATTCTTTTCACTAAATGCAAATGCTGTTTATAATGTGTTTTCGTTCATGAATACTTCGGTCTCCCGAGGAACTAACCTAAAAGCGGAAAATCTATAAAATTTCTTTTCACACTCATCCTATTTGAAATGCATTTTTAACAACGAGGCACTTTAACATTATGGACTCTGCTGAATTCCTTTTGGAATTAACACTGTCGATTAATTTAAATTAATGTGTTGTTTTGAAGCGAATTAATTTCTCGGAAGCTTCGAGCAGCATGATGATTCAATTCTATTATTCAGTAACAGCTCTGTTTGGTTCTTGCTTGGAAAGGTTTTGTTTCACACAATATTTGGGGAGTATGAACGCCATTTGAATTATTTAATAGTTTAATTAAATGCATTTAAATTTTCTTTCAGTTTTCCCATTTCACAGTTGATAAATATGAGTATTTCGAATTTTAACCTTAATAAAACTGCGGAACTGTTGGTGTATTATGGATAGTTTGACAAGTGGTTTAATTGTTGAACTAGAAGAAAATGTTTATTTATAATAGGTGGATGATTATTCGTTGATAGAAAAGTGAATATATTTGCATACAAGGCAGTTTTGCAAAGTATTGTTTTCAATGCTTTCAAGTTTTTAAGTACAGATGATTAGATATTTCAAATTTAGTTAAAATCCTGTAGAAGGTTTTATTAACCACGCATATTTATTTTAAATTAATTATTTTGAACAATTTTAAAATGAGTATGAAAACGTTCGAACATTTATGATATCTACAATAGTATAAGTATTGATAACATATTCCCTTGAAATATTTCTCTATCAATTCTATTGAACACATAAGAATCGAAGGAATCAAATTCGCCATTCCATTCTTATGAACCACTTACTTGAATTCTAATTTTCGTTTTTCAATTTTATGGCAGATTCGATTGATACAATAATCGTTTATCGGTTAAAAATTCGCATTTTCAGTAGAAAAATGAATTTCTTTCATCGCAGACTACATCATATGAATCAACCTGAAGGAAGGCGTAGAAAAATTCATGCTCTCTTATCTTGCATCCTATCCAGTCATCCTCTCTCCTGGGCCTACATTTAATAGTCCCGGCCATCCCATTAAAAGCATTCGGCGCGAAATACTTCTTTCCCAGAATATGGGGGGGGGGGGGGAAGACCACAAAATACGATTTACATATCTTGCAAAAATGAAGCCTCCCCACCTTTACAAAATGAATAGCAGCCCCTCACTGTGACCAACTCACTATTTATTAGTGCTCCAAATTAAATTTTTAGCCAAGGGGGGAGTGTCTCATCCGATCACGTGTCCATAACGAACCCTCGTATTTACCTCACTTCGTTAAAGGGGTTATGCGTAATGGGATGTGGCAGAGGTTGGAATTGGGAAAAAATGCAGAGATGAAAATCCTGTCAGTATTATAAGGGACAACGGGCTTAAATATGGGAGGGGAGGCTCTGGGGGACAGTCGCTTGCTTTTGGTGGAAAAAAGCTCTGGATTTAATCAGCGGGGGACCAGATGGTAAATATCACAGGGGGCCACGTGCGTTTGTATCAACCTTGCTCCCCTCCCTCACGTTTGCATAATGTAGAAAGAGGATATTTGGAGTTTATTGGTATGGGAGAGGGAATATGCAGAAGGATTTTTTTTATGTGGGTTGTTAGTGTGACTGGGATGTTGACCGGACAAGTAGGTTCCTTCGATTTCTGAATGGATTTTTTTTACTGGATCTTCCAACTTTAAGGTATGAAGTCTTGATCAAGATAGCAGATAAATTAATTTTTGGTGTCAACAGTTAGTTATTTTGAATACTAATTTATAACTGTTGTAACGTTACAGGCAACTTTTGGAGTAATGTTATTTCTCGGTTCGAATTTTTGTGTTCAGTTGGAGGAGGTCGATATTGATTGAATAAATTCGAGGGATATATGGATGGATTCCTGTTGCAAAGGATTTTTCTTCTCCTAAAATTCTCTTTCTTAGACTCTTGTAACAGTTTTTATTCTACACAAGATTTTCATTGATTTATTGCATTGTTTAGTGAGGGTCGTGTAATTCTGTTTGAAATTTAGAGCTTTAATTTTCAGTTCCTTGGTCTGATAGTTTTTTTTAAGAGTTTGATTTGCAGTCAAACCCCGTTAACGCGAAATTGATGGGGCCGTTGAAATTGTTCACGTTAAACGTATAAATTAACATTAAGTTTTAAATAAGGATATCTGCTTTTACTTTGCGTTAAACGGGATTCCATGTTAAGCGATTTCGCATTAACGGTGTTTGACTGTATTTTATTTTGATATTGTCCTAAAATATATAAGGACCTTGGAATGCGTTTATAAAAATGACGAATATTTGTATGAAAGTCTTTGTTTTGACGTTGTTTCAAGCTTTTTTATACATGAATTAAAATAAGGTTTTCAGGAGTAATAAAAGTTCGAATAATTTAGGAGGCAATCCCTAGTTATTTTATTCCGTGATACTTTAGAAATGTGGTTACATTATTTTTAAATATTTAATCACATAGATAGGTAATAAATAATCTTGTAAAATAAATCTTTGTAACAGTAATTCTTTCAGAAAGGACATGAGATAATTTCTATTTTTTGAATTATTTTTCTTATTTTGAACTGTATTATACTAGTTGTCGTTTTCTTCCCCCCCCCCCCCCTCAAAGCTTTCTGGCTAGATTGAAAGAAAAGAAATAAGTAAAGACTTTGTTCTTTGAAATTGAGAAGAGTTTTTTTATGATATTATTTTAATGTTATTCAAGAGAAAAAACATACTACTATTTAAAATGTTTTCGCGTAGCGTTTTTGCTCAAGAAATAAATAATTATGCTTGTATAGCGCCATCTAGGAGCAAAACGATATACTAATTCTGAACGCAAGGAACCTTGTAAATTTTTCCCACCATCTCACAATTTATTTTTGATAATATTTCGTTTCAAATGAAGTAAATACTTGAATTTCTCACGTTTTTTAATTCAATTTTGAATATTTGTCTACATGGATACACATTTGTTTATTTTGCTTCTAAATTCCAGAAGACAAAAATATATTATGAATATTTCTACACTTTTAGTTTCATTTAAATTCATTCCGGTACGTGTAGGGATGGTTCTTAAAATATTTCACTGAAAAAATTGAATTGGGAATATAATAGCATTATTTTCAAACTAAATATTTAAAGTATTTTCAACTTTTAATTTATAAAAAGATATTAACGCTATTCTTTTAATTTACGCTTAGAAAATAATATATCGAGCATCGAAACAAAAGCTTGAATCAATCTCATTTGAAATTCCGACTACAAAGTTCTCTCTTCACATTGCTTCTCTTTTAAACAAATTTATCGATTTACTGATAAGACTCTTAACGGAAAAGTTCTTGGTTCTTAACGAATTGTTCTCTTTATCACATTCTTGACAAAACAATGTTTCTCCAATGCTTTTAAAAGCTATTTGCAAGTGCCTGTTCAAGAGGAGAAATAAAACAGAGGAAATATTGGATCGAATGTTAAAACTCTCAAATTATTAGATATACCTTCGAAGGAATTTTATCTCTTGCATCGCACGTTGTGATTTTAGTAAATTTTTGTACTTGCACTGTAAGAGTATTCACCAGTCTTTATAAACTTCCCGAAATTCTGCTTCAGAGGGTACACTAATGTGTGTAGTAATAGGAGCTAATTTAGGTCGTCAAGTTAAGTTTTTTAGAAATTACTTTAGCATAAAAATGAAATGCTCTACTGTGATATCTTGTGACGAATTCTAGTATTACAGTGTAACATTTTATTTCAGTACTAGGTGATCTCACTTGAAATCTGATTGACATATTGGAACATGTATGGTAACTGTGACACAATGCAAAGTGATTATATTTTTCTACGGAGTGCTTATAGGAGAACAATGTTTTTACCGTTGTTCTTTTTCTGTTTTAAGTGATTTTTGGGTGTTTTTGAAATAAAATCTACCTTTGATAATGATCACCAAATGTAGTGATATTTTGGTGTTTTTGATACTTGAAGGTAAATCGACATTTGTGCTTGACATCGTTGCATGTACTGTTTCAATTTTATAATAAGTTGATCCCGATCAACACTTTCTTCTTTGGGTACAAAATATACTGTCTGGTAAAATAATATATTTATTCATTATGCCATACGTTGAGCCACCAAAGAAACATAACAGCTCTCGGATATTACAATTAAGCCCAATGCAAGGCGAAAGCGCACTCAAGTACTAGGTTGTCTCTTTCAATAGTCTCATCAGAAAGATCTCTCTATTTAGGTGCGTTTTAATTACCACTAACGGTATTCACGGAACTGCAGAAGCATCTTTCAATTAAAACAACGTCCCCAGTTTCTATTTCAGTGAGATAATTTAGTGCCGCCATCGACAAACCGATAATGTGGTTGTTAGGGACATGATGTATTAATTGCGTGCCACCCTCAAACGAAAGAAAGTCGGTATTTGCACGGATATTCACTCATCACGTTTCTTCTAAAAAAGCTGTGGACCATTAGAGGTATTTCTATTCTTAGGACCTCACGCGTGTTTTTGTGACAAGGTTGTTCAGTGCTTAATCTATTGCCTTTGTCCTTTTAGCGTGATGTATAGCTGTTGCTTTAGTATCTTAAATTATTAGGGAGGGTTTTCTTTGTTTTTATTGCGACTTCTTGAGGACACTTTCTTTGTGGGAGAACATAGTTGTTTTTGTTTTGGAAGGAGAACTGATTATCTGCTTTTGGAAGGTTTGTAGGGTTCTTTGTTGTTGTTGTTGGGCGACGTAATACGGGTATTTGTGGGTGCTGTTTAAGGAGATATATTTATAAACTTGTGTATATTGTTTATGTTCGTACGTATATCGTGTATCAATGCTCAAAAGGGTAATTTATGAAGGAACTTAAAGCCAAGAGATTTCACTTGAATTCGTACTTTTTCGCGTTTTGCTAATATAAATGGCTGCACATTGCTAGTTTGTTTTGCCTGTCCAATTATAAATTAATGTTGCAAGGCATAAGAAGTTTTCTACCTAAACATACCCCAGTTTACACTCTTCTATTGAACCTTCAAATTCTTTAAATTGGATATTTGCAGTGCATCTTGCAATCCATGATTGTATAGAGCATGTTTTGAGACATTAATAGCAAATGTATAATTAATAGCACTGTATATTTCAAAAGGTTATACATCTAGCAATACATAGCTTATTATAATAAAAGATATGTAATATTTTTAACTGTAATTGAATTGAGTGAGGGCATCGCATATGTGTGCTTTGTTTAAAATGACCAGCTGATAGGAAATAATAGTTTCTTGGACGTTAAGGAATGATAGTTAATTATTGAGATAAGTACTATGAGACATGCAGGAAAACCTAAAAGTCAACTGTTCAAATTGTATTTTAATAATTGTGTAGTTATTAAACTGCATCATATTCCTTTATCAAGCAATAATTTTTATTGCATATCCAATTATACTTTTCCCAAAAGCAAATAAGGAATGTCCGCCAATACCGCTATAAGAAGCCAAAAAGGAGTTCCTTTCCAAAAACGGGAATCTCCCATAAAAAAAAAAAAATTACAACCCCAACCCACTCAGGACACTGAAGGAAGATTTCTGGAATGATATTGGGGGGAGGAGAGCGACGTGAAAAGCATATAGATTTCTTTAGATTAATTGAGCATGAATAAAAACAAGGGACGGGGAAAGTGGCTTTACGTCTATGCATGTATGTACCCACACAATACATATATATATGGATACATTTAAAGAGCCTTCCCCCCCATATCCACTTACTGTCTTGTTTGCTTTAGTCCCTACATCCGAGTTTTGTTGTTTTTAATATTCCATCCCTTTCAAACAAAGATGCAATATCCGGAGACAGTTAAGGATGCAGTGAATGGAGATGGAAGAAGTTTATTTGCCATCAAGAAGAAAATGGCGCAGTTTGCCTTTTTGTGATTCCAGGGAACTTTTTTTTTCGGTGTTTGATTTACGCTGGGGTACTTGGATAGAATTATGAAGGAAAATGAGTGTTTGGTTTGTTTTAAGCATGTTAAGAGAGAGAGAGGATCATGTCGGAGAGGTTACGAATACGAGATACTTTATTTGTTCTTTGTAAAGTTGAATATTTTTACAGGAGTTGATTACTTGAATTTGGTTTTAAAATTGTTATTTTATGTTCACTGTTCTGCACAAGTGTTTTTTTGTGTAAAGGAACTGAGTTATTAAATATTCAGTTTTCAATATATAATTTCAACTATATTATTATTGCACATTTTATTGAGTTTTGAAAATAAGGGTTTTACTAGTTATGTTGAAATTTTAAATAAACAATACTTTAGTTGAATTGATATTACGAAGTACAGTGAATTAAAATTAAGGTGTTTTTTTATGTTAACATTTATCATTGATCTGTTGATATTTGAAGAAATTAATTTGCAATATTACACCTTGATTATACGATATCATTTTAAATAGCATGTGGCGCTTAAAAAAGTTATTCTATATATTGTCAATCTCTAGTTTAATGCATTCTAATGTAAGAAGTTTTTATTTCCAGAAAATGTCGTGTAAGTTTGGTAGAGTCTGCGTTAAAGGCTTAGTTTCAGAATTTAAACTACAATATAACAACACCAGTGGTATTTGTATTCATTCATATTTACCGAATCACGAGCTGAAGCAATATGCTTCTTACTGATCGCATTAACTTCTATCCTCTCAGAACTCCTAAATCGATTTACACGATTCCCATTCATCATTTCCCACTGTGTTGCCACAAACTAACCAGAAATAATAAAAAACAACAACACAGCGGGCGATAAATTTAAAATACAACTCTTGTATTACTGGATTAAGTTGTTATTCTATGTCCTGACCCTTTTTTTTTATTATTCTTTCAGGCACAAGCGGAAGGTGCAGAACTTTCTTCCGTGCAAGAGCCACCACCAGGGAAGGTGCGACATGGGGGGTGCATCTGGCATCACGTACGACGACGTCTTGATCAATCACCATCCGACTCGTCTGCCAAACCACCTCAACCCCAATCTCAACCCGGACACCAACACCCTCACACCCATAGAGGTAGGTTTGAGATTTTTATGGTAGGGTGTCAAATGTAACGTAATGCTTGTTGTAACTTGGTGACCACTTGTTGAATGTGGTATGGTTGTTTTTGACTTAACATAACAAAAATCTGGTAAGGATAGAGATGGAACGGGTAATGGGTTTTATATTACTCATCAAGGAGAGTGATTTGAGATGATCAACTGAAAGCTCATTATTGGCTGGTAATAGCGCTAACAAATTGGGATTTTTTTTTGGAAATTCCACGCTTTCCATAGGCAGATTCTGCTTTTTATTTAATTTATAATTAAAAATAATATTGAACTTTGTAATTCTGATTTGAAAGAGGAGTTGTAGTATTAGTTAACATAATTGGGGTTATTCAACATTATTTGTAATATTTTTATTGATATTTGCTTTGGTTATGGGGCTTTTTTCAAAGATGACTACTTCATACTGAGGAATTCTAAAAAGGACTTGGAAGATTGGCATAAACGTTTACGCCAGTTAAAAGTTACAAAGTTTGGATTTGGAATGCATACAATTTTTTGATAGATATCTTTTTCAAAAATTTCTCTTCTAGGAAATTAGCGTAAATTTTCGATTTAACAAGCAAGAGTCTGATTTATTTGGCATTCCCTAACTTTTCGGTGCCCGTTGTTATATTTATTAAAATATTTTAGGGAAATTTATAACTCTGCTGTTCAAATAACTCACTTTGCTGGGGGTATCCCAATCAGCAACTTCTTGTACTTATTTCGCTTAAATCAAATGGAATTTTGATCATTTTAGTATGTAATCAACTTTTACTCTTTTGATCCTTTTCAGAAAGACCAATAAAAATGTCCACCGTTTGCCAAACATACATTAAATCACAGAAATGAAGAGGGTTCTTCTTCATCCTTTTATTAAACTCATATCGAATTGATAATTTGTAGATGTTTCTTCGTTGCTCACAAAACTAACTCTCGATCACCATCCTTGCGAAAATCGCCCACACATAAGACACCTCAATTAAGAGGACACGAATCCTATTTTATCGAAAACAGGAAAATCCCGATTATCCCGAATTCTTTGGCGGAAGGATCTAGCCTGGAGGAAGGATACGATCCACTTTGATTGCTTTCCCAAATGAACAAGACCGTTAGAAAAGTTTGGAGGAGGCAACTTTGTTAATTAAGAATTATGCGGTTTTAATTGCTTCAAGTGTGTCGAGCACCCTTCGAGATTTCCTTCGCCATTTTGACAAGATATTCCATTCGAAATCCGCCTACAAGGAAGTTGGATTTGATTTGATTATCTCGTATTTTATACCGCAGCCAAATTACTCCGTTCCTACCATGTGTGATGTCAGTGTTGATTAATGGAGATTTTGATCCACCAATAGAGATTTGATCCACTTAAATTGGAGTCGGTATTATTTGCAAATGCGACGTCTTTTCGCGGTTCTTTTGACGTGATTTTAATGTCTTGTGATCGTTTCTTTGCTACTATTACTTAGAAGTTTTAAGAAGGTAGATTGAGTGAGTGTTGTAAGGTGATATCGCGTTAATTATTCAGTTCCATTCTCAATGTCGTGGATATTTGGATTTAACGATTCCGTTTCGTTAAATGTCAGTTATAATTAGAGTGAAAAGATGATTTAGAAACATCTTCAAGCCTGTCAATGGCGTGGAACTAATCTTATTTTTAAAAAATATTCTTATATTTTAAAAAAGACACGAATAACTTTTCTCGTACTTCAGATCCCTTTCTTGGTTTTGAATCCTCAAAAATAAATCATTGTAATGGAATTTATTGAAGAAAAAAAAAAAGGGCAATTCCTTAAATAAGTGAGCACCTCAGACTAACTAAGAAGTCAGTATTCCAGACCTTGCTGTAACCATATTCTAGCGTTCCTGTGTATCTTTTGCACCAGCAAATGTCCAATAGTTTCAATCCAAAGAAAAATTAGTATATTTGGATTTAACAAGATATTAATATTAAGCAAGTTGTTAATTTTTTTTATAATGATTAGAATAATGCCAGATCTTTGGAGAGTAGCCCTTCTTCGAACTAGGATTCCATACAAACCCCCAAACATACCTCTTCAAAGAAAAATACGATGCAAAAAAAAATTAGTCTGTCAAGTAACATTTCTAGAAAGACATTATATTGCTTTGAATACTACTTTTCATCATCTTTCCATTATTTCATGGCCCATGAAATCGGATGATGTAAAGCAAAGCGTTTCCTTGCCGGAGGCTGGACCAGAATCTAATCAAATCTGCAAGTAGTTGAATACCTTCTTTTCTGGAAGAAGGAATACGGCTTGGCGGTACACAGTAATACATTAAGATGATTAGTTCTCGAATGTTCTGCTTGTTGAAGGTGAAGGGGAGGTTAGGTAACTAAGCTGTTCCACACAACAAATTTCATTACTAAATGTGAGTAATGGAATTACCGTTAAGTTCACGATCGAAAAGTTTTTTGTTTTTTTCAGGAAATGTTCTGGTGTACGTAAAAACTGAGGTATCAGATTTGCTGACCATGTGCTGTAATAGAGAAGTGGAAGAAATTTTGCTGGTTTTTGGCTTTATTCGTTTCAACTCAGCTTTATTAATTTGTTTCTTTAAAATGCTTTGTTTGTTGTTTTCCTGTTGTCTAATTGGTTCGCATGAAACTTTCGTTATTGAGAATGCTTTTCATTTCTGTTTTTGTTGCTTGTGCTGACGACACTAAGGTATATTTAAGTTATTTTTTGGCATAGTAATTTTAAAAAATTTTCACTGATTTTTTCAATTTATAGTAGCAATAAACAGTATGTTTGAATAATTCAAAATTTTCCTACCAGAAGGTAACACATTAAAAATACCCGGTATTTTGTTGGAGTTTTTAAAGCTTTTTCCTTATAGCCCAAGTCAGATTTTTGTATGAGGGAAATTCCTAAACTCTCCCCCCCCCCCCATTTTCAAAATATGTTTTTTGCCTTTGGCTGAAATCGAAAGCAAAGACTTTAACGGAATAGTTAGGAAAAGAAAGCAAAGATGAATGATCTTGGAGCAGCTTGGGAAAACAAGGATCCCAAAGCCGCGAAATACTTCCTGCCAGAAAGCGAAAGAAAACAAGGTGTAGGGATACAAACACCATTGAAAACACCAAAAAATATCAGCAAAAGAAAAGATGGGAGGGGGGGGGGGGGACAAAAATCGTTCATAGACCATTTGACAAAAATGAAAACTATTGGGAGAGTTTGAGGTATGGTCACTGTCAGGGAATACGATTTGCAGGAGAAGACAAATATTTCTCTTCGAAGACCCCCATTACGTTTGCAGACGATCCATATATCAGGAAGGGGGCGAATTCTTTTCTCAAGGCGACCTTCGGACATAGAGATTTGAAAATTTGTGAATAATCAACTGAATAAAAAGTTTCTTTCTTGGAAATATAGTAAGATTTTTTAAGGGCTTTAAGCTACGGAATTGTTACAGTTTTGGGTCGGAAGAATCTATAAACCAGTTAAATGAGTGGTCGTTTTCTTTTTTTTCTTCTAGCATTCAGTATCCAAAGGGTAAAATAATGAAGTTTTTTTAGTATCAATTTTGTATGTTCGTCAACTTTATAGGATGTTAGAGGCCAAGATATTTATTTGTTTTTGATCATAACAATGAGTAAATATATTTTAAAACAATCGTGTAGTAAATACTTATGAGATACCTTATTTTTAGCATTATTAAATCACAAAATTTTCATTCCCGATTCTTTCAATTCCACTTTACTACTTATGCTAAACGCGACTTGAGGAAGATACGATTTAGCGTGAAATTGTGGTCTTGCCTCATTCGTCCAACACAGAACTCCTCTTCCTGATAGTGTTCGTGTATGAGTTGCAGTTAGCAGGGAATGCGTGCAAGAAGGGAGGGAATCGGGAAGTGATCCGTTAATCGCCTGATGAATCACACATCTTGTTTTATGATCGATTGAGGTGATATCGTCGAATTTGTCATCGGCTTGGCAGGTAACCCGTGGGAGGTTCTCGATGTGCCTTCCTTGGGATATTTGCTCCGATGGGATGTGGATTTCAGAAGGACTAAAGGTGGATTTAATTTCGTGCGAAACCACAAAAAATTATAAAATATTACTCTTTTAAAATAATGAATTTTTCGTTTAACCCTTTGCACTCCAGGCCTTTTTCGCGCGGAGGAATCAGCAACTCGAGACATTTTAGGTTCGGCTGGTGTTTATGGATTTGCTTCATAGAAACTAAACACAGTCATTGGCCTTGCATCGAATTTCCGCATCACACCTAATGGTCCTCTCGTGGTTTGGCATCCAATCGTGTGGCGTCTGAGAGGTGCCACTGGAGTGCAAAGGGTTAAAATAACATTAATTTCCCACACTTTCAGGTTATTTAATTTTTGTAAAGTCCTTATCTTAATATGGGTAGATTCTAGAATAGAAGACGACTAACACATTAGTGATCTGGTATCTGCACAGAATGCTTCCCTTGGGCACCGCTTAAAACCGAGATTTCTAGGGACCCGCCATCAATGTCTTAACTATTCAGAGGCACAAACGATGTATAATTTTTTTTTTAGTTATATTGCATAAATCGTTCTTTCTTTTAAGTAAAATTGCAGCCTTGATGTTATCCATCAGCACAAATCGGGCCCCTTCGTAAATTTCTCTGTTCTTTACTAAATTCTTTTACTACTGGTCAAAGTTAAATTGTTTGTACTTTTATATTGGTACCGTGATTGCAACTATATTATTTAAAGAACTATTTTGGCATCAGTTTCAATTTCCGACTAAACTAGTTTGGCCTGCAGACATCAACTTAAAACGTGAGCGCAATTTAGGAACGTTACAAAATTAACCCCTATATTGGTTCACGTTCTGGAACATTGTGTCATGTATGCCAACTATAATATCTTATTTTACAAATGCAATTCCTCTCTCTAAGTTTTAATATTTTAAACTGATATTCCTCAGCAACCGCCCCTCTTCTTCTCACTCACCTTCTTTCATGTCACAACTTCGCCTCAAGGTATTTGCAAGCAGCAGCCGCCAAAGAACAAAAAAGAGGCTTCTGCTGCTAAACAGTTCACTTGACAAGGTATCTTTTGCTACTTGATGGATAGTTTCTGGACGAGGATTTTTGGGTCGCATCCAAAAGCATCCTCCACACCCCTTTTACCTATGATATCGATCTCCACTAGAGGCGTCTCATCCAGGTCAGAAGAGTTGAAGAATAGGCTCGAGTATCCATCCACATAGAAAGCTTTACTCTAAGACATCCCTTTCTTTTCTAGACGCTAAAGAGATTTATTTATTTGTGAAATCCGAGATTTGGTCTATTTTATTATTTGTTATGTTACTAGATTTGGTGAGGGAGAAAAATGTGATAAAAGTTAAGTAATATTTATTACGAAATTGAATACATATTATATACAATTCCTCGGATATTCTATTTAACATAATCACCATTTTAATCAAGACATTATACAATTACAAGTGTTTTATTATATTTATATATATCCTCATAAATGTTGACACGGGGATATTAAGCTTAGCCATTCTGCGACCCTCATTCAAACCATATTCACGTTAAAATAAGTTCACAGTACGCTAAAAACGAAATAAAACTGACTGGGTAGATTAGTGCCTAATCACTAGTTTATATATTATTAAATATCTATGCTAGACTTCCGTAATGATTTTGTTTTATAAATACCTTGAATAAAGTTATGAAACGTATTTGATATGAGCTATAAAGGGTTCTTAGATGGCTAATTGGATAGCACATTTTCAATGCGCAATGTGTGTTAACACGCTTTTTCTTTTGTTGCAGCTACTCGATGTAAAGTACGGCAATTACGTTCAGCAGCACCCTGACCCACTCACGAGGACTAACTTCACTATACCGACCGCAGCCAACAACACGGGCCAGACTCAGCAACAACAGACACCTGCCGAGAGATCATCCCGACGCAACCACCGCCACCATAACAAGAAGAATAAAGACAGCAACCACTTCCATCCCATCTACGAAGAAGTGAGCGCAACTTCCGATGACAATAAGGTCGGAGGACGAAGCTATGACTCTGACATTGAGGACAGTGAAGTTGAAGGAAGGACAGTAGGCAGCGAGGATGAATTTGCTGAAGACGAACTCAGCGTTGCTGGTGAATTTCCTCTCAATCCCTCTGAAGACCAGAGCCAGCCATGCTCAGCCACCAGCAGTCTTCAGGGTTCAACTGGGGGAGATCTGTACCCAGATGTTGTGACCGGTTCCAGCGAGAGGTTCTGCAGCGACGGCAGTCCAGCAGACCCCAGGACTCTGAAAAGTAATTTCCGAGGTGATCACCTGGGATCAGGACACAACAAACTGACGCATTCTCTGGAAAGGAACAAGGACGGACATCCCAGCAATAGTTTCCAGGCGAAACAGAACTACTACCTCAACAAGAGTATGTTGGGGCCTGACTTTACCTATCCGGAAGGGATGGATGGCGGGAGTTCTTGCGTCTCCCCATCTGGTGACATGGTGCAATCTGAGCAGACACAGCAATATCTACCATCTAGAGTGATGGGTTCTTCCCTGAATTTCATACCAGCCTTGCTGCAGCAACAGCAACAACAACATCAGCAACAGAGAGGCGTGCCCATGTCATGCAGGTCTGCATCTAACTCTCCCCCACCCCCTCCTTACACATCTGCCACCAATCCTAGATCTCAGCAAGGTGGCAATAATGCTATAGCCGCCCTCTACAACCCGCAGATAGTGTCTCCCGGTAGTGTCCAGCAACCCAGGATTCCGGATGCCTTGTTGAGAGAGTTGACTTTCAAGATGCCTTCGTCCACCATGCCGGCTGCCATGAGCTCGAGATCCCTTCCTGTGCCCCCTTCTTGCAGGGGAAGTGGTGTGCTGTTCACCGTGGAGAGCCCGTACCCTGTCCAGACGCCACTTCCATCCATATCGAGGACGCGGTCTGGATCCGCCACCGAATTTACATCAAGTGTCGGAAGGGCCAGTAATTGCCATTTACCCACTACTACTTCTGCCAACTACCCCCATCAACTGCCCTATCCCCATCATGCTCTAGGGGGCGGTCGACCCCCTACACCACCGCCCCCAGAGAACATCTACGCCTCGATCGATGACGTTGGACCTTACACGATCGACGGTCGACATAACAGGGGCCCCTTCCGAAAGGGGTCCGCCGCAGAACTGAGAAACACTTTCGGACGATCCACGGGCGGCAGTAGATCTGCCGCTAATTCTTCTGCTCAAAAGTCTGCGGCTGACAAGTTCCAAGCGAATAACGGTCCGAATCGTCATCCCACTGACGATGGCGGATCGTATGGTGATATTAGGCCTATTTATGACTCCAGGACTGCTTGCTCGTGAGATTGCCTTCCTGGAGAGTTTTGTAGTCACAAATGGACAACTTAAAATGAATTGAGCTGATCAGCTTCTATGTCATCGCAAATACCCTTTCTCAAGTTTTTCCGCTATTCACTATCATTCTTATTCCGTTGATCCAGTCAGAACTGTCCATTGCGTTCAATATTAAGATAGAAGTTGGTAGTGTTTCGCGTATCGACCTGAGTATGTCCTCTTTATTTCATGATCTAGTCGTGTTGTGGACCACTTAAATTGGGAGTGCTTAGGGCTGTTTTCAACTAATTCGTTAGTGACCGTCAGCAATGGTGAGACTAGCTTATCTGCTTTTTCGCTCTGTATATTCTAATCAAGTGAGGTTGTTGAACGTAATTGCGAAATACCATTGGGCATTTCTTTCAAAGCTTCTAACTATGCAAATCGCTTCTCAGGAGAATTAATGTTTTATGTAAAGAATGTTGCGTGCTGTGCATTAAGTGTGCTAAAATAAACCAATCTTATGAATATTCTTGGAATCACAAAGTGTTTTCAGCACAAATCGTAAGTGTTACAATTGGGGTTCTCTGAAAGATTTAATTGTCAGCATCAGATAAAAATAAAATATTCAATATTTTTATCTAAAAAATTACGATTTTTTTTTTTTTTTTTTTTTAAACAACTTAGTTTTAAAATAAGTCAAATTTAATCGAATCTTTAAGCAGAGCTTGCTAGGAAACAATCGCTTATGAAGTATGAACCAATTGTATTTTGAGAAATTGTCATTCGAGTAAATGCGATAAACATGTGAAAAGCTAAAATCCTAGTATTCCTATTTCAATGAGCAATTCGGAGCAGATACGGGTTTGAAAGTTAGCGAATTACATCGTCGTTTTAATAAATATTTAGATTTTTCCATAGATTTTCAAGTTTAAATATGTTATCTAGTCTAGTCTGAACACTTCAAGATGATTGTAAGGCTATTAATTATATACGCAATGGCTGTCAATCATCAAGGAAGCAAAATTAATGTCACTAGTGCAGTAATTGTGTTCAAAAAGCATGTCTAAATGATCAATAACCATCTCTTTCTAGCATTATGTCTTATTTTAGACTATTTTGGTTTCAAAGATGCATCTTAAACTATTCGTCGACCATATACATTTTTTTAATTATGCATCACTCTGCATCTGAAAAATCTAAATTATCCAGTAAAAATAAACAAATAAATTTTTATCGGAAAGTAAACTAATTAGCGAAATTTTTCCCCAGGCTTACACCAAAACAAGCCTAATGAAGGTTCGTTTGTATTCCGATATGTTCCCCTTGACTATTTTAATTGCCATTTCACAAACTTGTTGCCTGCGGTTAGGTATTAGTTGCTAAAATCATTTCGTTAAATATTAGTATTCAAATGAAGGTAAAGATTAATTTAAGCATTAAACTTTTCAGTTTAAAGAAGATATGGCATATCAAATTATTCTTTTAAATTTTTATCCGATTGATCAACGAAGTGTAATGGCATAACTAATGTTATGCATGTCGACATTTGTGAATAATATATATTTTCGTATTACTCGTCGTGCAGAAGTAACTTTGTATTGTTTGGTGTTATCTATGTCAATGTTTAGAAGATCATGGGTAGTTCTGTTCTCTCTTAAACGTTTTGTAAAGTGTCATGAAGAAAAACGAGTCTTAATATCTTGAGATTCTTGCGATTTGGTATTTGCGATGATGAATGTGGAGCAGCCAAGAGAGCTGGGCTCCAAACATTAGTGAACTTTAAACAAATTTCGTGTAAAAAGTCTTGCAAACTTATATCAGACGGAAGAAAGAACATTTTTTCAAATGTTATAATTTATATTTTGAGTTTCATTGACCCATTCTCTCCTCCATTACTTCTGTGTTTGTAAATATGTGGTAGTTATGTCAATAAAATTTGTTGTAAAAAGTTTTGAACTATGCAATTTATACTGCCCATGTCATTTATCACAACCATGCTTTATTTTTAATTTTCGAGTTGATTTTTAATTTTAACTTTCCATAAAATGCAGCTTTTTATCTGCAATCTACTGCTTAAAAATTTAATTTTTAATATCTAAATAATCTAATTTCTGCAGAATTTCTTGGCAAAACTTTAAATTCCTTTACTCGTGATAGAGGAACAATGCATTGTAAATTTTAATCCAAATTATGTACCTCGTTTTGTGTTATTGTCTTGTGTTTACGTTTATTTATAATGGAACAATTCATATGATGACAAGTAGAAATCAAAATAATTTGTTTATTGTAAAATAGTTAATTTTACAAAACTTAATGCTGATATTTCCATTTAGCTCTATAGCAAATGATTCCTGAAAATTGGAAAATTGGAAGCCTCTCATTTACAACCGAAAGCTATACTTCTTGTGAAGTAGCAAAAATCTATCTTCAAACTTAATTAAAAAAAAAAAAAAAAACTGCTAGAAATATGTTCCATATAACTTAAAATTGAGAGTTATAATCAAATTGAAGGGAACATGGGACAAAAGCGCCTTGTCAAAAAATGTATAAAAATAGTTTAAAAAAATAAAAAAAATACACAGCTTTGGAAACACCTGATTATAATTCCCAATCATTTTCTTTTGATCTAACCTGTTGTTCCCGAAATGAAGTTAGACTAATATTTACTTTCGGTTGCTACTAGATGGCGTGAGAAACTCAGTTTGTACAACAGTTTGATATTGCGTCTTTATTCCCTGTACTTTCAATTTTAATCCCTATTCCTCTTCATGTTTATGCAAACTCGTTTTACCTGAACCATCTATGTTACATCACAAAACTAGTAAATGATTTAATTTTCCAAAACAATTAAGGTTAAAAGTCAATTTCAGTTATAACTTGAAGGATTTACGTACTTCATATTTTAGTTTTCTAGCCATTTCTACTCCGTAATATTTATGAACCCTCTTCCTAACGTTAGTTATGCATGTTCTTACTCTAACAAATAATTAATAAGCATGCTTGTCGGAATTAAAAATGTTCATCATAATTAATTTTCATGTGTTGGCGTAGGGTCTCATGGGGGAACGTAAAACAGCTTTTATTCATTATTTTTATGTATTATGTTGATGTATAATTCATTAAGTAACTACTTTGACTGAACTTCCATACTAGCAGATAGTACAATTTAACCTATGATTTTATATTAAAATCATTAGCTTCTTAAAATAGCCACGAAACTTAACTTCTTGACAATAGAAGAATTTTTTTTTTAAAATTTTTCAAGGCTTCAATAAAAAAAAAGTATTGGTTTGCAGTTTGGATTTATTTGGTTACAACTGTTTCATTATAATCCTTTTTTCACATAAGATATTTAAATAAGAATTTACTTTTTAGAAAAGTGTTCAAACGACGAAAAATACTAAAAGTTTGTCTTCAAACTTACAAAAATATACTGATATTTTTTTTATCATAAGAATTTAAATGAATACTTACCATTTCGTGACTATCAGCATAGTTCATTTATATCTTAATCCAATTTCACTCATTAAACGTGACATTCCTTGAGTATACTAAGGTCCAATTACCGAATTACAGTAACTTGAACGAATTACAAACATCATTTACATACTTCACTCAGTTAAGTGTACACATTTATAAGTGAAATAGAGTTATTTTTATGAAAATGTTGTATGGAAGATCAGTCATAGTATATCATAAGTCAGCAAAAGTAGTCAGAATGAGAAACGCATGTCAAATCCAGTTGCATCAATTTAAGTGATCGTCAGTTCATTTTTACCCTATTACTGCATCACTGTTTTAAAATGTGTGATACTTTTATCCAAAAATAGCTGATGATTTTATTGATAGCATTTATGCTAAAATAAAGTGCAGCAATAAAAATTAAAAAAAAAAAAAATCTATTCATTATAATATATCTTCAGTTGTACCACCTGCTTAACCCTTTCAACCCAACTTTTGTATGAATGAAATTTTTCTTTAAAAAGTAGTTTTATTAAATATTGATATAGAAAAAGAAGCACGAGTTAAAAGACTAAAATAAGCTCGAGTTAATGAAGCAATGAATTGAAAGATTTTTCCGTTTTCTGAAAATCTTCTGAGAATATATATCCCAATATATAGTCTAGTGGGACTACATGTGTGTTCGAATCGTCTAAGATATTGTAATAACAACCATTTTTTTTTTTTAATAAACACACATAATATATAATCTCCTAGTAATTTCATCAGTGATGGGATACCTTTTCTTTCTTTTAAATGCCATTGTAATAATACATCTAAAAAAAAAAAAAAATTATTTGACATTTCTAAAAGGGCTAAATTTTGACTTGATAAGAATTATTTTACACTAACTATGGTATAATAGTTATACTTACTGTAAAATTAAAAAATCAAATTAATTAAAATGTTTGTGCTCAAAAGCATGTCTGGCATTTGCAGTCTAAGAGTAAATTTTCAAGTTTCTTTAATATTATTTATATTGCTTAATACCTTATGAGAGGAAACGTTAATCTCCCGTTGTCATATAGACCTAATTCTATAGTTTTTTGGCCACAATTTCTGGTAGAGTGCTTTGAAGCATATGAAATTTTACAACAGGCATAATATCAGTAATAAAAGTTCATTAAGAAAATTTGAAGGCGAAATAACTAACGTTTTTTTTTATTATAATTAATTTTTTAAGTTATAAAGTGTTTATAAACTAGCTTATAATAAGTATAATAACAAAAAGTCACTAGTTATTTTTGTCTCTGAATTTTCTTAATGAACTTGTATTACTAATGTTAAGCCTGTTGTAAAATTTCATATGCTTCAAAGCAATACTCTAGCAAAAATTGTCCGAAAAAATATAGTCCGAAAACTATAGGGTAGGGGCAGACTGACGTTCCCTTTTAAGAACATCGAAAACATAAGAATCCCATGTAATAGTGGAATTTATTTATCTATAAAGAAAAGAAGTTAATATATGGGACGTATATGTCCATTAGGATCGAAAGGGTTAAGAGGTCACAAAAACCTATTGCTGATTTATTTTTAAAATTAAAATTTGAATTGCATTTAAATTAATTAGTTTCATGTATTGTATAACCTTACAAATTTAAGCAATAATAAATTCGATTGTCTGGAACATTAAGAATTGAGAAGATTCAAAATGGGCCAAATCGAAGAAAACTGACACAATAGCAATATGTTGTTCACGATCTGGTAATATGTTTAAAACATGATTGATATGAATACATGCAAAAATATTTTTAGACATATCAAAAGGTTAAGTGGATGTATCAAAATATTGACAATTCTGTTTAATTTTTCCATGACCAGGCCCATTTTGAATTCAATTATAAGTAATGGAGTCAATATGTAAAGGGTAAAAGACTGACGGACACTCTTTAAACAATCGACTGTTGCTAACAACAGGGTAACAGAGTGGAGTTCTCTGGAAGACGCTTTTTCAAGTGTGTGTGATAATATACTGTATATAAAATTTGAAACACTGAGGACATGTTTCAGGAAACAAGGTGGACAGATGTGCACTTGTTGACCGTGCCCAACAACTATTTCTGTTTTTCGTGTCATTTTTAAGTGTTTGTGCCGTTCATGTCATTTCTTGGTAAGATATCTATTGTGTATTGTTATCAAAATAGATAAGTCAACAAGTTCGTTTTGTTGTGATGTGAACATAATGGGCAATAAAGATGTTAAGATGCAAATGAGTTTACTTATTTTAACACATTTCAAATTCTTGAGATTGTCATTGGATACAAGATAAAGTGTTAAAGAAATGTACTTTTGAAACTTTAAAATTTTTAGATAACTATTTATGAGTCTGTGCTGAAATGCCCATATACACGATTACACTTCAAATGTTTTAATGATTAAAAAATGAAAAAGAATAAAATAAATGGATATAAAACATTTTTATATCTAAAACTAGCAATTCGATTGATTTTATTATTATTAAGTTGAAATTTAAATCTTAAATGAAATAAAATCTTCAAATAAATGTAAAATTCTTGCACAATAAAATTTGGTATAAAAATTTATCAAAATCCATCACTGTGGAATAAATTCAAATAACAATTCTAATGAATATAAGAGGGTTGCCACGCAAATGGTAAACAGGGAAAATGAAAATGCCTAAAAAATGTCAGGAAAAATTTAAAAATGTGATACTTTCTGGAAAAGTCAAGGAATTTCTTTCAGATTCAAGTTTTCTTTTAAGAAGTTCGGTAATTTTTTTCAGAGCGCACATCTGCTTTCTGAAAATTTAATATTTCATGTGATATTTTCTTGTAACAATGTGTAAAAAGCATCCGCTGAAAGCAAATTGTCTGAAAAACGGTTGAAAAACTTTCGCTTTTACAAAGATTTCCGCTTTTAATTTTTTGTTCTGATATTTTCTTTTTTTTCTTTCTACAATTTTATTATTTTTAATGGACTTTGTAGGGCTTTATCAGACTAATCTTGCCTAAGACACCACTCAAAGAAAATTTGTAGCTGCACACTACTATTCTGTGCACACATTAGTACAAATATATTCTTATTCCGCTATTTCGTAGTTCAACATAACACTCCATATATATATATATATATATATATATATATATCCTCTTTTTTATATTTTGACTGTTTTCACACCAGTGAAATATAAAGGTATATACACTCACAGATTGCTACTTATACCATCTAATCAAATTATTTTCTTGTTTAAGTACATCAGTGTTTGGTAACACAAATCGCAAACATTTTACTATTCCGCAAGAAAGTGGATTTCCGCTTTTTTTTTACCAAAATTTTGATTGATAAAAATGCACATTAAAATACCGTAATTTTTTTTCTGTATAATCCTTGTTTAAAATTAGTTTTAACTGCGATTGAATGCAACAAATTTTCTTTACCGCTGCTTGAAACGAAACCTGGAAATTTAAAAAAAAATTGTCTGCATAACCTGGAAAAGTCGGGGAGTTTTGGTCTTCATTTTTAGTGGCAACCCTGTATGATACTCTATGTAAAAAATAATGAATTGAACATTGATGGGCAGGATCCACAAGTTTGAACTCTTAAATTGTCAATGCTGATTTTTGATAAGGACAAGCAGGTTATTTTAAATTTGATCGGCTAACAATAATATAATTTAGCTTATGAAAAAAATTGAAATTAGCCTAATGGTCTTTTTAATTAAAGCAATGGATCCAACTAAAATGTCTTCTTAGTTAAACTGTAATTTCGAATATGATCTTTACAAAGAATCAAAACAGTACACCAAATAATTAAAAAAAGTATTTCTCATTTAGTAATTTTTGGGTTGTTAACCCATTATAAACGACTTTGAAATGGATAAACAGTCATTGCTTTTAACCTTTGCCTTGTATATTTCGATCATTTAAAGTATATTTTGAATTTTTAGGAAATTTTGGAAAATTATTTTTATGATTTTTAAAACTCATTAAATGGAACAACAATCGCAATTTATTAGCAAAAAAAAAAAAAAAAAAAAAAGAAAAAAAAAGTCGATTGACAAGTTTTCTTGCCAAACATCGTTAATGGGTTAATTAAAGTTCCGTGAGCAATTAGAAAAATCAAAATGTAAAAGTGTACCTCTGGTAGGGCATTCGCTCCTATATTTCAACGTAATTAAACGCTGCATAAGCAATTCCTTCCTCGCATACTAATTTTTTTTCTAAAGGTTTTAATTAACATACATTATAATTGTATAATGTGTGTGTTTTTGTGTATTTCTGGAATGTTTTGTGGTCATTCAAGATTATGAATGAGTTATTATGGTTTCGAACATACGGTGATTCCCTCTCCGGTTTTTCTCCTTTGGTAAAAAAATCTAAATGAATGCTATTACAGGGATAAAATATTTTGACACCAAGACTATTTACTATATTCTTCCGAATTCAAAGGAGCCTTTGAGAAAAACCCTTTAAGGAGAACTTCGCATTTGAGTGTCGAATGGGCGAAGCCTCTAATTAAGAACTCTTACTTAGAACACATAATTCTATTAATTACTTTCATTTAACCATATGTTTATTAGGACTATATTAGGAATGTTTATTAGGAATATATTAGGAATGTTTATTAGGAATATATTAGGAATGTTTATTAGGAATATTAGGAAAGTATAACATTTAGTAATATTTCCCCCCATTTCTCCACGTTTTGGAAACTCTGATTTCAAAAAAGTGGTAAAGTAAAAATGTCTGTGTGTACGTGGTCAGCATAACTCCCAAAGAAATTGACAAACGATGCTCAAGTTTAGTGTGTGGGTTAGTGGTGGCTATGGGACCTACCATAAAGGTTTTCGTCAATATCGCCCATGCGCATAAGGTTGAAATCTTGAAAAATCATGTTTTTCAGCAATTGCTAAAAAACGGCTATCACGATTTTTATTAAGATATTTATGCTAATGCCTTTTAAGGAGTTCTAATTGTTCCCACCTTCGAAATTCCAGTAGAAATGCGATAAAACCGTAAAAGGTTGAAAAACGAATGCCTTTTACACAGAGTTCCCTGCTCTTTAGCATCGGCCATCAACGTTTGACTTTTTCTGTTTTGTTTTTGTTTCACGCACTAGAAAAGACAATGTAATGTTTATCGAATAATATCGCCCTTTTGTCGTGTGTGTGTGTGCTTGCGTGTGTCCATGTAAAAATTATTGCCAAAAATATCATCAAACTGGCCATTTTTATTAAAATGAGTGAAGATATGAAAACGGTAAAAAGCACCATAAATTTTAAAGCAGCGACCAATATTATAGTATAATTGAAAGTTGTGCGATGTTCACACCCCTAGTTTTTAAAAGAAAATATTACATAGTGCCGACGTTTGGAATCGAACTGGAGTTGTTTTTTATTCTAGATGCGCGTATTAAGCTTCTGGTTCCAGAATTCGGCTTCAATACAGGATGAAATTTACTAAGGAGTCATTTTGACGCACACCTCTCAAAATCCCTCGTTGCAAAATGTGTGCCTTTAAATATTTACTTGATGATTTCGGCATCGATAAAGTTAAAACAAAATTTTTAAAATTTACATTGAAATATTTTTTTACTTCAGTTGGTCTTTAATTTATTTCTAAAATAATCTCGTATACGGTGTCCAAAATTATTATTATTTTTTTTTCTTCATATTCAATACAATGTTGACAACTAATCATCAAAATGAGAAAAAAAATAAATTACTACGTAGGTTTCAACCATGCTAAATCTAATGAAGACAAAAAAAGTTATATGTTCCTATTAAAAAAAGCTAAAATTGTTTAATTCAATAAACAATTGTTTAACTAATAAAGAATCGTTTGATTCAAAATCGGCATGATACTTATGTTTTGCCTTTAACAAACTATCGTTTAATATAAAAATTACTAAAATGTATTAATTATTTAACAATTTATGGTTAAAAAACAATGTTTAACAATTTCTCATTTTCCTGTCATCATTTAAAATACTAACAATACATTGAAAAATAATGAAAATTGGTAGTCGTTTCAATGTTAAATGCCAGTGTAAAGTAACATTATGGCATCATTGCTTGAACTTTTTAAAGTTTAGTTTAGTTTTAATATGAATATAAACATTTATATGAACAGGAAAAAAAAAAGGAAACCCTATATACATTTATTAAAAATCTTCCGCGAATTACAACAGTAATTTTAATTTTTTAATTCCTTGATTGAAATATAAGATATAGCCAGCATTCGGATCTAATTTTGTGTACTGTATGTAGTAGCCTGTATCCAAGTTTGGTCTATGTGAGCATAAGACTACTTGAACGTTAAAACTTAATTTTCACGTTGCGTGATACACTGCTACTAGCTACTAAAAAGGCATGGGCCGTTAAATCTCATCGATATATTTCTGGAATAAACCAAAACTGTGCTCTAGTTTCAATTTTAAACAAAAAGTTGATTTTATATGCCAGCAACACCGTTATTTAGGTCTTGAGCATTCAGAAGCTCACATTGAAGATTAATTCATTACTTCTTTCTAAATATGTAATATGAATCTTCTCATGCAATACCTTTTTTTTTGTCAATTTAAGAAGTTTTAATTTTATTTTCAGCTTTTCTTTAGGGCAAGGGAGATCATGGAGACTCTACTCGAATTTATCGATGCTCATTTTGAACAATTAAAAAAAATTATGACCTAAACTTCAAAATGACACCAAAAATTAAATTTTAACATCAAGCTCTGCGTGCTGATGAAATCGCAGAAGAGAATATTCATATAAACCCAGTAGTCTGGCTAGGAATCTAATTACAATCTTATTTCTTAACAACAAAAAATGTCACCTTTGGGCATATTTACGTGAAATCTTTAAACGTGAGCTAAATCCACACTGAGAAAAAAGTTATACTCATAAAAAAATAATAACACATTTTAGAAGAAAAATTGTCTAAAGTCGAGCATTGATGGACTCAAAATACAAGTACTTGTCTTTCTTAAAATCTAAGCATCACATATTCAATTTTTAATACTAAAATGAATAAAAATTTTATCATAGACTTGCTTGTCATTATAAAATATTTTACGCTAGTGTATTAATGAGAAGTTTATCCATTTTAATTTATTGCACTTTATTTGCGGGGACGTACAAGAAAAATGTTGACTTCTGCAAACCTTTTTCACTTTTAATTCAAAACATAGTATTTTCTAATATTATGCAGGATTAAAGAATTTCATATAAGTAGGACAAACTCTAGATCGGAAGGTCACAAGTTGCCAACGCCACATTTTGGTATTTTGGTATATTGTTGTTTTTAATTTGAAAAATGATTACGCGTCTTCCTTTGAAAACGTGTTTGTTGTGTTAAATTATACATGTCTATTGTGTTAAACGTGTTAAATTTACGTGTTTTCTTTAAAAAAAAAAAAATGTTTTCGAAGCTACAATAAGTACCTGATTTAATTATAAATGAGCAGAAAATACTCTTCAAGTATCCTGTTTCAACAGCGCAGCCTTCTCTGGATTCAATCTTGCGTTGACAAATCCGTCATTTACCTGCCTTGGTTCCCATTCACAGACAATTGACAAGACACTGAGAATCTTACAATTCAACCACGAACTGCACCGCCGCTCATTTCGGACATACCCATTCATAGTCCACATAATACCCGGACACCCACACGCTCCAAACTCATTGAAGTCGTCCATATCTCACCAGAAATTGAATCTTCCCTCATCACACAAATGCCCGCGACGTCCCATCCGACTGTAAATGGACTGCTCTATGGGCTGTTACCTCGAGGAACACGTCGTCCTATTTGCGTGGTAATTATTATGATTCGCCCATCAATGGGACGAGTGACGAGTCTTCATTAGACGCGATGAGGGCGCTTCATAAAGCTTGGCAGCATGTTTTGTGCGACCGCCTTGACATGTCCTATTAAGTCAGTCTGTTCCCATTAACGGCATGTGTATCATAGGTCCTTATTAGTGCATGTCCTATGGGAATGATTGATATACGACGCGTATATACGTGGATATGGTTGGGAGTTGTGATATACCTCGAATGAACAGAACAATGAAAATGACTGGGAATGCACTTGGGGATATGCTGAGTGGATCTTATTCTAATGAAGGGGGGTGCCTATTGCAAAAGACTTTGAACTTGTGCTATATGTTGTCTACAGAAGTACTTTAATTCCCAAAGTGGTTTGTTCAACATCGGATTTGAATCTCTAGATATAAAAGCCTAAATTCTCACTCATTGACTGACTCACTTACTGACTTATGACTAATTCTCCCACTTCTCACATGGCGACAATTCTGAAATTTGGTATAAATGTTAACAAGGGGGAGTATAGAAAAAGTAAGCTATTCCGACTTCGATGAACCTAAGGTAAAAGGTCAAAATGGGGTCAAACATATGAAATGTGGAATGCATGAACGTATTTTGATTGCTAAAATGTTCATGGTAAAATGAAGCTTGGGTATTCAGCTAGTAAAAAAAAAAAATTCACTCTACTTCTGATATTGTTTGAAAAAAGAAATAATAATAATAATATGAATAGAGCGTTCCGAAACTATGATAACAAACTGCGAGAGGCGCCAAGAAAAACTAAAACAATTTTGTGTATCAATATTAGGTTTTAGAAGAAACGTTTAAGCATCCACAAGATTTCCATCTTTGAACTTGTCTATATTCGTAAGTAACGTCATACCAAGGTGAATTTTATATTTGAGAAATTTATAAATTCCGAGAAGGCAAACATGCATCGTTGTAACCGGAATCCGTAATTAGCAAACACTCCTCGTTATTCTTAAAGTTAATCAGTAAAATGCCTGTCAGAGATCTTTCCGGATTTAACAAACATGTCCCGTTATTTTTAAAATTAAACAGTAAAAGACCTATCAGCACTTTTCGATGCGGTCTGTAAGACATGGGTAGAAAAGTCGAGTATACTTTCTAAAAAGAGGACATATGCTACAAAAAGTCTTAACTAACATGTCTCCTCTTGTAAAGTACGAATCGATTTCCTTTAAGTGTAATAATCATTTCAACTTAAACCAAACTTTAAACTTTACTCAAGTTAAAACAAATTAGACTTTCAGAATACACTTTCCCCAAATATACAAGGCCAAGCAATTTAAAGATAGTCACCGCGAAATATTTAAAGAATTGATAGAAGAACGATCCCATTCATTTACATTCGGAGAAATCCCATTTCATTTGAAATACCTCAACATTTTAGTTTGATACATGTGAATGAACTTCATTTCGATTCATGAGAAACGAGTTCAGCTGATCCATCTTTAGTTTGAAAGAGACTGTCAACATTTCAAAATTCATGTAAAGGAATGATTTGTTGAAATTGGAAAGATTTTGCATTTGTCATGTCATAAATACATTAAGCATAGTTTCATAGTATTTAAATTCAAGATGGCTTTATAATTTATTCCGAAATTTTCTGTCTTTTTAATTTTAATTCCATTCGAATTCGAGCAAATTTGGCTTATTTCCTAAAATAACAATGAAATGCACTTAAATACGGGGAACGTAATCTGTCTATAAAAAATGTTTTTATATCATAAGAGATAATGATGTGATAAAATCAACAAAAATAGTTGAAAACTTTTTCCAGTGTGTCTTTTAACTAATGAACAATAAAATGAATAAGATATTTTAAAATTAGAAAATCGTATATGATTTTTTCCAACGTATTTCTTCAACTATGTTTTCCGTCAACATAATTTTTTACGTTATGCCATCTTTTACTTCAACATTGTGTTATGTTTGAAATAATGTTCATCTAAGAGAAATAGACTCGTAAAAGTTACTTTACTAGTTAAACAAAATGTCAACATTTTCATTTTCACTTTGGAATTAATTCAAACTTTCTATATTTTGACTCGTAATTTATTTTTCTAATTTTAATATCTCTACTGGGCAGAGCTCAATAGTGGCGATTGAGTATAAGTAAAGAAGACCCATTGTTTTTAACTTTGTGATTTTTAACGAGGGTATTTAAAGTTTGCTTCAAGCCTTTTTCCTCAGTATGGAAACTTCTTGGGACCCAATCGTCTTCACTGTCTATTACGTACACTGACAGTATGAGTTGTTACCTATGTAATTGTTTTTATGCATAACACGTTAATGTAAGTAGCTAGTTAATAAGGAGGTTTTTTTTAAGGCGAGAAATCTGGTGTCCATTTAGGAAAGCAATCTATTTATATAATTCTCTTGCGTGCCGCCCAAATTCGGCTGTATTTCTGTGAGCAGAATGGCAACGATTTCAAACAACCAATCTCAAATCTTCTAAATGTGCTTTATATACGAGTTTCCAAATTCTGCAATCCAGCCAATCACAATATAATTTTTTAAATTTGACTTCTGGCATCAATCAACAGCTTGAATATCTTTGAATTGGCTATATTTTGTTTTCTTTTTACTGATACAAATTATTGCCTATTTAAACCACATTGGTTTAATATTTACGTTGATTCCGGAATAAATAGTTGCAAGATATGTATGTTTCTTTTGGATTAAAATTCTATATAAACCAGGTTTTTTCGAAAAATGGTCGGTTAAAATTCCAAGTAGGGAACGGATTCTGCGCCAAGAATTTTGCCAACAAATGTCAGCCGAAGCAACACCACCTAAAGTACAAGGTCCAATCACTCTCGATTCTGGTTGTCGTGACGTCATCACAAGAAGTTATACTGAACCAGCTAGATCTAGTTTCTATACTTCATCTCGATGTCAGCAGCATAGTACATTCGTTATTTAGGCTTAGCAATGGAGTTGATGCTAGATATGGTGCTATTTGGTTATTTGCGGGCGTTATTATTTATAGTTTTAAATAGACTTGTAATTGAGTAACTATTTGCGAGCGTTATTAATTATTGTTTTAATTGAGAAGTATGCTATCTATGATACCTGTTGTGTAGCAAGTTGTAGTGGAAATTGCAATCTTTTTAAATTTCCCGAAGATCAGGAACTGCGTCAGAAATGGATCCAATCCATCTCCAAAAAAGGATTCAAACCTTCAAGATATTCAAGGGTAAGTACAAATCTTGGGCGTATTATGTTTTTAATAATAAATTTTTGTATGTTTTTATCCGAAATGTTTTTAACTTTTTATATTTAACTAAACTGGAACACTAAATATCCCATTTTCTAAGCAGTTTTATAGCAACTATAATTAGTATTTAACTGTTTATTTTAGCTCCAAATAGTTTCTAAAAATAGCCAAGTCCCTGTAGTACATTTCTACTATTGTTTATTTATTTTTTTAAATTAAATTAATCTTTTTTTTTAATTGTTAACCGTTAATTCCGTAGTGAAAAAATTAAAGTATGGGTTGAAATTCCAAGTCAAATATGAATTTTGCGCCAAGGTGATTTTCGCCAAAAAATTGCCATTTTTTGTTTAATGTCAAATGAACTGCTTATAGTTGCCATAATTTGGCATAGCTTTATGTAAACAATTCCAAAAACAAACCAGAATCCTTACAGGACTTGGATTTTTAACTGAAATGTGTATACGAATGTATTTATTTCTACATTTTGACTTAATTATCTCATTTATATTTAAATGTGTCATCTTAGTGGGAACGATATAATTTATTTTGTAGTTTCTCTTATACATCTTACTTTCCCTTTTTTCTTATACTAATTTATTGAAAAAATCAACTATTTTAATTATGCTTATGCTTGTTTTTCTTGATTTTAAGTATATACATATTCCTAGGTGTGTATTCTACATATCCAAAATGAGTACATATGCAGAGTTACTAAGGCTTTTGACAGCAAGACAAGAGAGAAAATATCTGATCCGTTGAAGTACCGTCGCCTGAGAAATAATGCTGTGCCAACTACTTTCCCTAACTGCCCTTCTTATTTATCATCTATTTCAAACATCAGAGAAAGCGTGGTTGAAAAGCAAGAGCGGATTGTGAACTTTAATTTGAAAAAGGTAATTGCTGAAAGTTTACAAGAGATGAAGGAAAAGCAAGTAAGGAGGACATTTTCATCATTCGAAGAACTCTGAAAAGTAAATAACATTTCTTTACCTGCTGGGGGCGGGGGTGGTCGCATTTAAGAGAATCTGGAATATTGATATTGTTTTAATTAATTTTAAACCCAGAACCTATTATTACAAAATCAATAGTAGTAGATGATAAACTTTCTTTAAATATTTATATTGATAATATTCATATAACAAAATTAAATGAAAATTGCATACCTTCAAATGTAAACAGCTGTGAAAAAATTTCCACTTTAATTGAGAATTTAAATAACTATAATAGAAATGATAGAAATCAATTCTTCTCCAAACTTCAAATTAGTTGTAAGCATTTTGATGACCTATTAACTAATGATTTGTTCCAGAAAAATTTTACTAATTTGAAAATGCCAATGTTGGCAGGTATGTAATATATCTGTTAAGTTAATAATGTGTGTGTTGTATGTGTTAATATTGTAAATAAAAAAAGTTGATCACTCTAAACCCAGTTCCTTGTTCTTTTTATATGTAAACAATTAAATTGATATGAAAATTCAATATATTATTTGTGTGATAAAAACTTCAATAAAATTTACACTATTGATAAATATATAAATGCAAAAAAATTGAAAAATTGTGTCTTTTATATCATTTTATTTTAAAACTTTTTAACTTGGGAAATTTTTATTTTAGTAATTGAAAATCGAATGAAATTTGAATTGAATATTTTAATGCTGTATAACAATTTGAAATTTAGCAATGAATTCTCTGAACAAAAAAAATATATTCATGTTGATTTCAAACTACTCTAAATAATAAAACCGCAATGAACGTAAACCGTTCAACTTCTCTTGATGACGTCACAAACAAGTGGTAAGGCCTTGTCTTTAGGTGGCCGAAGCCCTTTTTTTATTAACAAGTGAATTGCCTATGGTTGCCATAATTTGGCGCTGCTTTATGTAAACAGTTCTTGGAGCAGAATCCATACCGCACTTTAAAGTTTTATCCATGAACGTTTATATGTGAACGTTTTCCGAATATATATACCGATAAAAACTGAGCACGGAATTTCCATTAAGAATATTAAGGTTTCTATGCAGAAAATTCATAGTAGATTGAATAAGAATTTCAGCAATCTGGATAAACCACAATTTTTTAAAAAATAACTTTTTATGATAATATTCATTCAGTTTATGATTTACAAGTATTGTAGCTCATCATAAATAATCCAATTTTTTTAGTTTCATGGCGCAATATCATTCTTCAAGAATTTTCTTGATTATGCAACTGAAATAGCTTTTTGCTAGGGCATATTTTAAATGCCTCACTTTGAAGCGAGCGAAGCGAACCAAAGGGAATTGCGTAGCAATCCCGGGGGTTGGCGAGCGTTAGCGAGCAGGGGGCAGAGGCCTCTAGTACACAATAATATACTAAAAAGTTATTAGAATTGAGATATTAAACTAATATCCAATTGAAGTACATTTACAATATCAAGAAATCTAGATATGTTGTTTATCAAATTATATTTCATGAGAAGACAAGTATGAAAGAACACACTGTAAATCAATATAATACATGGCTAAATAAAAAGTTTTTTTTTTTTACGTGGTCTGGTTGTATTTTATATAATGAATCAATGTTATTTCTCTACATTAAATTAATTTACCATGTGAAACAGAAAAAAAATAATGTTTTTTAAAATAACTTCAGAATATCACAGTAAAAAAATATTAACACCTAAAGGATTATATCAATTGTCTAGTCTACAAAAACAGCACAAGAATCGATCAAATGCTATTGAAATAGGTCAAGAATAATTTCAGAGAAACGTATACAACATATGTTTTTAGAATACTTTACACTGCAAGTGTTTTTATTTATATTTTATTTCTATTGAGCCTGGGGGTTAATGGAGGTAATTTTTTAGTAGTATTTCATATTATACTGTGTAAATTTCTTCCTAAAATGGAATCCAATGTAGCAAATCATTATTCAACTTTTATATAACACATAGTGTAACTAACTACAAAATAATAAAATATTACTTAATTTTTATTTACAGCACCGTAAAAAATACTTTAATCTAAATAAGGCATTTACGATTGATCTTTATAAAACAGAACCACTTACTCAGCATTCACCAAAATACCAAGACAATAAAAGTCCCAAGTTGATTCTTCTCTTGAAAGCATTAATTAGATTTAATATTCAATCGAAGCTTTTAGCCTTTTGAAAGGTTAAATGTAAAATAACCCTTTAAATTAAATAAGTGGTGGATTCCCTTCGCTGATTTTGTTCAAAGAATAAGACACGGAATTTGCAAATGCGCTTGGTATTGTTTTAGAGCATTAAAGTTAATTAGATGTCTTGAATAATAGAATTGTTTGAATAATTTTTAGAAAAGTGTTTCTATTAAATTAATATGTGATATATATTAATTCTATTATGAGTTTTCGAATGACGGATATTATAGGTTGTAGATAACATTGAAGAACTACCAAAACCATATCTTGCGTATTATGGTTTATGTCGCATCAAGACCGCACAATGCGAACTCTCACTATGCTCTTAGTCTTAGGTAATTTTGATATAAATAAAATTGCCTCAAACTTTTCTAGGATACATAGTTTCAGGAGAAAGTGTCAGAACTAGTGGTCGGAAATATCGATCAAAATAAATATCGATACTATACTGTTGAATAGAAAAAATATAGATAAAATATCAATATATCGATACATATATATATTTTTTAAATGTGATTTTCAATTTTACCAGAAACGAAGTTTTTCGGGCCAAATTTCTACTTTTCAGGAATTCATGCCAAAATTATTTTAATAAATAAATTAAAAAAATTGTTTTTATAAATAAATTATATTATCAATCAGAATAAATAACATGCATTTGGATACCAATGCATAAATTCACATTTATTCTTAAAGAAGAAATTTTGGAAAGTAGTTTACCGCATATTTTGCTGATAGAGATGTCTTTAATATTTAAAATTAGATGAAAATTCCAGGCAAACGTTGGCAATAGAAACGGCGCTGTGTTAATGACTACTAATAAATGATCTTATCTTTCCATTATATTGGTGCTATTTTAACTGTCTCTCAGCCAAGTCCTAGCTTTAGTTTTGAAGTTTTTGAAAAGGAAATAAAGAAAATTGAAAAAACACATGGAACTACGAAACGATCATCAAAAAGCTAAAAATGTTTGAAAATATCGATATATCGGTGATTTGTATCGATAATTTTAGTATTGATATTTAAAAAAAAATAGCGATAAAAATATCGTCGTATCGATATATCGCCGACCTCTAGTCAGAACCGGTTTATGTAAAATATGCTTCATAGGAAACATTGCGCAATGTTGTAACTTTTAAATGTAGATGGCGCTCAAATTTTTTATATTACATAGGCATCTTTGTGTGGGAATGTCTTTTGTCTTCAAATAAACCAAGAAATGCCAAGCATAGAGTTCTTCATTTTAGTGATAAGTTTTAAAGGGCAGTGATTAATTACGAATTATTTTCACGCAACTAATAAGTGGAATAAATAAACCACAGTTATGTGTTTTGCCCGTTATTAAATTTTTAATAATCAAATTTCTTTTTATATAATTGGTGTCTATGTTAGTTTGGAGACATGTACAACTGAATGTTAAAGCTTCCTATTTATTTGTGCGTTAAGATAAAGAGGTTTAAATTCAACAACTAGTTGGCCGTGTAGCTGAATGATTTTAAAATGAAGTTTGTTTACTGAATAAAAAGTATTTATGGTTTACAAAAATCAAGTAGGCATTGGAATAAATGCATTAAATGAGTTGTTCAAAACTATTGTTATTGTTAACTATTGTTTTCATAAAATTGAATTGGTGTAATTGTACATATATGTTCAACCAAAATGTTATGCTTGTATGGTATATATTGACGATATGGTTATTTTTGAAAAGAACATAAAATTATCGGCTTTAGCAAATAGATCTTGGTCAAATATTGAATTTTTCAGTCTATATCGTAATTTAATTTTCTTTCGAATTATTTCCTATAACAAAGTAACTTGCAATTAATAATAATCTTTAAACAATTTTTACTTTATGTATTTAAATATTATGTATTAACGTTAATAATTTTAAATTAGGTAATAGCTTTAGCATCAAAATATTTGATAAATATAGATTTTTTACTACTATCTTCAAATAAAGTAAAGACGTGGTTAAAAAGATTTTGTTTTAGTAATATAGTTATAATAATTCTTTAAAAAAATAATTTGCATTAATGGGAAAAATATGTGATTAAAAATTTAATTAGAAAAAGTGTTAACGTATTCATTTAATGTATTAAAATATATCGTACTTTAAAGTATAAATAGTAAAATATATTCTTATAATGAAAGAGTTTCTATTTGTTGCATGAGTAATTACAATTCAATATTTGTTGAACAAGTTCTCTTCATTTCTCTTAATTGCAGACTAGTGTCACTTTTCAAAAGAAACATATCTTGCATTCTTTTTGTTTTAAGTTAAAACTCTAATATATTATAAAAAAGAATTTACGAGGCGAATGACCTATAGAAATATTTTTAAGACATATCAACATGTTGTCAAAATAGCATGTCGAGATAAGATAAGCTGAGATCCTACTGTTACGTGTGGCCGCATATTTAAATATTTTAGCCATTCTTATTATGAAAATGTGAAATAAAATATTTTAAATTTTCGATTGTCAAATACGAGACATTTTTAGACGCAGTTTTTTACTCTTGTGGGAAAATGTCCCCCCCTCCCTCTCCCATCTCCTCTACATACTCGGAACTATATGGCATACGGAAGAAAAAAAACTCCCTCTGATGCATGTGTCATTTTAAATATTTTGCTATTGGTTAACAATCTTCTTTCATATTCGCATCAATGTTTATATTTCTATTAACACCCTGACTTTTTAGAGAGTACCTCACGCTCCACATCATATGGAGTTCACAAAATGTTTACCTTGCAGTAATTCCATTTATTCTATATACCAGGTTGTGTTCGATTTGCAAATTCGAATTCGGGATCACCCCGTCCACGAGCTAGTAATACATATGATCACTTATCACATTTCCACCAAGAATCTGATCTACAAATAAGACGACATCACGACAGCTCCCCTTATGCAAATCAGTCTCCAACTCTCTTCCTTGCATGTCCCCGATTAAAAGCCTGTCGCGTCCCCAACCATTGTCAAACGAATGCTGTCCGTCACGCCACCAAACCATTAAATCTGCTTAAGATGTTGATGGATGGGGTACGGATGGACATGCACATTCTGGTCTTGTAACAGAATCTTCCGCCAAAGTGGTAAATTTTTATTACGTCCGTAGTTATTTACATAGATCCTTCACCTAGAAGAGGTTGTTGAATTTATTTGGGAGTCAGTTAAGAGTTACAATGTAGCGTGTGTAATATAAGTGGGCAAGTTTTGCAGTGAAAGTGAGAAACTTAAAAAAATTAATTGATTTTTTGGAAACTTGTACATCTGCAATTTGCAAACAAAAGTGAAAGTTTTTTTTTTTATAAGCATTTTCCCCCCTCATAGGGTGTTATTTATAGATTGAATTCCTACATTAAAATGATACTCATGTTCCATTTATCAAGGTTTCCCTTCAGTCAGTAATTTATACCTGTTGATAAACACAATAATTTGATAAAGTTTCTCGATAGAATTACTATATCAATAGAAACTGAAAATAGATGTTTAATAAATAGTCTAATTATTCGTAAGTCTGTCAGTAGCTAAATCCTATGCAGTAAATCCACAAATTTTACTGAAATAATTTACTAAAATTTTAGAAATATTTCTACAGTACACATTTGTTAAAAGAGTATGGTATTTTAACAAGATTTTGTTACATTATTCTTTTTTTAGTACTAGAATGGAGATGTAGAACTATGTGATTTGTGTTGGGTTAAAGATTTTCTTCTAATAGAAACTTTTTAAAAACCATTAACATGTTGTGTACAAGTCGCTGGAGCTTGTCATATCTTTTGTGGACGGTATGAGAGAGATATTTATCGAGATCCGTCACCAACGTATTAATAGTCTGAGGCTTTGCTTATCATTTCCTGAACAGACTTAGTTGACGAAAGATCTCCTTTGCTCATGATTGCCAATTGAAATTCAGCAGTATATTTTCTGCCGCTCATAACCGTCTTTTTGAAAACATTTCATATTCATTCTTTATTCTATTAATATAAGTATTGATCGAATACCCAAGGATTTCAAAAAGTATGATCCGTTACGTCTGATAAAAAATTATAACCAAATGCATCTACTTCTACTTGACGATTATTAACTGGCTGACTAAATATGAGATTTATTGCTTTCGATATGTCTCGTATTATATGGAACAAAGTTAACTGTATAATAATGACTATTTTTTGAAAACAAACTAACTTCAGTCCTATAAAAGTAACCAATTACGTCATTTTTAAAAAAACTTCTGGTGTACTATAATACTATGTCTTATATTCTACAACATTGACGCAAGGCAACACGAGACTCACACAACAAAAACAACGCTTGGTTTGAGCTATGAACGTGTAATGAAATTCCGGTATCAAATAATAATCGCCAGTTGCATACCGTACATCTGAACTTTTCGGTGTTCCATCAATTTGCAACTATTTTAATATTATTTTACTGAAAATTGTATCCCCCCCAATAATACAAATGGTGTCGGCATATTTTTAATTATTCATTTTCCTTCTATTCCATGGCTGCAACATCCTGCGCATAATGTGTTTTTATCAATTCAAGCTTGACGTCCACTATCGCTGAGAAGAGCAGAGCGAAGTGAACTAGAGCCAATTACAGGGCTGCCAACGTCTACTGTAGCATGAGCCTCTTGCTACAATGGACGTTGACAGCCTTGTAATTGGCTCTAATCAACTCCGCTCTGCTCTACTCAGCGATAGTGGAAGCCAAGCTTCAAGCTGTAAATGAGGGGTCTCCAAGCGAGCGTCCTCCTAAGATACACTACGTCTGGACTATTGAGTAGTCCAGACATTGTGTCAGTACTTTGGTACAGTTCAGAAAATATTTAAACAATTTAAACGTATCCAATTACCTAAGTATCTGCGATAACATTTATTTTTATACATTTGTAATAATTCGTTTGATTGCAGATTGGTTATTGCCAGACTTATCATTCCAAGATCCCGGGTTCGATTCCAAGGTAAGCAATGATGATTGTTCAGAAGCAACTCTAATTCCACAAGGCCCAATCAACCACTACTGTGCAACAGATAATTGAACACATCAGGTCAATCAATCATCGGTTCGAAACAAAAAAAAAATAGATATCACCTAACTCCCATTCTAAACACCGCATCCTGATTACCCTCAGCATCTGAAGAATCACCTAATCCACACAACCGATCTCATCAAGGCCCTTTCATAGAGAATAGAAAAACGAAATCCCCAAAAAGAAATCAGCGCATAATTTCCCCCAGGAGAAGGTAGGACTCAACTACAACATTCGAAGTTCCGGACTAGGATTAAGATTCGCGGCTCTGGTAATTGTCGTTCGTTTGCATAAGAATGGGTAATTTGTCGCCGGCGACAGTAATCGATGTCGCCGAGAAAAGTCGGTTTTGTTCGGACGTGACAAATGGTGGCATGCGGTCCCGCCATCACTCAAACGAGATTCGTGCTACAGACAACCAGCCGATCCATCTTTGGCGGAGGAAGAGGTATTTAACGGCCATGATTATTCGGATACTTTAGGGGAGGAGTGTTGTGGGGTGACAAGGGGTTGTGAGGTTTAATTGTTAGCTTTTTGATTGGTTGTATTGATGATTGTCTGACGAAAGAGCAACACGAAAACTGTAATGTGCTGGAATTTGTTTATAGTAGGACATGGACTACTGAGAGTAGTCGAAGTGAAAAGGGAATGTTTTCCGGGTAGTCCATTCAAAGAGTAACTGTCCCACATTTGCGTCTTGAATTTGAGTTAATCTGGAAAATTCATATCAGACAATCTGACAATTGACACGATGCTAAATATCTTAATAGATACCATGTGTACAAATTTTGGAAATGATTCGGATTTTTTTATGTGTTGTGCACTATAAACGTATTACATATAACGGCAAAATTAAAATTGCGTTATTAGAATTAATTCGGAGCAGGTGTGATTAAAATACTCGAAGTGATTACTTGAGAAACGATTGCATGAATAGGTATAATAAGACATGTGGTGTGCATACTCGTGGTGTGCAACTAATAAAGCAATTAAAACAAAAGTGTTTCTAAATTTATTTTTTTAACACGCTTTTATTAGTTTCACCTGTATGTTTTCTTGTAGCAGACTCTTGGGCTCGATTTTACCCTACTTTGAGCGATCAGATTTGATTCAAACTTTTCACACTTGTCGAAGACCGATGACAATACAATAATTCAATAAGTTTGTCGCTTTATCACAAGGATTATCTCGTGTTGCCTTTGCGCCGTTAAATTCCAACCAACCAACCTTCTCCGGAATCGAACCCTGGTGTGCCGTTATCCGTTACAATCCCAGTAATCACAGAACATATCATCGACAATTGATAAGGCAGACATTTGAAAGATTTGTCGTGGGAACGACGGTTATACAAAGCGTATTTTTTTAGTCGCATTATCCTTACCAGGATCTTCAGGATTAGTAATTTTTCATATTCAGAGACTGTTTTGTGCCAAGTAATACGGTGTGTACTAAGGCATACACATGACTTAAATTTCAGACAAGTATGTGACTATTGGCAGGAACAACTGGAGAGTTTTGTACACTTAACTAAAAAAAAATTATAGTTTACAAAAAAATAATTAATAGTTTAAAAAACTAAAAACCACGCTTTAATAGAAAAGTGAACTAAAAAGTAGAAAATAATTTTAAATAAGTTTGAAATAAGAATAGAGTGATTAACAAGAAATATTTATTTTATAGTAAAAAAGAGTGGGGTGCTTGATGTCAATTGTTGTAAATATTCAATGACATATATTGGTAAAAGTAGAGCATTATGAAAATATCTTAAAAAGCACCCGACGCTTTTTTACGATAAAATAAACATTTCTTGTTAATCACTCTATTCTTATTTCAAACTTATTTAAAATTATTTTCTAATTTTTAGTTCATTTTTCTATTATAAAGTGTTTTTTAGTTTTTTAAACTATTAATTATTACTCTGAGTTTAATAAAAATTAGTTTTTCTACAAAACATCAATTCTTCAAATAGGATATTTTCTTACCCTCAAGTGATGATGTGCGGAGTGGCTATTTGTAAGTGCTAATATATTAGCTGTCTCTGTTACCAAACGTCTTCATTTGAAGGTTAAAAATTAGATTTTGTGCACCATATTAGCTGAGGTGTGAATTTCAAACCATAATATAATTATTTGAAGAAACACTTTGTTTTTGAAAAGCTAATAAAGTTGAATTTCATGGACTGGTAATGCAGCACGAGTCTTTGAAAAGGAACAGTTGGTGATGATGAACTGCTTTCTAAACATTTGCCTCTTTATTTACTAACAGATTATACGAAGATTCCTGATAGCTTTTAAGTTTCTAATAATCTAATTGATCGGGTACATGGAAAACATGGCCTATGAACATTGGAACTTGACCAGTAACAAGACATGGTATGATGAAACTCTTGCTCTCGTTTCTGGTTTGTTAGTACGCTCAACGACCTATTTTTGTGCATAATAACGGCTAATCAGGCCGGGACCTACAGTTTAACGTGGATTCCGAATCACAACGAACGTCTATGCCTAACCTAGGATTCGTGCATGGCACCTTTGGCATGCGAGGCCAGAGCTGTAGCCCCACAGCCATCAGGTAGGCTCTTTTGTTTCTGAGTTTTTTTTATGGTTTTGTACTGGCTTTTGAAAAGGAAGTGTGTAAAACGGAACAAGAATATGTAATCAATGCTGACAATGACATGGGGGTCAACTTAATATTTTGCGTATTTTTTTTCTAAAGAAATTAATTAAAAATTAATACTTTAGTTTCTTACAGTTTATTTTATTCAAAATGATTACATGCATTGTTACGAATTTTCGACAAATAATTCGATGGATCTATGCAAATAGCAGGTAAGTGACAAAATCCTTGAAATTGAGTTTTTGCTGTCGTAAGAATCTGCTGATCAATATCCAGACATCCGTATTAACTTCACACCCCTAATATATATAGTACTGGGTGTTTCAGATTGAATGGGATAAAAATATAGCTTACACGTGTAATTACTTTATTTTGATAATTTGATAAAATTCACCGAAAGAACTACAGTTATCCAAGTTTCTATAGATATTCTATGTATGCCCCTCCACTGACATGGCAAAAGTCTTTACGGTATTCCCGTTCCTAGTTATTCCAAGACTACCTAGTTATTTGAGAGGGTTCAAATTCCAAAGATGTATTTGGTTATGGCAGAAGGACCTTTGTGTTGGGTGATAATAGAGAGCAAGAATCGTACCAATTCAAGTGCAACAGAAAGTTTAAATAAAATTGTATAATTTATCGAAAAATCTATAAACATTATTCTATAATTATTTCAGAGTATAAATGCAGTCAAACCTATGATACAACTATAGTTGTTTAATTTCTGGTTCACAAAATCCTTGTTAGTTGTTTGCCAAAGAGAGTCTAATTCATAGCAACTTGTGGATTTTACTAAAACGGGGAAACCTCGCCATTTGAGATTTTAAATTCTTAATGTCCCAGCAAGTGAGTTAAATGGTCTTATTAGTAAATGAGAGAAAATTTCACACGCGAGTTCTCACTCACCAGATAATTAGCTTGATTTTCAGAGTAAGAAATGCAATCACACCAACGATCACTAAAGCACACAAATAATTAGATAGAAAGTATCCACACACACACTGAGCATGATTTTAGAAGGTTGGTGTTCAGTCCCTTTACTAGATCGCGTGACTGTTAATAAGCGCCGAAGTTTCTCTAAAGCCAAGCAACGATTTAAACAACCGAGTAATGATCAATTTTTCTTCCCCTTTCCTTCAATCGTTCTTATTTCTTCAAACCTCACTCTACAACAAAATAAAATCAGTATGTTTGCCCTAGGTCTTATTTTTTCAAACCTACTTTTCTCTCTGAAGCCTGCGAGTTTTTAACACCCAAGTAAGTTTTCAAGAGCATCATTTTCAATTGGGAGAAAAAATAAAGAACTGAAGTGAACTAATATTTCATTTTCACTCGAAACCGAACTTTCGTTTTTGACGTTTGGCTGCTGGTAATTCTTTTTCATCGTAAGTTGGAAAATAGGAGAAATTACAATTCGGGTTGAGAGTTGAGGAATTTTTCTTTTTATGCTTGCGGAATCGAGTATTAATCAGTCGGAACGCTTTTTAGAATGTTCGTTTTCGAACGTGTTGCGGATATTTATCGTCTGATTCTTTTTTTTTCTTGCCCAACTTTTGAGTTTTTCCTTCTACTCTCTGAAATGGTAGTTTCGCTAACGGCCTTTTCTAAACGATGGGATTTTGGAATTAATAGCTTGGAAAGTTCGAAAAAGGTTTCGAGTGATGAGAATTAGTAAAGTGAGTAGTACACTACGAACTTTAGAAGACAAAAGGGAATTTTTAACATTGTTTAAATATAAAATGTATTCAGGTATAAAAAACAAATTCTTTTGAATTAATTGAATTGCTACTTGTTTTCAATTGGGACTAATTAAATCGAAATAATTTTACAAAACAAAAGGATAACCCTCTAGTGCATAGTGTAGATAGTAAAAATTATACAGTTTGTCGAAGAGAAATATTACCAAAAAAAAAAGTTAGTCAGCATAAGATATTGCATTTATGCTACACAACTATTTTAATTATTTAATTAAATAGGTCCTAAGGATTTTTTCATGTGTTTTTTCTAAGGTTCAGAAACATAAATAAATATTTCATTAAAAAAAAAATCATGCACTAGAGGGTTAATATATTTTTATAATAATTTACGGATGAAATAGTTGTTGATAAAAGAACATTTTACTGTTTAAACAGCAAAAATTATAGTGTATTATGCATTGAAATAAAAGTATCCTTTAATTAAAATATAAAAAAACATTTATACAGGGTGCGTAATAAATAAGGGATCCCTTTTAATTTTTTAAACGGGAATAATTAAAATATGATTGGAGATAGGAATGTACCGTTTGTTGCATTGTTGAGTTTTGAAAAATACAGAATTAGTTTTTATCTTAAAACCGAGTTTTTTTTTATTTAAATTCAACGTGGGTTGGTCATTTATTGGACAACCTATATAAACATCTTTGCAATATCTTTTCAACTTCTGCTACTGAGAAGACAAATTTGAACAGAATTCATGAGCAAATAACCGAATAGTTTTTAAATCCCTTATATTAACTTCGATTTTATTTGTGTGCGTGGCTTCCGGGCAAATCTGTGGATAGATTCGATGACAATGCATTCTATCAAGTTTTAGGGGTTGTCACTGTCATTAAAAGGTCGCTTTTACGCATGTTTTTAAAATTGTTTTGGAACACTAATAAATAATTGTATTATCGTTTGGAATACTAATAAATGACATAAAATAAGTTAAGGTGAGAATTCTTGACTTTCTATAAGGAAGAGGGACGTAGTTTTCTGAATCGTGATTTATTACTTTATCATGAAGCAAAAAAAAATATATATTTAAGACCCATCATGTAGAACCCCACATCTCAATACACTTTATAAGAATCTGTTAAAATTTGAATATGGACTATCCTTTTTGAGTTCAGATTTTTTCTCATACGAGAAGCTTTTGCGAGGAGGCATTTTAACCGTAAAAATCTTCCGCAATAAGTTCTGCGAGCTCCATTATTTCTTAACAGAGCACACAGTAGATAATACTGTATTGGTAAAGAGTTAATACTGTATACCTTTTTACACGATGAGATTCAAGGATTTCTTTCCCACTGTCATAAAATCTCCATTTCAGAAAAAATTGAGGTACGATTACAAGGTTTTCTTATTGATAGATTTCTGATTGATGCCCGAAGTCTGCTGCTACTTCTCAACCTAAAAGAATCTATCAGCCCACCTACAAAAATCATCCAACTATTTCTCTAACAGATACCACCAACTCCAAAGATTAAATCCACTGACAAATAAAGCCATCAGCATCATCACTACGACGTCGCCATCCATAAATCAACCACCACCACACAACTAACTCTGCCAATATCCAGCCATCAGAGTTGTTGGGTGTCCACGTGTGCCAATACAGATGGGGGTTCTCCTTGCCTGACAATCACCAATTAATCTGGATTCAACGGCCGGACAGTCGGGTTATATCAGGAGTGGTGCGGAGCAAGATTCCGGCCAGTCCGAGGTCCGGCTGGTAGCTCTGATTATTAATGTGAATTGCTGATTGCGCGGTAATTCGTGCTCAGATGCGGGTTAATAACGCAACAACAGTTGCAATTACGTGCTGGGGTTGGTAGGAAATGTTATTTGGGCTGTGATGGGTTTAGTATGAATGGAAAGGAAGTGCGTGTGGAAATAAGGATTGAGAGAAAAATGAAGTGGTGACGTGCGAGGGGGGAGGTGTTTACTCACTGAGTGCTCCATACCCGTTCGATATCGTTGATCTCGTCAAACAAAGCTAATGTGAACGGAGATATTGCGATATTTGCTTATGTTAAAAGTATATTAGACTTTCTGACACAAGGACAATTCGAGGACTATCTATAGTGGAGAAAGCCCTGTATAAGTTGAGAATGGCCTTCCAAAAGGTATTTTAAATAAAATCAGTTCCAAATTAGAGTCTGGAATGAAAAAAAAATTATAGAAAACTTTCTCCAGTGAAAAAACTTGAGACTATCTGCCATAATCACCGCCGTGTCTACTTATTCTAAAAAGACCATAAAAAACTATAGATCATCAGCAAGGTTCGATACCAAATCTTTTGTAGGCTAGATAGAAATTCTTCTGTCCGTGAGTTTGGTTTTCTGTTTATGTGTGACGAAACTGAATTTTCCAAGCTCATATTAGCAAACATGAGGCGTTGAGTGCCAGAACGGACCATCAAACAATTTTATTTTTGCTTTTTCTATTCGATTTTTTCAAAACCATTCATGCCACAAAGGACCAAATGTGATTTATCTAATGAGTAACTGATTTGGCCATTCTATAAACCATATTTGGTTTGTTCTGGCATGAATGGTTTTGACAAAACTGGGTAGAAACAACAAAAATTTAATTGTGGAATGGTTCGTTCTGGCTCAGTACATCTCATAAAAACGATGTATTTCGGATATGAATTCCTCCAATAACTAGTATCAAAACGAGTTAAGCGTTTGATAATTTATTTCCTTCTAAATCTATAAAATAGTGTTTTTCAATATTAATACAAACAGCAAATACTTTTTTTCATATTTGACGTAGTTTTCATTATACAGTAATCTAATTCTGAATTTAGGGTTTATGAAGTAAGATAAATAGAATGACAAGGTGTAAAATAGGTGTTTGTATGAAATTTCCAGAGAATTTCTAAAATAAACAAGTAGACAACTCTTTAAGAAATATATATTTTATGTAAATCTATACAAAATTGTTAACGATACACATGGATACAAACAGCTTTATTCAAATACTTTTAGCACCGAAAATATAGCCACTATTCAGAATATCTGTTCAAAAAATAACAGTTTATCTTCCCTTCCTAGATTTTATATAGTTTTTGTAATACACTCACTTTTCTTTTTGATACAAGTTCAAACCTCAAAGTTCAATTTACAAGTTTTTATACTAAATTACTCATGAAGAATCACAGAATAAATTGACTTTCAAACTTTTCTTAAATATAATTTGAATTTTTTTTTTTTTGAAAAATTTAACTTGAAAATTTCAAACAAAGATTTCACCAATTTTCTTTAAACAAAATTCGAGAATTTTTTAAAAGTAACAAATCAATAATTCCTGACGAACTTAAGAAATATATTTATAAAATACCACACAAATGTTCATGCACTTATAATATACAGATCTAGAATTAAATAAAGTCAAACTCCAAAAGATGAGTGAAATATGAACACAAAGAAAACTGAACTTAACGAATTTTGGAATAGTGAAGTCGAGAAGAATATGGTCATGGTGCTAATTACTCAATATTAAGAGTTGTAATTTAGGTTGAGTTTAACTTATAATGCCATTCAACACTGATCTATCTATATTATTTTTTAAAACAATAAAAAAAATTGGAACAATTTATAGAATACACCTCCTTAAGATAAGCTATATTTTAACATAAAAACTTTTCCAAAACATTGAATTTCTATAATAGAAAAACGTTTCTCTTTAATCGCGTCGCAAACATCACATAAATACACCTAATACAAAAAAACATTTTATTTAACTCCCAATCGACCTTCAAAAAAGAGAATTTTAAAAACCCAAATCGACATTATTGAATACAATCATCGGAAAACAGCGCCTTTTTCTTTTAAAAACGCGCAACGATTTCACATTCCACCTCTTTAAAAAAAAAAAAGCATTTTCCATGCCTTAAAAAAAAATATTTTTTTAAATACAAAAAAAATCCATATTTATGATATTTACGCGTAATTTATCAACAACAGTCCATGCAAAGCGTGTGTGGTCGCGTGGTTTATCCCAACTCTGGCCGGAAGCCAATATCGTCCACGTTATTAAAGAAAGAAAGAAAGGAAGGAAAATAAAAAATTGAAAATGCACGTGGTATTATGCAAGGTCCCCCCTCATTAAAGAGTCCGTAGTAATATTTCTCTAGGAGTACCCCTGGAATATCGTTTGGAGCCCGACAGTCTGATGTGCGGTTCGCGTGCGTGCCTCTTCTGAGTGGAAGTAGTAGTGCTTTTTCTCGGGACTTTTCGTTCTATTGCCACTTTTACTGCGGAAAATGGGGAAGTGTGCTTGATTTTTTTTTTTTGTTCCTTTTTGTGGTTTCTTTTCGGAGATTAGACTGGCAAACTAAACAAGGCGGTTGTGTTCTTTTTGGTGGCAACGAAGTGATACATATTTTCATTTTTCTTTCCCGAGATCGTTTGGTTGGAATTGATGCTATTAATAATGCGAGTGTATAGAGTTTGGCAGAGTTGTGGGAATTCAGAGCTTGGTGTGGAAATGTCGAAGTGAGGTGATATGAAAATGCTATTGCGAAGTAGCAGACGTTAAATTTGCAACTAGCAAAGACACTGTTTCAATTAATTAACTACAAAAAAAAAAAAGTAAAATATATATATATATATATTTTTTTTTTGTGGTTAACTAATTGAAACAGTGTCTTTGTATAATATTTTAATATATATATATATATATATATATATATATATATATATATATATATATATATATATATATATATATATATATATATATATATATATATATATATATATATATATATATATATATATATATATATATATATATATATATATATAAGTTATATATAAGTTATATGGAACTGGAGGTCCCGACTGATCCTATTAATAGCAAGATTTTTTACAATATTTTTCATTCTCGATTTAATAGGACCAGGGATATTTGTAATAATGAGGAGGATTTTAATAAGGCTTGCCGAATTTTCAAGAGTAATTTAATTAAAAATAGCTCTCCCAAAAACTTTTGGGGATTTAATCTTGTTGATTTTGTTCGAATTACAGCGATATTGAAGTTTTACTGAGTAGCCCCAGTAAATGGAGATTTTTTTTTTCTTTCTTTCGAATCTTTAATTTATATTTTGTTACACAGATGTTGTACAGATGTATTTTGTTATACAGATGTATTAAATTTAAAAATTTAATATTTTGGAATAATGTGATTATTTTTCTGCGGGACAGATTTGGAGCTGTTGTTGTAAACTACAAAATTTTTTCTACTGTATTATTGTGCCTTATTCAAAGGGGGAAGTTCTCTGGACTATTTTGTATTTACTCATTTCATTGCATTGTTTACTTATTTTACTGTATTTCTATGATTTCCTCATTGTTCTGGAGTGGAGGCGTCGGGGTTCAAGAATTACGTTTTGTGCCTTTTTGGCCATACTTTATCAAGAAACTCCTCTTGGAGGTTTCTGGCTGGTTGAACCCCCTGATGAAAAATCAGTCGGGACCTCCAGTTCCATATTTAATATTTAATTTTTTGTAGTTTACAGGTAATAAGTTCTACAACTGAATTGCTTTGGCGCCAATGTGGATTTATACTATTATTTTTTCACTTTCTGATTCTTTCTCCAAATACTTTGTTTTTAAGTACATAATGATCCATAAGTACTCATTTTAGATAATTAAAGAATTCCTGGATAGTTATGAGGATTTAACGCATAGTTTTCATTCCCCCCCCCCCGCCGCTCCGACGGTTTTGTAGGTTTTTGAAATTTTGTCGCTGTAACCATAACCGTGATTCCTGGAATTTTGTCTACTTTTTTCCTTTGAGCGCATATCTTAAACTAACTTTTTTTGTAATTTACTTCACATTTTTTAGCTGAAGATCACAATTCAGTGTTGGAGTGAGAATTATAAACAATAGATGCTTCGCCATATGCGGCAACCCCTCCTAGCAAGAACTTGTTTTATTTTTAACTACATTCATTCTTCTGTTTCCTGTACACTACGATGTAACTACAATCATTCTTAAGAGCCACATGAGCTCAATCTATTTTTTTCTTAAAAACTAAATTAATATGTTAATTAAATGCTATCACCTTACAAGATCGTCTTCACCTTTATTTACATGTTAACCCTTTGCACTCGAGCGGCGCCTCTCAGGCGACACAAAATTGGATGCCAAAACACGAGAGGACCACTAGGTTTGATGCAAGGCTAATGACTGTGTTTAGTTTCTATGAAGCAAATCCAAAAACGCCAACCGAACCTAAAATGTCTCGAGTTGCTGGTCCCTCCGCTCGAAAAAGGCCTCGAGTGCAAAGGGTTAAAATCAATTGCCTACAATTTCACAATACAACAGTAATCCACATTGGAGATAAGTATATATAACTTCAATCCCACGTAAGATGCATGTTATTGATCCAACAAGTAAAGTTGTCCAACTTCAACAACATTCAGCAAAGTAATTTTAAAACCATCCTCTAGAGCACCGTCTGGGATTAATGGATATATTAACAAATTGTTAAACTTTAACTAAACTAACAAAAATGATAATGATGGCAAATAGCATTGCGCTGATTCAATAAAACGAATAGTTAGTCTATAAAATACAATTATAGATTTAAGAAAGCGGTACAAGGGAAATTGGGGAGAGGAAAAAAAGTACTAATGCAAAAAGTAGTAGTAGCTAAAGCCGACTAATAGGTTTGTTATTTTTTTTCTTAAACTCAGTCATCGCTTCAAATGAAATAATTTGTTAATTTCTCAGACAATTAAGGAAAGCGATTAGACACGCCTCATTTCTAACGTTCCAACTTCAGGCTTCAAATCTCATAATGATGCACGGAATTCTGCACAGGTTCTATTAACATTCAGTTAAACTATAAAAAAAAAAAAAAAAAAAATATATCCCTTAATTGTCCCTAAACTAGAAAAGTAACAAAAATCGAACCCTGCGTCATACAGTATACATTTTTTTTTTTAACATTTTGAAAGAAAAACAGCTTTTGTTAACAACTCAAACAAAAACTTCTAATGATTACAACGCACCCCCTTTCCTTATAAAAAAAAAAGCAACAGCGGGGATGAGCAAAAGAGTGAGGTGAGCTCCTAAAAAAAATCTCCACATTTTGAGCATTGTTTTGTTCTTCTCAACAAACGTTAATTTTTACACCACATTGAGTTTGATACTGCAGTGGAAATACATTACACACCCCTATATATACAACTTAAAAAAAAAAAAAAAATCAAAACTGTATCAACTAAAAACAAAAATTCACTCCCCATAAAAAAAAAAGCTTTGACAAAAAAATAAATAATCAATCGCCTCCTAATATATTTCAGTAAAAAAAGAAGGGGGGGGGGGGGCTATATCCAAAAAAGGAAGCTTTAGAGAAGAGATTAAAAAAATCGATGCGTAGAGATTCATTACAGGAATCGCCCAGGCGTGAATATCATGAATCACCGTTTTTCAATTACTGTTGGAAGATTGTGAGGAGGGAAGGGGGGAGTTAGACGTGTCGAATTTGCATACATCAACACGGGAATCGAGAGACGTGTGACCTTCTTGGAAAAAGTGTAAAAGAGAAAGTGAGCTGTGAAGGGAAGAAAAAAAATAATCGACCGTTTCTTTAAATTAATTACCTCCTCCCTAATCACAAATCGATGCTAACCAATGCTTAGAGGGAGAGGGGTTTTTAGGATGTCTAAGGGAAAAGTTACCAGTGGATGTTGGAGGTAATAATACTTTTACAGTGTTAAGTTTTTTAATACAGGGTGTTCCCCAATGTGTACGCAGGGTTTATTCATAGAATTGAATAGAATTATGTTAAGCTGAGCATTTTCATATATTACAAGGAAGTTCTCATTGCATAGCATCGTATCCTATTAATTTTGCATGGTGTAATCAAACTAATATGATATTCACAGGAGTCATTATTGACTTACCCTTACTGACCCTGTTTGGAATGATCTATACCGTGTTGAGAACAACAAATATGCATTAAACGTGTACTAAGACCTTGATGAAATAATATTCGAAAAAATAATTACAAATATTCAAGGTGAAAGGCAACAAAATCAGCAGACAAAACAATAATAAAATATTTACCTGCGCTTCGGAAACAACTTGGAAAACAAACTGTAAGTACCAGCTGCATAAACTTGGACGCTAATGTCATGCAGTTTATTTCCGAGTCCCAAAATTTAAAAAACAGCAACTTCAGTTCCAGCAAATTACGAAAGTAAACGCAACGTCTTCCCCGACCACTTACATCAACGAACTTCAGGAGACACCGCCGATGCCATCACTGGAATGCTAATACAACGCTCTACGTCACTCAATGCCCTTCAAGATGACCAGCTACTTGGGAGTTCAAGCTAGATGTGAACCAAACATTCCTCAGCATAGCCGGAAATCAGTGACATACGTCACGCAAATTCGTCGTTGCCCTGACTATCTAAATACGAAGGCAGCCCTCTGCTCTTTAAATACTACTTTTAGATAGCTTTTAAGGGAATAGCTATTCTCTACATTCAGGTAAAGCCAATTGAATCCCCCCCCCCTCCCTCATAATGCTATCTAACAGGTTGTCCATAGTTCCACACTCATTCTAACTAGTTTGGGGGGGAGGTTGCTAATATAGATCTCTTGGTGATTGGTAAGCGTTTTTCGGCTTCAAATCATTAACCAAGCATGCACTATTGCACTACCTATATTAAGCTCCAACTTAACTTGAAATCACTAGACGATAGATCTCCACTGTGCTCATAGGCAGTTAATCCATTTTAGCGGAGTGAAGACATAATTCTCGCCAAACCTTGTAGCCTTTTGTTCTCAACAGGGTTGTGGTTTGGCGAACATTATGCTTTCACGCCGCCAAAATGGATTAAATACCTATGAGCAAAGTGACGATCTACTGTCTAGTGTTGTCAAGTTAAGTTGAAGTTCAGTATAGTAGTCGAAGTTAGAGATCAGAGTGCCACCCTTACTATACTAAACTTCAATTTAACTAGACATCACTTAGACGGTAGATCGTCACAGTGCTCATAGGTATTTAATCCATTTTGGCGGCGTGAAAGCATAATGTTCGCCAAACCACAACCCTATAGAGAACAAAAGGCTATAAGGTTTGGCGAGAATTATGTCTTCACTCCGCCAAAATGGATTAAATACCTATGAGCACTGTGACGATCTATCGTCTAAGTGATGTCTAGTTAAGTTGAAGTTTAGTATAGGAGGTCGATTGAAACCGTCTGCGAATTGTGCGCGAAGCGCTATCCATTAAAACCTCGAATATAAGTGGTTGCGCAAATAAATATTAAACATTTTAGTAACAGAAAAAAATATAAAAAAAATCGGCTTAGGGGCGATGTACAGTTTACCTGTTTTAAGTCTAAGCCTATTACACAGTTTTTTTTTTCTATTTGAGTTTTATAAAACATCAATACATTATTCAACTGAACAACATCAGCAAACATCTCTTTTATACAAGCTAAGGGATGCTCACACAATGCCTTTCCTATGGATGTTCAAACATTAGGTGGGAGCGAACTCCAGACTACACTTTTGACCAATTGAAAACAATACCTTTGGGCTTAAAGCCCGGGGTAAAGATATTAAATATAGCATTTTTATCTAACAATCTATTTTCAATAACGAGTCTTCAAATACGCTTTGTTCCTGACCTCCGGAAAATAAGGAAACCCTGAGAGATATATATATAAAAAAAATAATGCAAAAAGTTTATATTTTAAAAATGATGCTTCAAGATATTCACAACCTTTTACCTAGTATTTTCTTTTTACTCACTTCATTCAAGATTTTCCTTAGAAGTGGTTTCCCGCTTTAAAAGTTTCACTTTCATAAAATCCCTTTCAACGTCTTATTTACAACGGGTGCGAACATTTTGACTATCTTTTTCAAGTAGATATAGAAAAAATGTCTGTCTGTGTGCATGTGGGCACACAGGGAGCATAACCAAGAACTTACAATTCATGTTTTCGTCAAAATCGCGCGTGCGCATAAGGTAGCTGCCATTGAAAATATCATGTTTTTCAATAATTGTTAAAAAACGGCTCTAACGATTTTGTTCAAGATCGCTGTGGTAATAAACTCTGAAGGTGCTCTAAACATTCCCACCTCCGAAATTCTCATAAGAATGCGGGTATAGTGGTTTGCGTGCTAGTTTCTAGACCGTGAGGTTGCGGGTTCGAGTCCCGTGTTAGGCATGGGTGTTTGTAAATGTATGTTGGCTTGTCTAATAATGAAAGTTTCGGAACATTATAGCCCTCGTGTTGTTGACGGCGGCAGATAATCTGAAAACAACCAACTCATAAGAATACGATAAAAGCGTAAAAAGTCGAAAAACAAGGGCATTTAGCATAGAGTTCTTTGTTCTTGAGAGTCCGTCAACGATAGATTTTTTTGCGTTTCACGCACAAGCAAGGACAATGTAATGTCTTTCGAATAAAACCACCAATTTTGCCACTTCGGCGTTTTTTTTTTTTTTTTCCTTTTCCTTTTTTTTTCTTTTTTTTTCTTCTTTTTTTTTTTTTCCCCCACTTACATAAAAAGTATTGTAAAAAATATAGCCAAACTGGCCATTTTTATTTATATGAGTGAAAATAAAATATGTAAGTAACACCATGTTAAATTTTACTGCAATGACCAATATTATATAGTGTAATTGAAAGTTGTGTGATGTTTCACACCCCTAGTTTCGTTACGTGATGTACTTGCAGCATAGTTTTTTCTGCATGTATTTCAAAGCTTTCTCAGGGTGATAAATGGTCCAAAGTCGGTTTTCAAAATGCCTGATTTGTGCTTTCCAGAGTTTTTACAATCAAGACGCAAAAAACGAAGCAGTTTCGCATTAAAAGTCCCCTTGCCTTCCCATCTTCCTTCACGAAAAAATATATAAGTAGTCTATATTTTAATCTAAAGATATTCCATTTATATACTCTGCATAGCTGTTATGTAGCTCTCGCGCAAAAAAAAATTCCAATGTAACTCATCTGGTCAGTTTCAAACTTAATTCACTAGAAAACTTTCATTTAATTATTTCTAACTTGCTTTACGACTGGAATGCAGTACTAGCCTTTGTTCAAGTGGAAACTTGGAATTGATCAATTAGTTGTTTTTGAATGTTTAAAACAGTTTTATCACAGAACCGCTAAGCAGGCTTTGTATGAAACTGTAATACATTTGTAACATTTGATTTACAACAAAAGGTATTCTCTTCTCTTGATATGACAACTTTTCCGTAATTTCCTAATCCTGAATGTGTTATCGTAGAAGTAGTAGAGTAATTTATTATATCTAAGGTAATAAGAGTGATTTTACATAGTTCAAAGTGGATGTGTCATATACATTTTTTGAGTTTAATAAGAATAATTTGACTCAGATATAAAATTCCAAGAGTCAAGTACATCTTGTTGATGAGAAGTTTTCGTGATACGTTTTAGATGGATAACAAAACTTGTGGCATATCTTTTTAAAATCCTATAATTATCAATTTTGTTTGAGTATTTGCTTGTGTGGTGAGCAAAATCTTCGTAGAGTTAATTAATCTTCTAGCGACGGCATACAATCAAGTTTTAGCTAAATTTGTATACGACGGTCATACAATTAGAGCTGAAACTTGGTACATAAACTCGTTGTTGAAGTTAAATTTTGGGGTAAAAAAAAAATAGTCAATGATGCGAAATCAATGGTTTATTTCATAGTGGTCAAAACACTATGAAATTTAATGTGAGCACAAAATCGCTGAAATAAGTTGCACATAAAAGTTGGTAATGCAAAAAAAAGATTTTTAGAAAAATTTAGTTTTTATGGGTAAATTTTTGGTTTTTAACAAATGACTTTTATGTTTTGTGTATTATGTTTTAATAAATATGGAAATCGAATAGCATTATCTAAAAATTGTATTTGAATATTACTTAATTTTTTTATAACCCAGTACCTAGGAAACTGAAATATCAAATGATTGTCGCTTCTCCTCAACTCAAAATTCATTTTTAAGGTTTATGTAATAGGCTCACAATTATTTAAAATTCTCTTAACACAAATCCTCTAACAAAGAAAGAACATTAAAATAAGATTACTGTAAAAGCCTTCAAAACCAGCGCATTTCTTTTACAATTTGAATTTTAAGAGGATTCTGTCTCAACGCATCAAACTGACCCACACCCCTCCCTCTAAAAACGGACAAAACGAAATTAACGCGACGTCACTCATTAACGACGCAGCATTACAACTCGCGCTCTTCACATCTCTTTCTAATTTAATTAACTCGCTAGGCATCCTCCAATTAATCGTGAAAAGGGGTTGACAACGCGCGCAATCACAGCCCTTCAACTCGCCAACGTAACCCAATAAAAATAACCCCTCTTCTTCCCTGAAAAGTAAAATAGCAAAGGAAGAGGGTTGAAAAAATAACAAAGGCACTGGGAAAGTTGCCTCAAATTAAAAACGTTTCTTGGAGCTTGGCTGTCACGGTCCAACTTGAAGGAGAGAACCGAAGAAAAGATAATAATGCAGAAGAAGGACTAAAACATAAATAATAGTGTCCCAGTAGTGCGGTGCTGCGAGGCATGTAGCTCTAATTAATTACTCGCGTCCTTAATGAAGCTATTACTGGCGAAAGGTGCAGTGGGACTGCTACAAAAAAAACCGGGGCCTTTCTTTTGTTTTCTGAGTTTTTTTTGTTTGTGTCCTCACCATCCCAGTTTTGCTTTAAAAAGGTTGGTGAAACTAAATTAACGGAAGTTGTTTTGAAAGAAATGCAGAGTTTTTGTTTTGTAAAGACATGCTGTGTTGTCTGGGTGGCGTATTAATGGGAATGAGTCTTGTTGGTGTTGGGAGTTGAATTTGGGCGATTGTTTGAAATGATTAGTTAATTTTATCGATTGTGTTGTGTTTAGGATTTTGTTATCTGAAATGAGAATTAGGGATTGAATTCTTAAATGGTTTACTTGCTCATTCTTCGGAGAAAGGTATTTGATGAGGTACTTGGCTTTTATTTTGGTGATATTTAAATATTCATCAGAAAGTGCAGATTAACGATTGCTTTGAATGCCGATCTAACGACAGAACACGACACCTTTAATAATTGTGGCTCGAACAAACGGGGAATCGCTTGGGAAAATGGGGATATTTATAGGATCAATCATATTCTATCCATCCAAAACCCTAAAAAAATTAGTTATACGTGATCTATTTGGTTTATTTAAATGGCATTTTGTACATAGTTAAAATATTCAAATAAAATGTATGAAAACATATATTTTTTTAAGTTATTTTTTTTTTAACTGTGGTAAAAACCTGTTCCTTCTTTAATTATATTGTGCTTTGAACCAAATGAAAGTTATATTTTCAAAAGGTACACAAATATGCTAAACGAGGATTTATTAAAAAAAAACTTCCTATTTCATTGTCTAAAATACTTGTCGTATCCAAAACAAATAGGTAGAAAATTATAAAAAGTTAGTATTCTAGCTTATTTGGTATTGCAGTCATTCAGGGTAAATTTGAGCCATAGTAGCTTTGCATCACCTCCTAGTAATCAGTATATTTGGTTTTAAAGATCTGCTCATGGTCCACTGCTGCACTCTGCTGGGAAGATTGTGAAAGTGGTTTTCTGCTCTGTAGTTTAGAAAAGGAATTGGAAAAATAGTACATAATGAATTTGGCCATTCAGTTGTTTTTCTTAAGTACTGTTTGCAAGCTCCATTTTGATGATTATTTAAAGTTGATGCAAACCAAATAATTTCTGCAAGTAAATATCAACTTAACACTTTATCAGCTATATTATTTTCTAAATAGTTAGTGGCTAGTGGTTATTTTCTAACATTTGGTAAAAAGCAAGGAACCAAGGCACTAGCATTTTACAACATATACAGTATAACTTTGAGCCGCTTCTAAGATAGGGTGATGACCGTGTGTAATGTATATAATGCACATAAAATACATATTTTATTCCAATTTATTTGTAGTGGCTTTTAAATACATTTATATACATACAAATGCAAATTAATTTAAGGAATCTTCCCTTGTATGCAAAATCCTATAAAATGAAAATATTGGGAGGGAATTAAAAAAGTACCTATAATAAAAATACTGATCATAGTATATATCATACCATATAATAGAAATACTGATCATAGTATATATCATACCATATAATAGAAATAATGATCAGAGTATATATCATACCATATAATAGAAATAATGATCAGAGTATATATCATACCATATAATAGATATACTGATCATAGTATATATCATTCCATATAATAGATATACTGATCATAGTATATATCATTCCATATAATAGATATACTGATCATAGTATATATCATTCCATATAATAGAAATAATGATCTAGCAGTCGTTCACAGAGCTAAAAAAAAAAAAAAAAAAAAAAAAAAGGGGGGGAAAAAAATCAAAAATCTGCCACCTGTAATGGATGGAAAAAGCGTTTCAGTTGAGGAAGTGAAAAACTTCTATGAAAACAAAGCGATGTTAGAGACAGAGAAAACAAATGGTAAAGGAATATGCGGAGCAAGGACATAAGGGGAACGTTCAAAGTCATCTACCATATGAGCTCTTGGGAGACAGCAAAAATAAAAGTCATTGTTGCGAATCGAAACTATACTTTTAATCGTAATCGTTTTGAATATCTGTTCGACTGTTCCTGAGAATAAAAACAAAGATGGTTGGTTGCTTGTAACTAAGATTTTAAGTTTAATTTACATAGTTAATTTGTAAATTTCGCCTCTAATTTTTATATTGAGGCCTCGTTCGTAAAACGAAACATGGCGTCAGTGATTTAAAAAGAATATCTGAGACTTGGATTGGAAATAACGTATTGTGCATACAACGATTCGTGGAATTTCGATTCGTGGAACTTTGGAATTTCATTTGGAAAATGGCGGATGAAAAAAGTGATGCAAGTACCTTGGAAGATCTGAAAAAAGTAAGAACACAGCTACGTCGTGCTTTTACTACAGCTTGCAATCAATTTGCGAAGTTAGAAGAATCCGATAGAATCGAAAGTAAGGAAATTCATACTATTTATAATAAGATAGATGATAAAGTGACTAGGTTGTTTGACTTGGACTCTCAAATAAGTTTACTAACTGATATTTCTGATGAAGAATTTGATTTAACTGAATATTATAGAGATAAATTCATTGAAGTGAAAGTATTGTACGATTCTTATGTTCAGAAAGAATTAGTCGCCGAGTCATGCAATTTTCAGTCACAAGTTGGCGCGAATTTAAAGCTGCCTAAGATAATTTTGAAAGAATATGAGGTTTGTCCTAAAACTTGGGTAGCATTTTGGGGACAGTTTTCACGCATACACAAGGATGATGGCTTGAAAGGGGAAGACAAATTTCAATATTTGTTGGCGTCTGTTAAGTCAAATACAAAAGCGAGAGACATCGTTGAGAGCTATCCACCTTCCAAAGAAAACTATTTGAAAGTAATTGATCATTTGAAGTCTCGTTTTGAAAGGACAAATTTATTAATTGAAGTATATATTAGAGATCTTTTAGCTTTAGTGCTGAATCGCCAAAATGTAAGGCTTGCTGAGCTTTATGACAAGTTGGGTTCAAATCTCAGATCTCTCGAAACATTGGGTGTAACTACGAAAAATTACGCAGCGATGTTGTACCCGGTGGTTGAATCGTGTTTACCCGTTGAGGTTTTGAAGGCGTGGGACAGATACAGATTAAACACTAAAATTGGCGCCGAAGATATGATAAATGTAACAAAAGAAAAAATTTTGGAATCGTTGATGGCATTTTTATCTCATGAAGTAGAAGGTGAAGAACATAGGATTTTGGCAGAAAATGGTTTTGGAAGACAAAAATTCAAACGAGAAATAAATAAGCCTTTTCAACAAAACGAGCCACAGCAGCTGCTTTAATATCGTCGCTTCCCGATATATCATTTGGAAGGCCCGATTGTGTGTTTTGCAAAAAGCCTCACAATAGCCAAGATTGTCGAAAAGCTTCTGCAATGAGTTTGGAAGAAAGGAAAAATGCGGTTAAGCAAGCAAAATGCTGTTTATTGTGTTTCAAAACGGGAAATTTTTTCCGAGATTGTAGAAGCAAAGTAAGGTGTTTGCTGAGCAGTCAACGACATTATGTGATAATGTGTCCAAATCTCAGCAAAGGATCTGTAAAATCTCCTTCCAAAGAGCTTGAAAATGAAGAAGAGAATGCTACAGCACTGCAATTTCTTCACAGTCTTCCCAACGAGAAGTTTATCTTAAGACTGTTATGTTAAGACTTCGTAATAATGGTAAACAGGTTTGCGTAAGATCTTTATTGGATGATGGATCTCATCGTTCATATATTGAAACTAGTTTAGTTAAAGAGTTAAATCTTCAATCTTCAGGCACGGAAATTCTATCTCAGGGATTATTTGGAGGAGGAACAACACCCGTTGCTAAACATGGAAAATATAATTTGAATATAGAGGGTTTAGACGGAAAATGTTCGATACCAGTTTCATTTCTAAATCAGCCAAAGATTTGTAGGTCATTGCCTAGAATACAAGATGAAAATCTTATTTCCGAACACTCTTCCCGGGGGATAGTCCTAACTGACGTAGGTAGAAATACGCCTCCTATAAGAGCCCTACTTGGAGCGGATGTCCTTGGTAGTATTTTAACAGGAAGAGTAGAGATTTTCAAGTCGGGGATTTCAGCTGTAGAAACCTTGGTTGGTTGGACCATCTTGGGTCTTGGAAGGAAAAAAGAAGTTTGTAGTATGGTATCATTGGCTTTGAAGAACTTTGAATTGCATAACATTTGGGATTTTGAAGTTTTGGGCATAACTGATCCAACAGAAGTACATGAGAAGAGGCTGCTGGAAGAAGACACATTAATCCATTTTGAAGAAACCCTAAAGGTTAACGAAGAACAACGTTATGAAGTTACACTGCCTTGGTTGGTTGGACACCCTCCCTTGTATAACAATCGTGAAGCAGCCGTAGCCAGACTTCGTTCTGTTACGAAGCGTATAGTAAAAGAAGGCACATTCAACGCGTATAACGAAGTTTTCTTGAATTGGCAAAAGGAAGGAATTATTGAAGAGACTGATATATCAGAGGTGAAGAATTCAGCCTACTACTTGCCGCACAGACCGGTAGTTAAATTATCAAGCGCAACAACGAAAATACGGCCTGTGTTTGATGGGTCATTCAAGACTAAGGGTGGTGCTTCATTAAATGATTGTCTGAGTCCAGGACCAAGTTTAACACAGAAAATTCCTCCGTTACTAAACAGATTCAGATGGGGTGCCAAGGGAGTAACTGCTGACATTAAACAAGCATTCTTGCAAATAAGCGTAAATCCAGTAGACAGAGATGTGCTACGATTCTTGTGGTGTAAGGATCCTGAATGCTCAACTGTCGTCGAATATAGACATTGCCGCGTCGTTTTTGGGATAACTTCATCTCCTTTCCTGCTGAATGCAACGATACTACATCACCTCGCACAGGAAAAATTTAAACGTAGAGATATGGCTTTTACAAGAAGGAAATTGGAAGAAGGGTTTTACGTGGATAACTTGGTTACCAGTGTCGAAGATGAAGATCAGTTTCAAATTCTGAAGAGCCAGGCAATTGAGATAATGGCTGATGGATGCTTTGATTTACGTTGCTGGTTTTCTACAGGTTGTTCAGAAGACTCAATTCAGTCAGTATTAGGACTTAAATGGAATTGTGAGACAGATGAAATGTCATGTGTTTCCTCCAAAACTGTTGACCTAACTCTATCACCAACTAAAAGAATCTTACTTTCAATAGTAAACAGTGTATACGACCCAATAGGATTTTCTTGCCCTGCAATGCTGGTTCCAAAATTGATTCTGCAAGAAGCTTGGAGGAGGAAATTGAGTTGGGACGAAGAACTTCCTGAGGATCTTATAGTGAGATTTCGTAGTTGGGCAAGACATTTTGGTCTGATTGAACAATGCTCTATTCCAAGAAGAATGTTTAGAGGAAAACTGGATGATGCAACTTTGCACATTTTTTCAGATGCATCGGGGTTTGCTTATGCTTGTTGTGCATTCTTGCGATGTGAAGACCAGGGAGAAGTTTTTGTAAATTTAGTGGCTGCAAAATCCAGAGTGATGCCAATGAACCGTCCAACGATTCCCAGAGCGGAATTATTAGGAGCTGCCATCGCTGCTCGGTTATATAAGTCTATTCTAGAATCTCTGAAGTTGGCTCTTAGAACATTTTTTTGGAGTGACTCAATGGTTGTGTTAGCATGGATTAAGAAACAAGAACCCTGGAATACCTTTGTCGGTAATAGAGTAAAAGAAATAAGAGTGCTGACGGATATCAACGCATGGAGATATATACCCGGGGAATTGAACCCTGCAGATTTACCATCTCGTTCCTGCAATTGGTACGACCTTTTCAAACAGAAATGGTGGGAAGGCCCTTTGTAGTTGCGAGAAGATGAAGCATCATGGACGGTAACGAATTTGTCGTGTCCAGAGGAAGCCCTGAAAGAACGCAGGAAGATAGTGACGAGTGCAGCAAGTGTAGAGATAGAAGTTGTTAGTCAAAGATTCTTATACTTCTCGAAATACTCAATGATAGTACGGATGGTTGCGTGGATTTTCCGTTTCTTTGTCAACTCTCGTAAAGTTCAAGAGAAGGTTGAAGCACCAGTAACCAGTGAAGAATTTCAAAGTGCTGAACTACATCTAATAAAGATGATTCAGAACGAGTGGTCAGAGGATATCAGGAAGAAGTATGAAACTTCAATGAAATTTTATGAAGACGAAGGAGTACTAAGGGTTAGAACTCGCCTTGTATTTGGTGAAGATGACGAGGACTTTCAATGCCTAATTGTTTTACCTGATCATCCGATAACTCGACGTTTAATTGAGTATACTCATAAGACCCTAAATCATGCTGGTGTACAGACTATACTGGGACATTTGCGAGAAAGATTTTGGATCCCCAGAGGACGGAGGATTATCAGGGAAGTGATCTCTAAGTGTATTCCCTGTAAAAGGCATTCCATGAAACATACGACAACAGAGTGTTCGCCATTACCAGCCAATCGTATCCAGAGAGTTGCTGCCTTCCAAGTCACCGGTGCAGATTTAGCTGGTCCAGTCTTTCTGCGAGGAGGTATCAAAGCTTGGATTATATTGTTTACCTGTGCTGTGTATCGTGCCGTACACCTTGAGTTAGTAACATCCTTGTCAACTGATGCCTTTATTCAAGCCTTGCGAAGGTTCATCGCTCGTAGAGGGAGATGCAATGTTATTTATACAGACCAAGGAACAAATTTTATCGGTACCGCAAGAGCACTTCTAAATTTGGATTGGGAAGCTATTCAAGCACACTCTGCAGCGCAACAAATAAAGTGGACTTTTAATCCTCCAAGTGCACCATGGTACGGTGGATGGTGGGAGCGTCTCGTTAGAGTTCTCAAGGATCTTTTGAAGAGGAACATCGGTAAAGCTAGTCTCAGCTATGAAGAAATGCTTACTATGTTGACGGACTGCGAAAGTACCATCAACCAAAGACCCCTAACCTACACATCTGAGGATCCTGAAAAGCCAAAGCCTTTGACCCCTGCTCATTTTTTGCGTGAAGTTTCTTCACCATTACATTGTGACACAGTTGATCTAGATCTGATTGACAGCAACCATTTATGAAAGAGACTGTGCTACCTTCAAAGGGTTCGTGAGAGCTTCCGCAAGAGGTTCCAGAGAGAATATGTAGCTGCGTTGGTGAAAAATCCTGAAGATAAACAACGTTCCAATTTACAGGAGGGTGATATCGTTCTTGTGGGATCTGATAATTCTAAGAGAATCGAGTGGCCCTTAGCACGGATCGAGGAGTTGATCTTGGGCAAAGATGGCAAACGAAGAGTCGCTCGATTGAAGCTGGCTCATACTACTCTTATTCGGCCTATTCAACGACTTTATCCTTTGAGATACGATCCGAGGACGTAACACCCACCCCTCCCATCATGGAGGCACAGATTTCTGATGTTTCTAGACACCATCCTAGAGACTCCAGAAGTAAAGTATACACGAACTGGTCGTCAAGTGAAGATGCCAAAGAGACTAGACCTTTGATTAGAAAGAAACTTTATATAGTTTAGTTTAGAGACTTTAAGTTAGAGTAATTTTTTAAGTGGTATTAAATATTTCAGTTTAAGTATTACACACCAATATTTTGTAATTACAGTTTCTCATACCAGTTATTGTAACATCACTGGCTCTCGCAATCATCCCCCTTTGATCTACTTTCATATGTTCATTAAGTTTTGTCTTGATTAAAATCAATACAAAAGGTGGGAGTGTTGCGAATCAAAACGATACTTTTAATCGTAATCGTTTTGAATATCTGTTCGACTGTTCCTAAGAATAAAAACAAAGATGTTTGGTTGCTTGTAACTAAGATTTTAAGTTTAATTTACATAGTTAATTTGTAAATTTCGCCTCTAATTTTTATATTGAGGCCTCGTTCGTAAAACGAAACAGTCATGAACTAGATGATGCAGTGAAGGCATACACTATCATTTTCGGATGAGACGTAAGCTGGACAATAGGGACCTGAAATGGATTTACACTGCTGAAATTGTTGTGGAGAATGCTGCTGAAGAATCAGAGATTGTTCAAGCGGTGTCTGTTGAATGAACACATCAATGAGGCAGGAATTTTATGCACAGGGAATGCAAGTGTTTTAGATTTGCGTTATGAGATATGCAAAGTTTACGACTGTGTAATTATTCAATACGATGCTGATGGAGAAATGTACCCAGTGTTAAAAGACAATATGATATTGGTGGTTCATGATGAAGAAGTCAGGTGCGTATTGGAAATGTCCCAATATCAATTATGGTCTGTGGTATGAAAAATTAAACGTGTTTAAAAAATTATTTCAGTAATATTATTCTTGGTGGAACATGACGAGTTTCCTAAATCAATAATTGTTTTTTTGGTGTAAAACTATTAAGCTAAAGAATGCCAAAGTGATATTTTATGAAATGTGATTTTTTTTCTCGTACTATTTCTAGCATTAAAAAAATAATATTTGTATTTGTGCCACATTGTGACTTGCAATGTATTTAACTAATATCAGGGCTGCCTATCAGTTTCATTATTTTCTATTTATCTTTTAAATTTTTAATTGACAAAATGAGTTTATATTTAAGTGAATGAACTGAAGACTATTTTTCCACTATATTTTTATGTCTACACTGAATAATAAATAGGTTTTTTTTTTGCAATATATTCGTGTTATTCTTCATCCACTATTGCTACCTAATATATTCTTTGTGGTGTTATTTAAAATATCAAAACTTTCTGATGTTGAGAACAGCAGTTGATGATGTTTCAAATTTTTAGAACTTTACTTTTACTAGTTCAAAGTTGACCCGACTCCTAGATTGAGTAAAAACAATATTTTATACGAAACTTCTGATACTGGTAGTTACCCTGAATGACAGGGTAACTTTGCATCGGTTATTTTCCTATTATTTGGTGCTTTCGTCATCAGCAATTACTAATTTGTGTAAACTAAGTAATAATTTAGGGCTTATTCTTCCATTTTATGCTATTAGGTCTGAAAATACTATTAAAACATAAGTGAGGCAAGAGAAAATACAGAAAATGTGGATCAAAGTTACCCTGAATGCCTATATGTTGGATTACATTCCAAGCAAAGCGGGTTCAAATCACAGCACGCTTTTTCAGAGCTGAACTTATTGTTAGCAAGTAGTATTCCAATTAGATGCTTATAAAACAAAAACTTTGAATTTGTGCCTAAGTTCTCACTGTCATCGTTATTTTGCATGTAAATATTTGCCCTTGACCGTATTTTTTCCTTTAAGGTTCGTACAAGGGTAAAATATACTACTTTTTACAATAGGATCAAATAATTACATAATTTTCCACAATATCTTTAACACTATATAGGCTCTTCATAACTAAACCTCTGCACTAGCAGGATATCATCAACTTCCTCCATACCACACTATCGATAAGCCCCCCCCCCCCCTCCCTGCACCAACTTGTCCTACTACCCTCGTTTGCCCCACCTAACGAGCCGGATTTTATCTTGCCACCCACCTCAATATTCTCAGTCTGTCTGAGCTATTCTAAGCAGCTCCATCAACCACAGAAGGGACAGATAAAAAAAAAAAATGATCCAGCTATTCAAGAGGCAGAATATTCTTCGTGGTTCTATGGAGTGGTGTGATTTATTGATGTTCTATTGATCACCCTGTTATCAGAACCAGAGTCACATTTCGCATATGATGGATGTGGTATCTGGGTCTCATCCATTTAGTAAAGGAGTGTGGCCTATTTTTTTTTTTAGTGCTGAAAGTCAAACTGGGTTTTGGTTTAGGTGTAAGGACGTCTCGGCGTAGGTGTGGTAATTATTGGGATATGGATTGGTGCATAGTTGAATATGCATAATTTGGACGGTGAATGGGAAATAAGAAGAGGTTTTAATTTTTAGTTTCTTAAAGAAGAATACTGGTTTGCGTGTCCCAATCTATATCGATAAGTGCATCACGTTTACAGTTTGACTTTATTGTATGTTTGGCGTTTTTAAGTGTTCTAGTTGTACGTTGAAATAATTAGGATATTCCAAGATTCCAGATTTTCTCTAAAACATATTTGCAGTTTTTACCGTATGCTGTTGATGATTGAGTATTACTTGTTGACACCCCATAATTTTCAGAAAAAAATTAATAAGTATGATAGATTTCCATTAAAAATGAACACAGACAGAAGACATTTTTTTTTTAAAGACATGATAAGTTATCAAAAATGGTTTTAAGAAAAATTTCAAGTAGTTTTTAATTATATTTCATTAGATTGCATTAGATAGTTGGAACTAAATCTAATTCTGTCGGTTTCATAAAATAATTTTTATCAAAGGGAGTTGCTTATGTTTGTGCTTCACAGTAAATTTTTGGGGAAGTTAATATTAACTGCAATCAAGTTATCAAAGTTATATAAATTTTTGGTAGGTTTTGTTTTATGGGGCTCCCATTAGGTCAATTATTATGTTTAATCGAACAGAAAAGTGCTTTCTATGCAAGAAAACGTTTTAACTATCTCTTGATGTGTTTCCGGATGTGTCATAAAAGGGATACATGATATCTAAGGATATCTTTTATCAACATAATTATAAAATACTGGATCCGTTAGCTAAAAGTGCATGCTTGTAAAAATAAAACTTATTATTTTAACTTTTACCCCAAAACTTTTACTTATTACAACCGAAAGTTTAACTGATCATCTTCGATAATGCCAATAATTGAAGAATCTTGCCTTGTATTCGCATGGTTCCTCAGATCCTTGACATTGTTGGAAACTTAATGTAAAATAAATTTTTACCTTTTGAGATCAGACCTTGCCATAATTATCTGAAAAGATTAATTACTACAAAAAATTATTAAAAAAAAATAAAAAAAAAAAAAAATATGGCAAATCCCACCTGGCTAGAAAATACCTTATTTCAAATACTAATGTATTTAATTGTAATTTAATACTAATTTAATGAATTATAATTTGATTAAGATTTAGTCAAAACAATTTATTTATTAGAGGTGAAACATTCGGGATTTCTGCTGAATTTAATTGCTAATTAATGGAATGAAGATGACTTTTATATATGCGCTCACGTCGAATTGGCATTTACTTATAATTTTGTATTGACGTATTACATAAGAGAGAAAAAAAAAAAAAAAAAAAAAAAAAAAGAGGGGAAAAAAAAAAAAATACACCTTTAATAGCCAAAGAGAATTTCATAGCTATCTATTAATTTTTTGAAGAAAAATTTTATTTTTTTAAATTTACGTTATTATTTTCGTTTTGAAATATAGGAAGAATTTGTTCTCTGTGATAGCTTATGAATTTTTTATTTTACATTTTTATCACACTGTTAAACCTCGATTTCATTTAATATTAATGACAAAAATCGTTAATATAGATCTTGTAAATTAAAATGATATTTTTTTTTTGTACCCTTATATATATATTACCATTATTTTAAATGGGTAGTGATGGACAAAAAACTAATTGGAACAAAGCCGGATAATATAACTTAATTGTATGCTAAGTGTTAAATTTATTTTTTAGAAGTTTTAAAATTTTGTCGAATTGCAGAAAACTGTTAAAGTTCTACCAGTAAACTTCTAAACTGGCAAAATATAGTGTCGGACACCAGTAAAGAAAATAACACTAAACAAAATTCTTTATTTTTTTAGTTAAAACAAGTCTCGGATTACATGGATCTGGACGGACTGATCAAAACGGAGTAAGTCGGTTTTAACTTGAAATTGACTTGCACGGTCTTCGCATTTTAAATCCATGCTATCTGTAACTTTGTGTACACTTATGCACAAAAATATAGAATTTTGAGTTGTGTCACAATTTGGCGATTTTTGTAAACAAACGCAATTCAACTTCCTAGAGGATGTTACATTAAACTTTAGTGTAGAAATGTTTGCACTTGGCAGCAAAATATAAAAAAAAAACAGAAGATGCATTTCGCATAAAAGTGCGCCCATGCTCTTTTCTCCCGAATGTATTCAGACTGAAAGTTTCTTCTTATAACAACGTGTACAAAATTAAATTTTAATCAATTCTTATCAGAAATCATGACGAAAGTAGCGCTTTATCTCGAGGGGTGTAGGAAAGTAACTTTCTCGCACTAGTGTGAAAAGCGCTTTTCCATACACCTCGTGCTCAAATTTTATATAGTTTCAGCATGGAAATGATATTTTTAGAAATTATTCGTTGACCGAAGTTGCCAACATTAGTTTATATACGTATTAAAGATATTTTTTGCACGTGAAAAAATATTGTATGCAATTTGAGGAATATCACTTTTTCAAACTCAGCAAATTATTTGACGAGTGCTATAGCATTCGTCAAATAAGCATTTTACCTCGTTTGATAAAGTATTACTTTTCCAACCAGTTGCATAAATAATTATTTATATATTTAATTAAAACGGCTAATGGACAATTCCCGCATTTTTTTAAAACGAGTGAAATTAGTTTATATTTATGAAGAATTTCTTTCTAATTCCAAATATTTAAACAAAAGTTCTTTAAAAAAAATAGTTATTTAAATATTAAGAAAAAAAAAAAAATGTTCCAAAATAGAGCCGAAACCTATCCGATCAAAACACACAACAAAATCTGTGACATCAAAGCTTCCTTCCATTTCTATGGTTATCGTGAGGTTTCTGCCAAATAGTTGGCGTCGGTAGACCATTGAAATACCCCGTACAGGTTGGCGCGATTTGCTAGAAACTTGCAAAACTGGTTTCCGCTGCCGCATTTCAAGCCAAGATGTTTGGGAAGTCTTGACGTCACGTTCAATTCGAGCCGAATGAATCGTTTTATCGCAATGTGTAACAGGGGAACTTTCATTCCAGATTAAAAAAAAGAAAAAGAGCGTCTAGAAGAAATTTTTCTGTTTATGATCTTTTCGAAACATTTAGAATTAAATAATAATAATTAAATAATAATAATAATAATAATAATAAATGCGGGAACTGTTCATTGTTGCATTTTTATCAACCAAATAGAGATTCTTAAAGCTGTTTTTCCTTTTTTTCATTTTAATCTATGTGGTTGATCAATTTTAAAACTTGCTGACAAAGTAATATCATTTAGGATAATTGTAGGACTTTAAACTTTTAAGACTAACCTGTATTTTAGTAATTCCTACTGAACATAGACATTTTCAGATATATTTGCAGTCCAGCCATAGCCCTTTTAGTCCCATTGAATGGAATAATACAATAACATTTTTAAACCCAAACCTAAAAATCCTGCAAACTTTTATAGATAAAAAAACAGATCGTCACGTCAAATTCCATGAGTGTAAACTTACCATATTTCTTGGTGTGAGCATCTCAATTGCGAAGAGCAACTCCAGCAATAAAATAGTGTGGAAACATTCCCTCCCATATCTATTTTGCTGACGCCAAGTATAAGGACTAAAACAAAAAATCGGGTTGTGTTCCTTGATTTGAATTTTAAATGAGGCGCCTGCCTCTCTTATGCCAAAAAGGTGTTCCATAAGAAAAGGCGGGAAGTTGCTTCATTCCAAGGTTTATAGAGAAAAGAGGAGACAATCTTATAATTTGCAGTCTTTCCTTTGAGGAGGTAGGATACACCTGTAATTTCGGTTACTTAGATACCCTTTATTTTCGGTTACTTAGATACCCTTTATTTTCGGTTACTAAAGGTTTTTTATTTTCTCATCTATATGAGACGTAGAAGGTATAGTGATTTTCTAAATGATATAAATAATTTTTCGGAATAATAAATTATGCTGATTAACAAAAACGCAAAAAATCTCGATGAATGGAATATCTGTCTGTACATCTGAAATGACTGGATCGAATTAAAAAATAAATAAATTCGGAAGGTGTATGTTGTAGGAAGCTAATTGGATCCAAACAAAATTTCATACGTTGAAAGAAATAGAAGTTAAGAAATCGAGATCAATCCTTTAGATGAGAATAATGGTTGCCAAAAATAGTTGGTGAAAACAGAATACAGTGATGAATATAAAATGATAACAGTCACCAGTTTAGTTTTCATTTTTTTGTTGCTAAGGAATATTTCTATTTTTTTATAAAGTTATAGCTTCTGCACTACCCTAGTGATAAGCTTATAATACTAAGGTCATGTCCATCTGTCAGTCATGTACGACGTAAACATTCGAATTCAAAACTAAAAATTTGCAACTATTTATATGAGCGAAAGTGCTAATTTTGAGATATTTCGTGCCATCAAATATTGCTTAAATATTGAAAAAAAATATTTAATTTGAAAAAATTGCTTTTTTATTCTATCAATTTATAGTAGGAGGAAAAAGTATAGAGTCCCTTGAAGCACCATTGTTTTATTGGAAAGATGCTATTCATGCATAACAACATATTTCCCGAAGCATCACTACTTATATAGTTTCACAGGATTGGTATGATGCTCCGGAATAAGCTTGGTAAGTAGAGTGAATTGGCTCAATAACATCAGCTTTCACGAAATACATCACTATTAGTTATTGGCGAATAGAACACGTTGATCCATTTTTCATAAAACTTTTTTTGGCATTTATTCTACTATGAAAGATAGGTTTTGAGTACTCTGCTACTTTTGTATTTGCTATGTCTTCACTTTGTTTAAAGGATATTTTATTTCTATTTTACAGCTTGTTGCTTGGCTATTCGAATATCAAACGAATTATTCCTTAAGTAATATCTATAGCAATTCCTATAGCAAATATGATCAACTAAACAAAAACTCTAGAATGTTATGGAACATATCCCCTTTTACTGACTGTGAAATGCAACGATTTTTGAGCTCTTGAGTTATTTAGTTTCGTTGGACATATTTATCAATGATGGCATCACTTATTGTAAGTACTAATCGATGTTACTCAAGATAAGTTCTATAGAAAGTAATTTGTATTATTAATTTGATCTCATTACCAATTACTATAACAAGTTGATTACGATGCATGATATTTTAGTTGTTCCTGATATATAACTATTAGTTAATTATTTTCATACATTTCCAAGCATACAATTAAACTGTTCTTTTAAATGTTGAAATTGCACTAATTTACATCATTAGGTTTTCGCTTCGATGTATATTCACCATTATCCAACCACAAACCTTACCTAACATAACAACCGACTCACACAAGCAAACACCTCCCTCCCAGTACCATCATTGGCCTCTGGTCTTCTAGAGACGCAATCCTAGAAGAAAGAGATAAAGTTTCAAGACTGACAGCTGTTATATTCAGTATCCTTATCTTCATCCAACTTTTATTCCATGCCGTCTTCTTTTCCCTAACGATGCCTTTCCTTCTACATGCGCCAATGAGATCCTGGCTCAGATTTTCTTTAGTGCCTTTCACCTCTACGGTAATGAAGGTATATCTTGGGAATAGAAGTTGGGAATGATACTGGCTCAGTTATGTGAATGGAAGCAGATTCTGGAATTCTCAAATAAGATCCTGTCAGTCACAAAAAGTTCTGTGAGAACGTTATGCTTATGTCCAGTGTATCTGTATGCTTTGGTACAGAGGACTCGCTTTAAAATTGATCGGGACTAGATAACTCCCCAATTTGGAAGAAAGGTGACTAAATTTTGTAAGATCTCATTGTATTGAACTGTTTTCACTTTCAAAGTCTTCCTAAATTGTGTTGTACATTGGAAATAAAACTATGGCATTCTACTTCATGAAAGTATGCCCATTTCGAACTCAAAAATATTTAAATCATCGAAATATCCAACGATATATTCCAAAGAAATTACAACGTTATATTCGGATTTTTTCAAACGATATATTCTTCTTTTGATGTATCAATTTAATACGGAATTTTTTTTTTTAACTAAGCAACTAAATAATATTTTTTTAATGTTGCATTTACACTAAGCAACAATATATGTTCTTTAGCAGTGTTCAACATTTTTTTTTTTTTTTTTTTTTAATTTAATTTCATTGATGGAAAATTATCTTTGGTTTATTAGCAAGAATTTAAAGTAAATTAAATTTGGTCGTAGTGGACATTTCTTTAAGGAGAGAATAATTTGATGGAAAGTCCATATTAACTTAAAGAAGTGAGATTGGTAGTGATAATTTGATATCGAACGCATGCAGTACGTTTGATTTTGACTTCAATATTTTCTAAATAATTCATAACAAAATCTCAATTATTCAAAAATTTAATGTAATATATTATATTATTAATATGTTGTATAATTATAAAATGTTATAATTATATAATTAATATAATAACATTGAAATATAATTTTATAATAAAAGGTGTTCTAAATTTTTTGAAGCAATATATAATAACAAAGTTCAAATGATCTAAGTAAACCCATACAAATCCAGTTTAAATTTGCACAAAATAAGTCATAAATACACAACTAAAAATATTATTTCAAAAATTCAAAACATTTTAAATGTTTAAAGATGAAAAACCTTGCTGTTTTTTACAAAATTAAATTAATTACAAAATTAAATTATACCCAAACATAGAACAATAAAATCCACTATTTGACTAGAGGAAATAATTTTAGGAATGTATTTAGTTAGAATAAATACTTCAAATTTAATTTCACATGATTTCTTCAGTCAAAGAAATGTTCTAAGAATTTATTCCAAAACCACAAAGCCGACAGTAAATTCCAATTTCTTCAAAACCCTTTGGAGGGACATTCTGTAAAATAATTTGAAGTTTCTTCTTTCCATCTTATTCAGAAATTTCGTTACCAATAGATTTCATCCATTTAATTGCTTGCTTTTCCTATTTTTCGTGGTAACTCCGATCCAATTCTCCGAAAATTAGAACTTCCCGGCGAATTCAATTTTCGCTCGCTACACTTTAATTACAAGTGGAACGAAACCTCATCAAACAGCCTGATGGAGTGCGAACCATATTACAAACTAGTTTAAATATGTGCACATACAATTTTTTTTAGATTCTTTTGAGATGCTTTAATTTAAATATTTGCCACTGTTATATATATATATATTTTTTTAGTTCTGATTATGTGAAATATCTATCTTCTTCAGGAGGAATTCATTTATCCTCGTAATTATGTGTTTTAAAATCTTGTTTTAAATTTGCGAAAACAAATTTTTGTTTTTGGGACTGTTTATATTTGGAAACTGACAGCTTTATTGTCTTGTGCGTTAATCGGAGAAAAAATTTAATGAATTCATAAGGCTGGATGAAATGCCGGAGAATTAAATAGAGTTTTGTTGCTGCAAAAATAAAAATTAATTAATGTATGGTAGGGTTTTTTCCCCTTCTCGGAGTTTATCAGTTTAATCGTGATTGTTTCGCGTAGTTTACTGAATATCTATACAAAATATACATTGCATTTCAAAACTGAATTATCGTGATCGAATAATTGTATGTTAAGCAGTGTTTAACAAAAATAAAGTAGGAAATATTTGTTTCTTTTTGCTAAAATTAATTAATGCTCACCAATGACAAAGGAGAGATAGAGAGTTCTGATTACTAGCTATTGTGGGAACGAAATATGTTAGCTTAAAAGAGAACTAAAAATGTTTAAGCGTAAGAATTAAGAACAATAAACATTTAACTTTTTATAAATTTCTATATTATTTCAACTTTTTATCTATACAAAGCTAACAGATGAAGTTTATGTTAGTGTCTCTCATTATTATTGAATTCTAAATTTACTTGTTTGCACAGGATTTCGGATATTTTACTGGTTTATTTATAAACAGTTAACTTGTTTTGAAATTGGCATATTTCTGTTCCTAATAACTGTAGCACGAGATGACGGTTTTCATAACATTATTGGTCCCTTTTCAAAAACACATGGTAAGTTAATTAGACCAGATAACAGTCGATAATATATTCATGCATTCTCGAACAAGTATTTTATTTTCAATAAATAGTTTATTTAGCTTTGAAATTGTAGTTTCCAACGTGGAAGAGTTTTGACAATGATCGGATTAAAGTACCGTTAGTTTGTTAATTGGTGTTAATGAACTCGTAAAAGTAAACAAAAGAACGTATAGTTTTCAAAATAAGGGTATAATCTACAAATTTTAGTAGAAAATACAGTGAAGGGTTAGAATTAAATAATAGTTTGCATATTAACAAAACTCTCGATTATTTGCGTACAAATAAAGTGTATAATATTTCATTATAATAAGGGTATAATATTCATTATTAACGGGTACAAACGATATTTCTAATTTAGTGATTTCTTATCCAGAATCGCTAACCGCTAGACTAGTAGGGTTCAAAATATTTCGTGGTAAAATAATTTAAAAAAATTGATTTATATATTTTCCATAATTTCTAATTAAAGGAAACAAATTATTTCATTAACATCAGATAAAGCTTAAAAACTGGAATCGTTACTCTAAGGTTTATCCGAAATTGGTGTTTGAAATATCAAAGGAATGATTTAAAAACCGTTAAAGTTATATTAAGCAGATACCTATCTGAATTTTCAGTACAACTCTTTAATCCAATAAATAAAGTAAGGAAATAGGGCAACATTTATTTAATACAGTAGTGTAAACCAATATTGGTTTATGAAAACTTAGAAAGTAAAAATTGTTTAACGATAGGGAAAGTGTGCTTAATAAGAACCACTGCAGCAATTCATTAATTACATTAATTAGTGATGCTGTCTTGGCTGGGATTGTTACTATTTGTAACTCCCTAGGAACCTTGGGAAGGGATTAGGATTTTTTTTTACATCAATTTTATTACAGTAGTTTTAGAGTATGTTACCTAAGCAATTCTTTTTGTTGGGAATGGTTTGGAATGTTTTGATTAACTGTCGAAAAGAATATTTGTATTCCAAAGAAAGTATTTTTAACATGTTTATGCAATATATATTGTTAATATTTTTACTTTATTTCAGTTTACATGCAATATTAGGCAATGAAAGTTGAAAATATGTAATAAAAGTACATTAGGTAAAAAAAAAAATCATTTTTTTTTTTTGCTTTTTTTTTTTGCATTTCTACACCTTTTTCAATTGTACATCTTGCATTGTGGTACGTGCATAGTTCAAAAAAAGGAATCTAGAAAAAATGTCTATATATCTGGCTGACTGTGAGTGGTCAGAATCATGAGAATGGATTGACCAATAACATTAAACTTTTATAAAAGGGTTAGAAGTAGCCATGGAGGCTGTCATTAATGTTTTCTTCCAAATAGCACATACGCATAAGGAAACTGATATTAAAAAGAAAATTTTCATCAATTATCAAGGAAAAAAAATCAGTTTTAAAAATTTTGATAAAAATCCTTTGGTAAAGATTTTTAAGGTGTTTTTAAAAACCTCTTCTCCGAAATTAGCTTAAAAATTCGATAAAAGCATAAAAAGTAGAAGAAGAGTGTATTTTACACAGAGTTCTCTTACCTTGAGCATTGGCCATTAGCATGGTCCTTATATGGGGTCAAAAATGAAATTTCATCCGATTTTAATTCTCACCCCCTCATTTATCCCCTAACCCATTTTAACCTATTTTGACAGTGTGTCAAATTTCATTCCGAGAAACTATTATTAACCCGTACCGCAACGAGTCTGAAGTTGTTAAAAATATGATAAAAATTAAAAAATTTTCGTATTTAATAGCACACACCCGATTTTTCTCCCTTTTGATCTATTTTTACAGTGTACTAAGTTTTATTTTATAATAAGTTAATATTTACCCGTGTCACATTGATGTTAAAAGTCCTAAAAATATACACATAATTGTCAAAAATGAGCGAAAATAGTCCGAATTTTTTTATTTCCTTAAATATAAAAGAAAGTTGTAAAATATTGATACAATTTAACAAATAATGGTAAAGTAACGTTCATAATAAAATTGGTGTTCTTTGAGATATTTTTGAGTATATTAGTTAGGGTGGTCCTTATATGGGGTTAAATATGAAATTTCATCTGATTTGAACTCTTATCCCCTCATTTTTTCCACTTTTGACTTTTTTTGAGAGGGTGCCAAATTTCATTCCGATAAATTAATATTAACCAGTCCTGCAACAAGCATGAAGTTGTTAAAAAGGATAAAATAATTTAAATTTTTTGAAAAAAATTAAATTTCTTCGGATCCGAAATTTTTTCCTTTTGACCTATTTTGACAATGTATTTAGTTTTATAATATTACACTAATATTAACCCCTGAAATGCTAAAAATGGACACAGAATTGGCAAAAAGGAACGAAAATAGTCCAATTTTTTTATTCCATTAAATAAAACAGAAAGATGCAAAATATTGATACAATTTAACAAATAAAGGTAATATAACGTTCATACAACCAGGATGTCGTGATTTTAGAAATATTTTTGTGTATATTAGCTTACTGTTTGCATCAACCGTTTACATGTCACAAAACGAACTTTTTTTTTTAATTAAAAGAGTCTTTTGAGTTTTTTTTATTAACTTTTGTCCTGTTTCAAGTGTAATTTACTACTCAATTTTTTTTCCATATTTATGAACTTTTTAATTTTTTTTTTTTTAATTGAATGATACAAGCGACAATTTTCTAAAGTAAAATGATAAATATTTTAAAGATTAATTATATGATGTATATTTTTATTATTTATAAAAATCTGTTTTAGTATTTTTTTTATAACAATATTAAAATTTACAAATATGTGTTTCACTTTCAAATCATTTCCGTTATTACAGTTAAATATCTTATTTTCAAAGCAATCGCAATGTGCATAACAAGTAATGTATTTTAAATATTACAAATAAAAAATAATAACCATCTCTAAGCTCAATTGAGTTGGCTTTTGTTTAGAAAAATCCCTTTACTATACACCAATATAGAATAAGGTGATTTTAATCAGAGATAATTCTCTGAAACAATTGGTTTACATAAAAACTCACATGTGAGTTTTTATTTCATTTACCTATGATTTATCTGAGTTTTGAAAGTGAACTGAATTATTTAAAAAACGTGAGGGAAAATACAACAAAGCATCTTCTCCTTGTGGTTTGTGGCTTTATTTGGTTTTACTTTTGAGTTAAAATTTATCCCTAAAAATATTATACAGAATCCAATGAGTTCCCAAAAATCCTTTTAAGAGTTTATTTGCCTTGCTCTTATTCTTTCTAAAAATAATAAGTATTTCTTCAAATTCTTTGTTGCTAGAAGCCTCATATGAATATATTTTCGCATCCTGAAAACTCTTCTTATGGGTACAGTTCCATTTTATCCTAAGTATTTTAATTCTGGACTGCTTGTGACTTGATCTAGTTCACTTTTAAGTACCCACAGCTTACCGGCATTATTTCTTAAACTAAGCATCATATTTGAGGCTAAGATTAACAACAACTTCAAATTGAAATCTACACTGAATTAAATGTGGGAAGTCGAGAGATACTATATTTCTGCTACTCTCTTTCACCCCGCAGAAAAATACTAAAATTTCATCCCCTTTATATCCCTTTCTAAGTGGAGCTATCCCATTATGTAATAATTTCTTACTATTTGACAGCTGACTGTGCTTATATAAAGTACAAGGGAAATCGTCAGTGACACAGCTCAATACAGTAAAATGCAGTTTCAGGATGCGAACTTCAAACTCGTTGCTGCATGGGTAAATCTCTTTTTAAATTCTTCAATTTAATTTCTTCTTTCAATTCTTCTTTTTAAATTAATAAATCAAAGGAAAAAAATTAAGTAGTAAGACTAAAGAAATTTGAAAGTTTAAAAATAACCATCAACAACATTTACTCCTAAGGAATAATGTAAACATTTTCGCCAAACATATTACCAATTTTGCGTATTCGGCGCGGTTTTCTGACCAATGTAATAATTATCGCCAAAAATATTTCCAGACTGACCATATTTAAAAGAAAAATATTGGTGAAAATATGAAAACGAAAATAGAAAATTACAAAAAGTAATGTAAAATTTAAATGCAGCGGCCAGTATTATAGTATAATTGAAACTTGAGCGATGTTCCACGCTCTTACTTTTTATTTTAGCATAAGTTCAATATGCTTCGTGATATTTGTGCATATTAGACGAACTTGTTCAAATATGGACCATATGAAGAACCATCTTCGGCTATTATGTTTTACCTTCCGGATATGAATCGCATGCCTATTAATTTATTCATTTAATTTATCCTCAGTCGGTTGCTTCATAAACAAGAATGACTCTTTAAACTTTTTTATTATTTTTATTAGTTCCTTTTAATGTTTCTTTAAGATTCCTGTATGTTAATTTTAATTGTAAAAATACAAATTTTATTTAGTTAAAAATTTATTTGTGATAAGTAAATTTGGACACCTAATAAATTGAATAGGGACAGTTACCTTCCACTAAAATGTCCCCTCTACACTCATTTGTATTAGACCAGGTCGATACCAAGCATGAAAAAGTTGGCGACATTTAATTTTTGCAAGCTCTTTTGAAGGTTGAAGATGCAAGATTTTGATAGAAAATCTGTCGAAACATATTAAAGTTGTAATCCCATACTATTAATCAAGATGTTAACTTCCCATAAAATTACTAAGGAAGTCCTTTTCTGTTCGAACCTTTCAGGGTACCGTTTGTTAAATTCTTATGTATTTCTCCTCATCTAATCAAGACTTTCAAACTGATATATGACATATGCCTCTAACATTTACAGTTTAGGATTAACGAATTACAAATGGTCCTTAGATTGCCATTTTCAGTATTTTCTGTCGTAATTTCTTGTTGAAGTTTGGCATGAAAACTTGTATTGACAAAATCTTTTCATGCCTGCAGCATTTGTAGTTTCTTTTGGTATGTTGATATTGAACAAATGGACAGAATCTTGGAATAAGATTTTCATTACATTAGCGTAGTGTGGAAAAAAAGGCAATTCAAATGTCACATGATGTAAATCTTAAACAAAATACTAAATTTCTTCATAAATGACGTTTAAAATGCTATTTCCCATACATATTAATGCATATTAGTAGGGGCACATTTTAAAAATAATGTAAAAACTAATTTTCTTATATATATATGTCCCCTTTTTTTAATTCATACATAGAGTTTAAAATTACAGTGCCACTTTCAAAAAGGTGTAAAAAAAAAAACCCCACACTGGATCCACTGAGTAATCTGAAATTTTACTTGTATATAATCATACTTCATTTATGATACTGACAATAAAATACAAAATATATCAGCCAAGATTTTCTTAGAAACGTACTCAAATTTACATGGTGGAGTATCATTTATTTTTAAAAAAAATATAATTTATTTTATCGATAAAATAATTTTAGAAATATAGAAGATAGAATGAAATGAATCAGTTTTGATTTATCTTGTTTCAAAACAAAATATTAGAAAAACAATCATTCTCAAATTCATACAGCAAAGCTAAAAGTTATAAATAAAGGCAAACATTTACCAGTATTATTTTTCTAAATAATATTTTGATGCTGTGTTCTAACGTTCATGGAGTAAATAAACCTAATACTCTTGATTGAAGAAAAGCTACGTATGGAGGTAAAAAAGTGTATTCTTAGCATAAATAAAGCAAAAGGACTCAGTCGAAATAAATTTATATGAATTAATTTCTTGGTGATCTGTGGAAGATCTATTTCAAGGTTTAGATTGTCTTACTATTATTATATGCTAAGGAAACTGTTATGGTTCATATTACATTTCTAAAACAAATTGTACATTTTCAACACCTATCTTTTTTCAGTATAGTATACTTGGGGGGACGAAAAGGATTTTTTTCAGTTAATTCCTCACGATGTTTTTTCTTATTTCACATATTTATTTTATCTAAAATATATTATACGAGGGAAATAAAAAACAATAACATTTATGTATTTTCTTACATCAAAATAAAACTTTTTTTACTCATAGATTAATATAAAACTTTATTGAATAACTATTTTTTGTTAATAGATAAATTGTAAGCGTCAATTGAAGGGTGGAAATCGATGGTCTTCCAATTTCTATAATAAAAACATTATTCATACAAATCACACAAAATCACTCCTTATAAATAAAACTCACGTTTATGGTAATTACAAACAATTCAATAAGATTAAAATTAAAGGCAACACAACTGTCTAAAATATAATATTAATATGATATTTATGTGCACATAATAACTATTGATTAAATAACTGCTATAAAATGTATATTTTCAACAACATATTTTTATAATTAACTTTCCTTTGACAATATATTTAAAATGAAATTGATACTCTTCATTGAATGAATGAAATATAATGATGGTGCATCATTAAATAATCTTGAGATAAAATCCCTTTATTGAAATATTCTTTTGGAAGCACACACGCTATTTTCCTAATGGTCATCAATACAGTTCTTCGGAATATCAAAGAAACATATTTATACTTTATTCATCAAAAATTTACGTTTTATATATTTCTAGGATGGAAGTAATATTTCAGAAGATTAAGAATGCGTAGGTCGATCAAAAAATCTTTTGAGAGCAACATCAACCGAAACGTGCTTTTTCAAAATATACCTTCCCATTTTTTCTGATTTGCTAAATAAATTCGCATCCCATTCAAGTTATTTAAAGATTTAACTAGTAATGGAAGGAAAAAAAAATTCAATTTGTTTCATTTGTATACCTTCTAAATATTTTGAAAAAAATTGCAGACTTGTAAGAAAATATGATCGTATTTAAATATAGATAACGTGGGCTAAAGTAGATTTTGAATTCATTTGAAAAAAAAAAAAAAAAAAAAAGAGTCGTTTTTATAAACAACTCTGAGAAAAACATCTGTTTATAATATCACGCAAACAACATAAAAAGCAAAATAAATTACAGGGATTTTATATTGTGAGTACGGATAAATTAGAATTGCTCTTATTATTCTAGTTTGCTCTTAAAACTGTATTTTATTCCATGTGTATCCTATCTTGGACAGTGGATCTGTCGTGACTTTTCAAAGACTGATATCGCATCTGAAATGTGTATCATTCACCCAAAAATAAAAGGTGATGCCACAAAAATTTGTAATTACTGAATAAATTAACTTTAAAACAAATTTAACTTATAACGTTCAGCAAAACTATCATTGTGTTTATATGAATCAGGATTAAAAAAAAAAAAGGAAAAAAAAAGAAAAGATTTTATAGGATTTTAAAGGAAATTCACTTAAAGATAAAAAAAAAAAAAAAAAAAAAAATGAATTTTAACTTGTTTCTGAAATGAGGAGCGATTTACTTACAGTGACTGGAAAAAATTTCAGTAACTTCAAGTCTAAAGAGTTAAAACCAAAATAAATATTTAAAACGTTGTTTGCATTGATGGAAACACTGGAAAAACATTCATGCACTAGTACGCTTGCAGCATTAAAATATTTTTATTTTCTGATACATTTTCTTCAGATCTCTCAAATCATGCCTTGGAGGTAAGCTTGTTTCATAATTCAAACAAAAGTAAAGTATTAGTTTTAAAATGAACTTAAAGGCTGACATATTTGAAAAATTTCTAAATTCTATAAAGAGCCTTTATAAATCAACCAAAAGACCACTTGCGTCCCCCCGTGACTTGGGTTGTCAGCCGCTGATTTAGTGTAAGACAGGTTCTATATTGACCTCATTTGTCTTTTCTGTCACAATACCGAAATAATACATTTTGTAAGCTGAAGCACATTGCATTATTTTACATTGCACCCTTAAAAAGCATAGTGCTTCCTTATTGCATGCACTAAATGCTCTGAACCAGAGGCTCTCAAATTTTCAAAGGTAGGGGTCCACCTTTTTATAAAGTTATTAACCTCGACTATTTCTATTATACCACCTCCCACATCATTAAATCAGTGTTTTGAATTATTTTAGATGTTACTTTTGTTATACAATAAAAAAAAGTTCAATTTGTAATTTTTTTTTTTAATTATTTAATTTAGAAATATACTAAGTTACTTTTGTTTCAGCGTATAAAATACACACACATTTAGATTTAAAAATTTACTAAATTATGAATTTAGAAGTTTACTAATTTACTTTTGCTTAAGCAAAAAAGTACTCTAATAAAACTACAACAAACAATTAATTTTGTAAAAATTACTATATATAGCTTTAAGTTTTTAAAAGTATTTTACTCGTATGATATAGTAACATTACACATAAAAGAATAGCACATTAAAAAATGATTTTTAGTGCAAAAGTTTCTAAAACATTGAAAAAACAATTTACGCTTGAAACTGGTATCTCAGAATATCATCGCACAGGCAGCTGCTTACAGATAGTTTTATATTTTCTCATTTTAGTATTTGCTATGACTTCCAATATTCACATTAAAACATGACACATTCAAAAACTATTTCTAATCCACCAAAATTTATTTCATGACCCACTAATGGATCACGACCCACAGTTATGGAAAGCTCTTCTAGACCAAAGAATAAGTTGCAGTTAAATAGCTTACATTGCTAAAGTTGCGATTTAACCCAACGTTTTAGCAACTTAGTCTATATAATGCAAAGAAAATGAAAATCCACGTCCTTGTTTTAATCGAAATCCCTTGAAAGGGTTTACTCACAGAAATCCGGTCAAATACATTCTAACCTTGTGTGTGTTCTACGTATTTGATTAATGGTTTAACGTGGAAATCAATCGTCACACAATTCACTGGATTCAATTTCAACTGAATCAACTGCAAGGACAGAAAACGAAACACTGATTGATTTGGTTGTTTAGATGAGGGCTTCTTTTCCAAGAGCAAGGTTTTGTTGGTTTAAGAAAGGTTGGTCATGAAAACTAAAATTCATATAAATTGTATAAGAAAGGACGAGGAATGAAATGTTATAATATAATTCATGTCAACTAAAAGAAAATTAAACTTGTGTAAATAAGAAAGTGTAGCGGGCATTTTATATAAAATAGGGGTTGTAACACTTAAGCACTCCAAAACAATTGGTAGCTTTATTTTTTCCAAAACATTAGTCTGACTCAAATCGCTAATGAATGAGGGACGATTTTACCACGCATGCATGTTTTTTGTGTAAATTTTTAATGAATAATTATTAATTATTAAATGTATTTATTTCTAACCAAAATGTGTTAAAGTAAAAGTAATTTAATAATAATCCTCATCCATCATTCAACAGTGGTTTGAGGCAGACTTAAGTTTATGGGAAAATAGGATTGCCAACTGTTTTGGAGTGAAAAGTTCCCAGTTTGTGGTTCCAGAAAGTGGTTCCAGTTTGGGTTTATGCCTGTTTTATAGAGTATTCCCTTAACAAGAATAGTAAAGCAACACAATATAATTTACCCAAACTAAAATAAGAAAAACATGTATAAAAATAGTCAACTATTACAATATCACATGAATAAACTAAAATAAATATAACTTGTATAAGAACTAGTAATGAATTTTTCCCATTAAGTAAAATATATATAAGCTTTATAAGAAATTAGTTAAGCCTTATTAAAACATTTTAAAACTAACATGCTCAAAACTTAAAAAGTGAGGTTTAAATATTGAACAAGTTATGAAACATGGAGGTGGAATTTAATTACGAATAAATTGTTTAAATTTGAGAACGTAATACTCATTTGCTGTAAAATCCATTCTATCACAAAATATGTACCCAAGAAGAGTAAGTAATCTATGCATTTTTCCTAATTTTAAAACGGAGAGGATTAAAGTTACGAAACAGTTATTTTCTTAAGGCAATCGTCACTCTAAAAAAATTTATTTTCATTTTAATACCTTGTGTGAGATGGTCTTGACTACATTTTGAAACACAAAACACACTTAATAGTGTTACGCAATTTTTCTATAAATAGTTATGAATGTTTATTACTTTTTTCTTCTTTTGAAGTTCTATTTTTTATTATCAGATTTGTTTGTCGACCATGATAATACAGGATAAAGGAAAGAGTTGGCGACACGCCGACTGGTTGGGAGGTTTCGTGACTGAAAAAACGTCTCCGATTTGCAGAATGAGCGGAGTTTGATTTTGAGCGTTGTTTTAAAAAGAGCTCAGAGTTTGTTTACTTAGGCTGTACCTGAATTATCGCTGCGTCTGACTTTGTATGCACTGTAGCTGTTGTTAAAGCTCGATAACGAGTTCACTGTTGGTTAAAGAAGTTTTATGAGCATCTGAACTAAGAATAAATTATAGCTTTTATTTTGTAAACGCTGTGTCGTCATTTCCTTTGAAAAAATTTATAACAATATGCAATTATCACCTGAAAAATTTGTGAAAAAAGAAGATAAAGTCATTTACCTTAGTTTTACAGAAGCATATTAGATACTTATTGATTTTATTAAATATATGCGGTATTATAATGTAGAAATTTTATAAACTTGGAAAAAAGTATCACTTAAACTATAACTCTAAACTATGGAAGTTAATTAAGGATAATACAGTTCCATTCTACAGCAAATAACATTGAAATCCACCCCTCACCAAACTCTAGCAGAGTCCATTACCTAGATGGGTGGAAATTCCAAATTATTGTCCAGGAGACAAATTGAGACCCGGTGGACCTTAAATTAACGTAACGGGGTCCACAGAATCTCCATTAGATAACGGGAACGTATAACGGACACCCTGGGCATACCAGCAATTCTCCTGCAGATAGTGGACAGCAGTGATGCTTCAGGGCCAAGCATCTACTTAACACAATGGGGTCAACAGTTGATTGTTTGTCGATTTGTTGTAGGGTGGAAGAGGTTACGTCTATTTCGAATGGTTACTAGGGTGGTCTAATATTGATCAATTTGGATTCGAACACTTCTGCGGTTGCTTTGTGTCGGATGTGTTCAAGGTGAACTTCACACCAAAGTTCAGTTGTAGACAAAAGTTGGGAGTCATAGAACTATTTTTGATTAGCGTTTTTCTGTAGTTGAGGTCAAACGCGAAAAAATAGCTATAATCGTCTGTTGAATTTTTAACCAGAAGTAGACATTGTTTACCATTCATACTACAGCCAATTAGTCAAGTACGGGAAAATTATTTTTTGTGATCGACCTGTGATATGAGGGAAAGAGAAATTCCTGTCTTATGGAGAAGTCCCGCTGATGAAGATGCATGCTATGCCAGGAATACTACGTTTTCATAAATTATTATTTTATGTTGACGCAATTAAATCAATATTGTTAACACTAATCAGTTAATAATTCATTTATAGATCTGTGCGGTTCGAATTTATTCTGTCTTTACGACATTCTTGCTGCAATATATGTAAATTTGTTAGGTCTAAACGAATGATGGATACATGTATACCGACCTCGTGGATGATGACCTCCCAGTTTCGAAATTTCTACCGTAAGTATTATAATTGGTCAACTACTTATATGGACATTTATGGAATGTTTTAAAATAAATATTTTCTAGACTATGTAAATATATATATATATATATATATATATATATATATATATATATAAATATTTTATTGAATTATTTTTGAAGTTATTTAATTTCTAAAGTAGTAAGCTTCCAAATGAATAACTTTTTAATTGTTTTCTTTCATAAAACGAACTATTTATATACGAAATAAGTAAGAGTTATGAGCAGTTCAAATAATGATAAACAAAAAAACAAACAAATAAATGCACATGAAAACCTTTCTCGAAATAAGTAAAACTATGAATTAAATTGACGAGCATCAATAAAAAGCACCTGGACAGTAGGAAAAAAGAAGCGTTCTTTAAATATGGGAATATTTTTATGAAGATTTCAAGTTTAAAAAATCGATTATTTTATCTTGCTTTCTAGATAATTGCGAGTTATGTTTTACTGTAATTTACGGATATGTGTTTAACCGTATTTACAGATATGTAGTATTTTCTTGAAATTTTTTCTTCTTAAGAATAAACGGTATTGAAATGTAATTATTCCTTTCTGAATAAATTGCAAATTCGCATTTGATAGAATTTACCTTATGTATTTTCAGTATTTAGTAAATATCTTCTCGAATTCAAAAACAATAGATAGACCATTCCACTGTCATTTGCAGGGCATTCAGACTACTTTTTGAACTAGATTTTCTTGTAGATTTTTTTCGTACGAACCAAGTTTTAGAGTTTGTGATGATCTGATGATAGCCCTTGAGTAGGTTTGTTTTATAAGCACAAGAATTTTTACTATTAACTTTTTAAACCCCAAGTTTTTTAATTAAACCAGTCACGTGCAGAAAAGAACACACTACGTCCTATTTCCGAGGAATTGCCCAGATATGTTCTTTTAAAAATAATCGTGCATTTTATGTATTATCGGATATCTTAATTATTTTCTAATATTTAAAAATCCGTATTCTACTCGTTTTGGTATTTTTTGACGATTGTAAATTAGAAAAAAATTATGTATCCAATTTCTTAGGAAATCATGGATATAAAGTTTAGCAACTCGATCTACATTGCAAAATTTTAATTTTACAGAAAAATCTCCTTATTTGATCACGGGAAATCTCAAGGCATACAAGCCTACACACGCATTTACTTATATGCAGGTCGAATTGACAATCTCGTTTTTTTAAAAATTTGATTAAAATTATTAATATTATATCTTAATTTAGTATTTACATTATCAATAATTAAAAATATATCTTTTCAAATGATATATTACATTAATTCTATAGTCTTACCATACTGTTTAGTATGTACAGGTTTTTTTTTTTTTTTTAAGGAATTTCGCTTCCATCGCCCATCTGCTTCTGAGAGTAAGATTGAGATTTAACCAGGGTAATCTTATTTGTAAATTCCTAATGAAATTTTTTTTTTTTACAATGATATTTCTTTTATGAAGAGAAAAGCCCTGTTCATGTGTGGCATCTAAATCATTTTTGGAAGGATGCAAAGTAATTAATTTTTTGTATTAAGTTTGACTTTTCAACTGACTATCATTACTTTCAAATTCAATTCCTTCACTTAAATTCTTAACTTAACAGCAATATTCTACACATTTTAAAAGCCAATCTTCATTTAAAGACCTGTAGAGTATAAAACGGTTTTTAGAATTAACATAAAAAGAAAAGTCGAATCAGTAAAATTTTTTTAGTTATTTTAATCTCCTGATACTAAGCCAAACAACCAGTCTAAAGTAATCAAAATTAAAAGTAAAGAAAAAAATGAAGACCAAAGACTCAAAATAAGATAGCCTCACATTTATTTTGAATAAATCACTAAAAAATGCTCTAGTCAAACAAACTCTTATAAATTAGAAAATAATTTTGTTTTGCAAATTCTTATACATAGCTGAATAGTACAAAATCAACAAACCATCGTATAACTATGCCACTGTTTTTATTCACATAACATGAGTTGAATTTTATACATAGTACACTTAAATGATACATATATTTCGATTTAATAAATATAAAATTTACTTTCATGTGCATTGCAGTAGAACGAAAACACAATTTTTCATATAAGATAGTTTTTCGACTTCTAGAATACATTAAGATTTTTTATTCGAAAACTGGAAGTATACTTATGTATAAGAAACTTAAATATGTATTCAAATATTTCAATATTTCATGACTTTATACTATACTCGAGGTTAAATATAATATTTAAATTAATCTCAAAGCAATCTCAAACCGAATGCTGACATGCCCATTTCCCAAAATTTGAAGTATTACGTTAATACACGTTATGTATTTGCTGGGCATTTGTTTAATTTAATCAATTACATAGACAACTATATTAATTGACTTTACAGTTCGAGGATTATAACTGTCAAGTTAATTCAATTTGCTTCAAAATTCTAACAAAGCAGTAATGCCAGACAAGCCTGCATACATCCTTTCAAAAGGTTACACATAAGTGCTGTCCACTTCATGAATTCATTAGTCACAGAGGACTATCACGCAATATTATCAAGGTTTGGTGCGTTTCGAATTCCCAATTGTCATTTCTATATTTTAAATTTCTCGCTGTCGATTACATTACTCAGTGCTGTCAATTTAAATTAGAGTTAGTATTCTATAAGATGAATTAATAAAAATTGGGTTAGTAACAGGGGGCTAGAGCTTCCTCTAGGTATTTCTCCTTGAACATTAGTATGAAAACTTGCATTGCTGACACCTATTCATTGATATACAGCGTACGTCCAATCTTTAATTTGGCAGTGCTTGTTAACCACTGATATAGTCTATGCATGAGCTTTTCTCAATGTTATGCTCTAAATATTTACAAAAATACATGAATAATCAATAGAATTAAACTAGGGGTGAGGAACATTGCACGACTTTCAATTACACTATAATACTGACTTGGATTTGTGTCGTTTGTATATTTTCATCCTTCATTTTGGTTAAATGGCCAGTTTAGCAATATTTTTTACGATAATTCTTGTATGGGTCTAAAAAAAAATCCTCCAAAATGGTGATTTTAGCGATGTACTTTTCGATAATCCTTATATTATCCTTTATTATAAGCGAATCTGAGGGGAGAAGAAAAGACGATCGTTGATGAGGTATGCTCAAGGAAAGAGAACTCTGTGTTGAAGGTATTCATTTTTCAACTTTTTACACCATTAAAACATTTTTACGAGAATTTCGGAGGTGGGGATGTTTATAATACCTTAAGAGGTATTACTACAGTGATTTTTATCAAAATCATTAGAGCCGTTTATTAGCAATCATTGAAAAACGTGATTTTTTCAATGGCAGCTACCTTATGCGCATGCGCGATTTTGCCGAAAACTTTAATGGTAAGTCCCATGGCTGCCACTAACCGTCATACCAAATTTGAGCATCGTAGGTCAATTTGTTCGGGATTTATGCTGACCACAGACAGACATTTTTTCTATATCACTTTTTTGAAATCAGGATGTTCCAAAACGAAGAGAAATGCATGCATAAAAATTTTGTGTGACCGAATGCTATACTTTCATTACCCTATGTATATATTTTATACATATGGGTAATTGAAAGTAACAAACTCGATTATGATTTTGTCACTAAAAATCCATTTATATATTTACGTTACATTATTTCCAATATGTTACATAAGGTCCAGGTACCTAACACATACAAATTGACAACATTTAATGACACAAATCTCTCTTATTTAAGGTTGATAACATGTGAGGCGTTGAGCACCTGAATGTACAATCCCACAATTTGATTTTTACTGTTTCTACCCCGTTTTTTCAAAACTATTCATCCCAAAATGGACAAAATGTAGTTTACGTAATGGCCAACTAAGCTGGCCATTTGGTCAGTTTTGGCGTTCAACGCTTCATGCGAGATAATGAAAACATTCTCATTCAGATTTCTTCTACAATAATGTCACCAAGTTGGCGTATTTGATATCGAACTTGGCGAGAAAATTTATCACCGAATATCCAAATTTAGACCCGATATCTCTATTTGAAACAATGATTTGTTCATCTCATAGAATTTGAATTTCTCATAGAATTAATATAAAAGCACTCATCCTGTCAGACCATAAAGCCAGTCCGGTTACCATTTTATGTTAATCCCATTAATCCTATCAAGGACTCAAACTGTATATGACATATAGGGGGATTGGTTTGACAAGGTTCCAACTGACATATCTCTCAAAAAGGAGTTTTTGATACTAGTGCATGTTAAATAACGAGTACTATCACCCATACAAATTTCGTTGCATTCTAATGAATAATAAGAATTTTACTAAATGACAAAGTTCCAACTACTGGAAGAAAGATCGAAATGTTAGTTTGACAAAATTCTAACTGCAGTTAGAACTTTGTCAAACTAGAAATAATCAAAAGTTTATATTTCACCTGATAAAAATTTAAATTCATCTTTTGCAGGTGCTTAATTAAGAATGTCTGATTTTTTCACATAATATAACTGATTATTATTGCAAAGAACTAAGTTTAGTATAGTATTTTAAAAGTTCATTATATGAATATTTTGTCTTAATTGTGAATTCAATTTATCGTTTGACGTTAATACTGTGCTAAATAAACTAGGGGTGGGAGACATTGCACAACTTTCAATCACACTTTAATACTGACGTGGATTTGAGTCACGTGACGTGGATTTAGCAATAATGGCTAGTTTGAAGATATTTTTTTGTGATAACTTATATTATCCTTTCTTGTAAGTGAAACTGTGGTGAGAAGGAAAAACGATGACTGATGAGGTATGCTCAAGGAAAGAGAACTCTGTGTTAAAGGTATTCGTTTTTCAACTCTTTACTCCATTAAAGCATTTTTAAGGGAATTTCGTAGGTTGGTAAGTTTAAAACACATTAAGAGGCATTTCTACAGTGTTTTTGAACAAAATCCTTTGAGTTGTTTTTTAAAAATTACTAAAAAACATGATTTTTTTTCAATGGCAGCTACCTTATGAGCATACACAATTTTGAATGCATTGATCTCTGTGATATATATGTGAAAGATATGCACTGAAGTTTGGTATAAGATTAATTATCTACGGAGTACGAAGAAGAATTCGAAATGCATAAAAATGAAAAATAAGAAATGAAGACAGGAGCGTTAAAAAATAAACAGAATGATACCACAGGCAATATTTTGACTTTTAAAAATTGAATTTCTTTTTAAAAAAAAATTATGTTGTAACTTGTCCTTGTGAAAGTATTAGTTTCCTTTTTTACTTGTCTTAAATTAAAGAAAATGTCAGTTAGAACCTTGTCAAACTAAGTCTGAACTAAACTAAGCCTAAAACTGTATTAAAATAATGTTATTTACTTTGAGATATTAGTAACAGCAGTTACAAATTTGTCATTTTTCCGAAATCGTTTAGAGAAAGTGACTAAGTTCCAACTGCAAAAAACACTATATCATTTAAACTAAGCAAGTTAAAACAATATATTAATTGCGCATTTAATAGTCTATAGGCATATGAATAATTCGAATAAAATTTCGAATCATTTGCTGCTTTATTGTTCGAGTTATATTTAAGTGAAACTTTGAGTCTCGATTTCTCAATGAAACTTTTAACCTCGATATCTCAAAATAGTTGGAACTATGTTAAACCAAACCCACAATATGTCTGAAGTGTTTATAGTTTCGTTAACGATTGGTAAGTTAACTTTCAGTCACAATTTCCAGTATTTACTGTTAAATTTTAGTGTGGAAATTCGTCATGACGAGACCTTTCATTTGGCGTATCGCACGTGTCTTTGCAGCATTTTTATCTTAGACAGATGGTATAAGCAACTCCCTAGTGTAGTTTTGAAGCTAAAAATTGTAAAAATTATATGGTTGGTAGTTTTTATTTTAATATCTATAGTTGTAGAGTTATTTTGAATCTGATAAATTATTTTCCATCTACTAAATTGATGCTCATATGTGCTTGTTTGGGTTGTTTCACAAAACTACACTAAAGAGTTGTTTATACCGTCTGTCTAAGGTCAACATTCCCCCAGACGAAATTACAAATGTTGCTGAGACAGGTGCGATGCACCAAATAAAAGGTCTCGTCATGACGAATTTACATAGGTATTTGTTATGTTTCATGGTAAAAAATACCCAAAACCACAACTTCAAACGTAAAAGTTCTCAGACATAATCGCATCACCCACTCTCTACCAAACACCAGAAAAGCATACCTTTCTACTGTACCTCTACCTCGATATCGTTCAGTAAGCTCTTTTTGATGCCAAGCATCGAGAGAAAAGCAGTTTCCAAACAGCCGCGGTCGTATGTTTTTGCAAGCATTTCCGAGTGTATAGTTGAGCGGATTTTTGCGTTGGATGAATAATGTAAGGAGATGGAGGGAGACGCTTTGTCGCGGATTTGAAGAGGACTTGGTGTTGGGAGAGATATCAGAAAAAGAAAAAGTTAGATAAGAAAAGTACGGATGGGAATGAAAAAGAAATAAGATTCGAATATGTGTTAGAAGCCATTTAGGTGGATAATACTGTTTTCACTTTGAAACAGAATTGACGGTAAAGCTTTGTCAAACAATTTTTTTTTTTTTTTTGAAGGACAGTTTCAGATAAAACTGAAGGGCATGAAATTGTATAACGTATTTTTCTGACATAAATATTATTTTGGCTTTTAGAGCTCTGTAAGTACGATATATTTTTTTTCCTTCTTAATTTTGATTTAATCGTGGTTTATCGTGCATTAATAGATTCCCTCAACGCCCTGTAATTCTTCTGCTTTTTTTTCATCAATTTTAAATAACAAAAGTTCGTTTTCGGTCTCAGAAAGTTTCATGGGATATTGTTTACAGAAACGCGCTTAAAATTTGTTGAATATTAAATTGAAATAATGAATTTATTTTAGGCCTTGTAGTAGAATATATTTTCTTTGTTTTTGATTTTGTTGAAAAATGAAAAACTTAAGTGGTGGAAAAGGTAAAATATCAGTTAAAATTAAACTGTCACAAAAAAGTCATCATTTTAAGTTCTTATAAAAGCTGCAAGACGGCTGTATTCCAGAAATGTTATTTCTGAATTTCTTTTATGCATCAACTCAAAATACTGACTACAACAATATTTAATTGAACATTATGTCTCAAAATATTTGTACAGCAAATGCACCTAATTTAAAATGTTCTGCATAAATCTTTTATTAAACTTGTACGCATATCAAATAAACTTTGTTTCAGTTATATTCACGAACAATGTTGAAAAGCTCTTTAGAGTATTATAGAAGCATATTTCTTACTCTAAATAAATGAGGGTCCAGGGGAAAACAACCATGCTTACTCTTTCATGAAATTTTGAATTCTTTGTGTTATATTGTCGCTTTTGAGGTAAACATAGATGATATGCTCTCACTTTCTGTGCAAAACAGCGTCAGTTCAAGTAAAATTAGTGACATATACAGCATTCATGCATTATATCGTGAAATTGTTACAAATTTCAATTCAAAATTTAAAAAGGAATTTTATAAGTTAGTGTAGCTTATAACTTTGCAATGTCAAATGTAAAAATCTGTATATTTTCTTTGATTTAACCATCAAAACTATGCTGTATTGAATTGAAAATATTTCAAACTGCGATGTCAGAGGGGGTTTATATGCGCCGATCAAAAAGTGTTGTCTTACCATCAGTGATAAGAAGATCCGCAATATAACTCATAGGTCGCAGGGTACGTCCCGGGTATTTTGGCTCCAACTTATTCACTTTCCCCAAATAATAAGCGAGTCTTACATGTATTTATTATTGGTAAACATAAACATTACTGTCTTTCACAAGAATTGCTCCCAGCAGATAGTCTAGCCTTGTCTGTTGCCGTGGAAACAAGACTAGTTCCATTTTCGATGGAGGATTCCAAGGGAAAGACATTTATATTTGCGGTATTGTAACCTTTTTGGATGCCAATTTTTTTTAATTCACCTCTATTCTAAATTAGCGAGTGTTATTTCTATAGCGACCACTACCATCCAGACTTATACATGAGGTTTGTAAAACGGCGAGTCCCAACTGTCCGCGATGTGGGAGAGGAGGCAAACCAACATCATTACAACACTGTATCCACCATACAAATTACGCCAGTAAAATTAAGAGACAATCGTTTCCGAATGGGAATTCCGACCACATATTGCGATTTTTGAAAGTCAAAATTACGAACTTTTGTACGTTATGCGAATGAAAATAAGAGAATATTCGTGAAATATTTAGTCGTAATGATTTAATCGTTTGGAGGGAACTACATAATACCTGGTAAATATTCATTTTACACTGCATATTAGTGTTAGTAGTGGGAGATAGTCAAATAATCAGCCTATGAGCTCAGAACATGGCCATCCTTTAATGCCGTAAGTAAGATAATGAACAAATGGTTACTTATTTTTGTATACAATAGCATTTTAAATCCCATAATCAGCAGAACGCAAATTTATTCCGATATTTTATTTATAGCTAGTTGATATTTATAAAAGTATTAAAAAATATTTAATTTATCTGTATTAAGCAGAAGATACAATCAAAAATATTTTTACTTTCAATTACCCATACGTATATATACATAAGGTAATAAAAGTACAGCATTCGGTAAAAAAAAAAAAAAAAAAAAAAAAAAAAAACGATTTTGTTGTTGTTGCATTTCTCCACGTTTTGGAACATCCTGATTTCAAAAAAGTGATCTAGAAAAAATGCCTGTCTGTGTGTATGTGTGTCTGTGGTCAGCATAACTCCCGAACAAATTAACTTACGATGTTCAAAATTGATGAGCTGGTTGGTGATGGCACAAGGACCTACCATTAAGGTTTTCGTCAAAATCGCACATGCGCATAATGTAGCTGCCATTGAAAAAATCATGTTTTTCAATGATTGCTAAAAAACAGCTCCAACGATTTTGATCGCTGTGCTAATGCCTCTTAAGGTGTTCGAAACATCTCCACCTCCGAAATTCCCGTAAAAATGCTTTAATGGCGAAAAAAGTTGAAAAATGAATGGCTTTAACATAGAGTTCTCTTTCCTTGAGCATACCTCATCAACGATCGTTTTTTCTTCTCCCATCAGTTTCACTTATAATAAAGGATAATACAAGGATTATCGAAAAGTACATAGCCAAAATTATAATTTTGGTGGAGGTTTTTTCTTTTCTTTTTCTTTTTTGAGATCCATACAAGAATTATCGCAAAAAATATCGTCCCACTGGTAATTTTTTCTAAATAAATTATGAGAATATAACGGTAAACGACGCAAATCTACGTCAGTATTCTAGTGTAATTGAAAGTTGTGTGATGTTCCACACTCCTAGTTTACATAAGGTAAATAATAATCAGGGTTTTCCCGGTACTCTAATTGCAGTGGAGATTTTCTGCTGCAGTTACCGTATAGTATAGGCTATATTGTGTCAGAACAGTGTTAAGGAAAGTCTGGCTACTTGAAGGGAAGACTGTCCAGTTATTTGTCTAGAATGGGAGAAAACCATGAAAAACATCAAGAATCCAGCCCGACAATTCAAATCAGATTATCACCGCCATGTCTCCTCACTTTATAAACAGACTGCATTGCGCCAAACCTGAATGTCCCTGGACGGTCATGGTTTTAAGTTTCATGTCTTTACTTTTTAAATGTTTAAGTTAAAAATAAAAAAAGTAAATTATCTCGCTTTCCACAAATTCAAATTTTAGAAAAGATTAAATCGATATTGATTTTATTAAAATATATAGATACAAAAAGGTAACCACATTTTATTTTTCCATTCACAAATAAACCACCTTTCATAAGCCAAACACTTCTTAGCCATTTAGATGATCTTTAATGCAATTATGTTTAACCATTAATATAAATTAAAAATGTACTCTTTTTCTCACAACATTAAAATTTTTTTTGACGGAAAATAATTTGTTTTGGAAGACCAATGCTGCTTTGTTTCAAACACACAACCAACTTTTCTTCAAACACACAACCAATTCAGAAATATTATAATCAACGTTTAACACCGACCTACTATTAAATCGCTATCAAAAATCCTTCACCATACAGATACTCACTGATTTACTTTCCCCGCGAAGAGGAGCATTTTTCAGAAAAGTATCTTGTCCAATTCTCTGTCGGTAAGTATTCACCGTATTCCATTCCCCGTTTAAATGCCCCTTATCTGACGGAAGCTATTGACAGACTTTCCTCTTTTATATTGCATTCAAACGAAGCACAAACTATAAGGGTTTCACCTACAATTTTAAGTCCCCGACATAAATATGGTCTTTTGTGAAAACTTTGGGGAAGCTTACTGCATCAATTAAACTTCGACTGCAGAAATTTATTTTATGAATATCAAAATTATGAAAATTTTATTAGGTTATTTTTAAAATTTGCGCAATTGGACATTAAAACGTTTCCAGTTATTTCATTCTAGTGATAGAAAAACCAACTATTATTTAACAAAATTTCATTATATTGTTTTATTTGTTAACAATTTAGGTTTCGCCGTTAAAAATGGAAACTACTTATTTATGACTGTTAAGTCATTTCTTATAAACCGTATAAAGGTATTTATACAGATAATTTTTATCTCTTAGCAAGATACCAGAAGAAATAATTTGGAAAGTAGGTTCTTGCTTCTTCTAATAGAATGGTAAATAGAAGCAGTTCATAATATATTACCGTCATACCGTCCATTATAACGGTATTTGTATATACATTTCTTTTGTCTTCGTAATCCAAATTTTAAATTTGGGAAGTCTAAATTGGAATGATGAGAGCCTAATTTGGAATCATAAGCACTATCGTTAAATTTTAAGGTATTTTAAATGTACATAAAAATCCTACCATTGCTCTGGAATTCAGTACTGCTTCCATTTACCAAGATTTACGGTAGCTTCCAGAAAAGTAAAAACCACCGAAAATCTGTTATAAAAATATCGTGGAAATTTTCTCATTAAACTATTGTTAGGTGATTTACGTCAATTTCAAGTTTAATATCCTTTTAAAGTGCTTAATAGGTTTAATTTTACCTTGACGTACTCCGACCTCAAAGCAGAAAAAAAGTATAAAATCTCACTATTTTTTAATCACAGGAGCAATTTATCCGAATATTTGCATTCTGCTTTCCTTTGCAAAAACTGGTTGTCAACTGGTGTTTTCATTAAATGGTATTTGGAGAAGCGAATAAAATTAATCGCCTTCTCTTCTTAAATAGCTAAGTGAGTATTTTGTAGAAACAAAGAAAAATTATCAAGCGATGAAGATTACGAGCTTGCAACTTGGACAGTTTTTGATGACTTTTTGTGACGGCATGTATCCATAACTGTTTGTAGTTAACATTTATTTTGTATCACAATGTATTTGTAATAGGGTGATTTTTCTGAAGCTGAAGAGTTCAATAACTTTCCGATAAAATACCGAAATGTTTTTGAGGAAAGGGACTGTTAAGTAGAATGGTGCCATTTTATAAAATATATTTCGAGAAATTTTATCAGAAAATTAATCGTAGCTCAAACGATATTAGATTTGAGAATTAAATTATTTAAAATAGGATAATAACTAAAAAACACGATTACTTTAATTTTTTAATGAAAAGGAAAAAAAAAAAAAAAAAGATTTACCAGAAACCATTGTTAGCAAACTAAGAAACTGCATCATGATAAAGTATGCTAAACAATCTACTTTTCTTTTAGAAATATTTTAATTGACATAATTAGTATAAGGAAACAATGTTTACTATTCAAACGAATTCTTGATTTTTTTCAAATTTTTTTCCCATCTTTTTTTATGTTATATTTTTAAACAGCATTGGTATATATTTTATCGAAATTAAAATGGTCACTATATAAACTGCCTTTATAGTTTATTTTTTATTTTCTTTTTTTAAACAAAAAATTATAGAAAAATATTCTGCATTTAATTGAAAGCAATAATTAATTAGATTTGAGTAAACTTAAATTCCTCATTATAATAAAAATGTGGTAAAAAATATTTTGATCAATAAAAAATGTTAGGTTGGATTTATTTTATGAAATATGTACTTTGGAATTTAAATAAATAAGTTATAATATTTTTAAATTTTGATAGCAACCTAAAAATTATTTTGGTAATTTTGGCAAACTAGGAAAATCATCGCTGCAATTCGACAATCATTATTTATTAAAATAAAATATAGGATCTGTAGGTGTTTTCCCTATGGATCCAGTGCTTCATTTTTGGTCACATTTTCTGTCGAAGAATACCTTTAAAACATATGATTTTTTAACCGGTTATAACAATAGAAATAACTAAAAGGTTATGAACAAAATTTAATAAGGAAATAACTGGGTGTTTCTAATAACACTAAAATTTTTTATAAAGCAGTTTATAAAAAATTCACGATAAAAAAAACAATAAGTTTTTTCCCATCCAATTTGTCTCTTAATCTTTTATTACTGCTGTTATATCTTCTAGAAAAAATCATATTTTAAAGTTATACTTTAGTAGATAATGTGGCCAAAAATGAAGCATTAAGTCGATAGGGAAGGGGAAGGCCGATGTTCACCTTTAAATAAGTGAATTACTATCTTAAAAGTATATATTTTTAAACCTCTTATGGTTATTAACAATAAGAGAAAGTAAAATAACTTTACATTTGTATGAGTTTGTAACGTAATTATGGTAACTTTTATCGTTACATAAGTTGACCATTAGGAAAAGATGCTTTTGGTCTGGTTAACTCTAGCTTCCACTACAGATAAAAATTTTATATGTAGGAAAAGGTGTTATACCTTTTTACCTATTGGTCTTTTAAACACCTCATCTGTGGTGTTCTTTAGCATCACTTTATAAATTAATGTAATTAGTGCATAGCTGCTTCACCAGAAAGCTTGTATCACTTACAGATGATTACTTTAACAATACAAGGTTCTTGTGAATAATACTAATCCATTTCCATCATAAAAATGCAAGTATTTTTTTATAATGATTTCCCTAATAATATATTTTGTGCCACTGTCTAAGAGTGCTATAGTCTTAAGAGTGCAACTCTTATAATTAAATTAATAACTCAATTCAAAACGAACCCTTCCTGAAGGGTTCCACTGATTGGTAAAGGTCTAATTTTAAAGGTCCCTTGATCATAGTAGTAGTGTACAACACAATAGGATTAACAGGAAATAAATTATTCATTTACATTATATAAAAGCATTCTTACATTAAATTTCATCTTGGCCTTTTATAACAGACCTTAGCTACAATTAACTAAATCAGTAGTAGTTCCCTAATTCAGTACCCAGTACCGATTCACTACTTATGAATACTACGCAAAACAACATTATCATTCCTACCACTCATTCTAATTACGTATATTAAATAATTCATCATAAATATTCCTAATCCTTATGCAATTGGTACTTAAAAAAATAAGTCAAATTAAATCAGAGTTGCATTTACTATCGCATGGGAGGAACCTGGGAATACTTACCGCGTCTGACGGGTCGTTCTGGCAATATCATTGCAATGACACACCACACAAGTAATTGTTCGTATAGTCACTAAAATCCGGACTTCTAGTAAGTTCCGGCCTATCATCGGAGCTTATGGACTCAGTTCAGGTGTTCAGTAAACTAAAACACTTAAACGTGGTGGTCAATCTCCTAAACACAGCATTGCGCTAAGAACTCCACTTTTTGGGTATCAGTCTAAGTCAATTGTACTTCTCAAAAACCAGATCTGTCTAATAATCTCTCCCGTCTCCCTTCCGTTTTTACAGCGATCCAACAGGGACATTTTTTTTTTCTTCCGATTAACCCTTCTTTGTTGATAAAAATCATTCGATATAGTAGCGATGCACTTTAGAAAGTATTGAGGAGCTTTTGAAAACACTTATCTTAAGCATAAAACTGTTAGCATGCTTTCTGATTTGCACTGTCATGGTGTTGTATCTTTGGCCATAATAAGTTATTGTTCCTTTGACGAGGTCAAAAGTACAATAGACCGATGCCACAAAAAAAAAAAACAAAAAAAAAAAAACACACCTCTCTGAAACTGTTTTTTTTTTTTTTTTTTTTTTTTAAATTTTTTTTTAAATTTTTTCATTTTGATGAACCATCAACGAGTAGGGCAGCTTAAACTGGCATTATAAACCCTCAGTGTAGCAGTTCAGATCTATTATCACCTTTTGTTGCGACACCTGAAGCTGTGAGACCTCATCCAAATGCGCAGGTAACGGAAAATGTCAAATAGCGGCCGGCCTAAAGGAAAATCTCGTATCCTGTCTGATACACCTGAAAACCTTATTAAATTTGGGGGAAAAAAAAAAAGGAAAACAAAAAAACTTAAGTGCAAGACACCTTATACAAACAAACCCATTTCTAAAAAAGTAAACAAAAAACTGTTTTTCCCCGAGGACAATTCAGAATCTGATAGTTATACCAACATTTATAAAGAAGAAAAGTGACTTCAATCTGCCAGATGAATGTAGTGAGTTAGATGACGAGTTACAGTTTGAGAAAGATGTCTAGGAAAAGGAAAATTTTATTCTTGTTAAAATTTCAAGTACAAGAACTGAAGTATTTTATTGAAGAGATCTGTGATATTAGTAATTATCCAGTGTTTCAGATCCAATATTTGAAAAAAAAAATCTCCGGTTCTGGCAATATCTTCGGTTCTAAATATTGTAGAATCTTGCAGTTTGCAAAAAAATGTTTTGCTTACGATTTTCTAAATGTCTGGTGGAATTATTTTTTCTTAGTGGGCTGTTTACAAAATAAATTTAACTTTATTTTTGAAAATTTCAATACTTACCCCTATTTTTTATGTTTTCAATCGAATTAGAATACTTAGTTTACTCTAAATACTAAATTTTAGTTCATTATGTTGAGAAACACGTCATTTGAGCGAAACTGTTTTGGCCGATCTTCAGTTCAAATCTCTTTAAAGCTTAGTAGAACTCCTCTTGAACAACAGTGATGTATTTTGTGTAACGATTATAGTTTCGGACAATGCCTTGCCATGCCATCCACCATGATTTTTATGATTGATTCCCGCTTGGTCCTTATAGTCTTTGAAACTGAACTGAACACGCCCAAAAATCTTTCTGACACCACATAACGTACTGCACTGCTATACGTTTTTTGCTGCACCCACTTGATACACGTTACGGTTTTTCATTCCGTCATTCTCTCGTCCGACTCACAGCGTTATGAGTACTGTGGTGGTCATTTCAAAATCCCGAAACTCCTTTTGGATAGTTATGGTAGCTTTTGCCTAACTTTACAGTTTCGGGCTTAGCATGAGAGATGCCTTGCCTGGTTATCGATTTCGGCCTGGTCGTTGTAGTCTTTACAAAATTAATAATGTGGTGACTTGCATTTCACAAGTTCATCGAACTTTCTACAAGAACCAAACTACAAAGTTTTGGTTCACAAAACTACCTACTTAAGGTTTGGATTCTGAAAACTTTTAGTTCGTGTAATGTCATTCAAAGCCCCGCACCAATCGAGTCCCTGAACTGGAAAATGCAGACGGTTGAGGGGCGGAGTCAACAAAAATACAAAACGAACTCTGGAGAAAAAGGACACTTCTCTCCCTATCATGTACTAGCCCAGAAATCACACATACTTTTCCTTCAAATTCTAAATTAATCTTTTTAAGTTGTTTCAAATAAATAATGTAAGTTTTATAGTAAGGTTTGGTTATTGAAGTTAAATACCAAATCCACACTTACTAAAATAATAAAGTGTTTAACACGTGAAATAATCCAAAAAATGAATTTATAATAACGCTCGAAAAATAAGTTTTAATGCATGTAATACATATTCTTTTCATTCAAGGAGAATAAATAAAAATTTAAATAGACTAGTTTTCTACAGCGATCCGTTTCAAAAACGACATAAAACCTCTTCTCTAGTACAGATGATAAGTTAAAAATTTAATTTTTAAAAAACTTAAACAACGTTTAGTATATTAATATATATAAAAAAAAAGTCATGATTAGAAAGATATGTAACCGGAGCAAATCTGGGAAGTAAGTCTGGTTAATTAAAAGAACGGGCGAGTTTAATTAAAACATAGCAAAATAAAAAAAAAAGTTACGAGAAAGATACTTCGACTTTTTAACAACATAATAAGAGTCACAATCTTAAAAATTAAGGAAATTTTCATTTTTTTACCACCTTAATCAGAGATAAGGGGGAAAATGAGATACAAAAAGAATACAGCTCACCGGAGAAAAATAATGAAAATGAACTGACATTTAAGAGTCATCTTTTAATATCCTTTGTAAAAATAAAAAAGATTTTATACGCAAATGGGATAGAAGTTTCTTACATTCAAAGGGCGATGGTGACATGCAATTTGTCTAATTGCTTTCTCATTCAATTGAGACACTATTTATGGGAATTGTTAAAATGATTTTACTGATTTTTTTTTTTTTTTTTAATATTTTTGATTATTAAATGAATTCATTTGGCTTGAGAGCTTATTTTTTGTTTGGTTTAATATTTTTTTTTTTTGCTCATCTAATTCAGAAAGTGGATAAAGATACGTCCTTTTGAATAAATACAATCTTTCAGAAAAAAAGTTGAAAGTTTTGAGTTTTATGAGTGTGGTAGCTTTAGATTTGTTTTAATGGTGTAATGGAAAATTTTGCCTGTTTAATTATTTATTGAGAAAAAAGTTTGAATGAAAATTACATGCGACGGATCTCTTTTCTTTAAATAATATTGCTTTTTTTACTTGAGTTCATTTTTGATCCTATTTTTTCTTTCTGGTTATAATTATATATTTATTTATAAAAATTAAATTGATTGTAGCTGACAATATTTTCTTTCGAGTCAATCTCTTTTACTCGATAGTTTTTGCTGTCAGCAACAAAAAAATAGCAACAAAAAAATCAGCAACAAAAAAATCACAAAATCACGCAACTCACACGAAACTGACTAGACATATTTTCAAATTACTGCATCTTCATCAGATCTTATTTAAAACATATACCATACTTAAGTTACACTACGCATCATATTCTTACATTTAGATTTCATATCCAAAGGTAAAAAAAAAAAAAAAAAAAAAAAAAATTAAAAAAATTAACGTTTGTAGAATCACTTTGAAAGCTGATCATCTGAAGAACTTAACATTGAATATCATGAGAACCGATTGAACGAATAAAAAGAAATAACGGCTAATCAGTAAATACCTAAGCATATATAAATAAAAAAATTTCAAGTGGTAATTTTTTTTTGAAATTCCACAATTTTGCTTCAAGAAAAACCCCAATATACTTTCTTTTTTAGCTTTACTTATTTTATGTTATGAACCATATGAAATACAGACAAGAGGATTTCAAGTAAATGTCAAATGTTCGAATTGTATGCATTATTAACAATATATCTAATTAACGAAAAAATTCGGGTATGAAGCATTTGGCATTTAAGTATTCGTAATTGATCGGTTTCAAATATACAATAGCAACGTTTATTATCACGTTCTCCATACCATGGTCGATAAATTTGCATCTAATAATCAGTGGATTACCTGTTTAGCTCCTTAAGGAATTCTGTTAAACCTCATATGGATATTTAATCCATCTTAGGGTTGTGGAAGTTTGATAAGTATTGTTCCAGCTAGACACGCTAACCTCTTCATTAAGACCAAACTTCAAAAAGACGATGCAGAATTTGGATTAAAATAAACATTTCTAATTTTAAAAGTCTAATACCTTTCAAATACTTATTTAATCGGATTATGGCAAATAGTCGAGCACATAAACAAGTATTTAACAACAAGGACATTCTCTATCCAATTCCTCTTACTCAACCCCACTGAGCAACGATGACCATTCCACTTTTTAGCCCCAGGCTTTAAGGATCTTTTATGGAATTTTTAAGCCCCGGCAACAATGCAATTAAATTTTCACCCGGTCTCTCGCCCCCATCAATTAAACCCCACGCTGTCTCCGGGGTGCTGATTGGTTCCCTTTTGACTCGGGAGCGCTATTATTGGAGGAAGACAAAATCTTTGTTTGCGAGCAGGACGCGTGTGATTTTGCTTGAGGGTGGGTAGGGGCATGATTACAATAAATGATCAGGAATGAAGCGTCTCCATGGAAACGGCACGCTGTCCTAGCACGAGCCACGTGAGTGCCACTTTGTGCTATCCCCCCACAAGGCTAAGTGATAGAGAGGAAGATAGAATTATAACTGACATTGTTGTTATATTGTGAGGAAATCAATCCTTAAAACAATTCATGTCATCAACCTTATAATTTTGTACCTGAAGTATTTAAAAAAAATATATATATAATAAATTGGATTATGCCAGTTATTGTTATTAAAGGTTGATATCTGCACGTATCTTAATTCTGATGCAATCGGTCATAAATTCTTGTAGATTATATCATACGAATTATTAAATTATAATTTGCAAACTTGTGATTCAGCTTAAAGAATCTATTTTCTATTTAATAAGGTGTTTAACACGTTAATGTCGGCACCGATATTCAGGGTTTTCTCTGTGAAGCTGCGTTTGAATTGACGGATCGCTTCGTGGGGCGGCGCAGGGCCAGAATACACTCTTCAACACGATTTTTGCGTGGTAATGCCCACTAAAAGATTCTTATAGATCTCGACGAGCTAAAAACGAATCTGAAATCAGTTATTGTCCCTCATCCTCAGTTTTTGCGAAAATCGTTTTTAAGAAAATCGCAATTTTTTCACTTTAACCTAAATTAAAAAAAAGAAAAAAAACAAAAAAAAAGAAAAAAAAAAACACTACAAAAGCTAGACGATTCCTGTTGGATGCAATGAATGTCTTGGACTATAACTAATACATTAATGTATTATAACAGTAGTTTGTCAATATCAATTAGAGTGTACCTGTAAATGTTAAGTAAAGCTGACGGGACCAGTTTTGACCCTAATTTTGTGGCACTCTTTTCGATATTTCGCATAAAGTAGAGGTCTGACCATCGCACGCATTTCTGTGACCATTTTTCTATAAGAAACGTTCATAGCACGAAGCAGGAAAAAAAAAAAAAAAAAAAAAAAAATTCAACTTCGTACAGTATTAAAATTTTAAAATTTCGGGAAACATTTTTTGATCATCTTTTGAGTACAGTCAGTCCACGCAGAGAAAAAACGCCAAGTGAAAATGAAGTTCTGTCCAAAAGACGTTCACATTTTCTGTAGTTGTACCAAGGTTCGACGAGAAAAACGAGACAGCGGTTGCAAATAATGTTATAAACGCATGTCTAGCCTAAAAGGTTGACAGTACGCCGTGAATAAAGATTAAAAAAAAAAAAAAAAAAAAAAAAGTAACAACAAACCGAGCTCGTTGGAAAAACCAGCCGGTGTTGTGTTTAACATGTTTTAAAAAATTGCACAAAAAACTTAATAATATTATAAACTTAACATAATTACTTATGTTTTTACTATTGAATATCTGTTTATAATGTTGAGATAAAATATAAACCTATTTTTCTTTACATATTTTGTGAAATACAAGTGTGACCCACCGGTGATGCACACCGGCGTTAACATGTTAAAGAAAGAAATAAAACAAAGCTGGTGAGTTTGGTAACTGTTCTGGCAACAAATTCTGTTGTAAAATTTGTTGCATATTTACAGACGAATCGGAGCATACGAAGCATATTTAAGTAAAGGCAACGAATCAGGATTTTATATATTTTTTTGTGAAACAGAAACAAATGGGGCATTTTAATCTTTTAAATAACTGTTATATAAAATGACATTTTCCAAATTTTCTGATTTTTATTAATTTTTTTAAACTTTGAATGTTTTGATAACTGTATTGAGAAATGAGTAAATGGACAATTTTCTATCACTAAAGGATTTATTTTACGGCGTCTTTGTAAAATAACCAACGTACCTGCATCTAAGTGGCAGCACGGCCGAAATAGTTAAGAGTTAAGACACCATTCAATTATTTTACTAACTCTTCCTCATCAGCTGGAGCTGGTACTACTTAGGCCTTGTTTGCAATGCAGAAGAAAAACAGAGTGCAAATTCTGGTGTCTGGAGAGGATATAATCAAAGTTTGCTGTTTACTGGTCATTTCACTAAATTATGAAATGTTTCGAAAACTTTAAATTACATTTCATTGAAAATTACTCTGTATGAAATATTAGCTTTGTGAATTAAAAGTTAGAAGAATATCATCTTTACAAAAGGCCTCATGACACAAGCTCAAAAGTATTATTTTTATCATTAATCAATAGGTGTTCCTCGAAGTTAAAACTGTCTATTTTTAAATCCCTTATATTAACTTCGCTTTTGTATGTTTGTTTGTCGATGGGAAGGGAATCTGCGGAGGTCTAATTAAACCCCTTGCCGTCATCCAATTTGGCTGAATTTTGGCAGATAGGTTCGATGTCGATGACAATGCATTTTATCGAATTTTGGGACTGTTACTTTCACTAAAAGGTCGCTTTTACGGAGTGATAATAAATCAACTTGCCGTCATTGAGTCGCATTAAAATAACAATGAGCCGATCATTGATAAAACTGTTGTCATTTTTTTTTTAATAAATAAATAATAAAATTATTTCAATCAGAATAAATAAATGACATAGAGGCCGTGCGCGAAAAACCAAGTATCTTGCTAGATGCTCAGTTTCACGAGCGGAGTGTTGTAGTTGTATCAGGCCCGAAACAACCAGATCGTGACGTCATAGCGCAAACTAATCACAAATCACAACTTAGGTAAGATTGCATACGAAGATGGATAAAGAAGCATCAAAGTTGGAATATTTACAATGCCTAACTACATAAACTATTATTCTAAATTAAAGTATAGGAATGAATTTAAAATTCTTATAATTTTAGGGAATAAATTATAAAAATTAATTTGTTCAAAAATAATTTATTTAAAAGCTTGTTGTTTCAAAACTGATTGGTGGTACACTGAAATAATTTCAGTTTAATTTTTCTTAAAAACTAAAACACAAAAACAATATTATTTAAAAAAAAATGATTTGAATAATTTTTTACTTCAATAAATAATCTTTTGTTTAAAACCAAAAATTCCTTTACGAAGAAATTGAACATTTACCCACAAATTCTTCCTTTTAAGAGACTAATTATATAAAAATATCTTTTAATATTTAAGAAACTTCTCTTATCTAGATTTAAAGCAAAACTTAGTTTATATAATTTAGTGCGTAATTAAACAAGTTATATTTTTATAATTTAATGACATAAAAAAAAAAAAAAAAAAACACTAATGGACGTTATCACGTTTAATGCTAAACTTGAATTTTTCCAAAATAATTTTATTCGAAGAATCCTTAAAATCTTTTGGCCTGTTAAAATTATTAACGAAGCAATTTCAGAAAGGACAGACATTACTTCAATCGAAGAAGAAATCGGTAAGAGAAGGTGGTGATGGACGGGTCATGTATTCAGAATGCCAAAAGAGAATCTAACACACGTTTCTCTCTCCTGGGCTCCTGATAGCAAGAGGAAAGCCTAGGACAACTTGGCAAAGTCAAATGCAATCAGACCTGAAAAAGGATCGCTTGAATGGTTTAGAGGAAGCAAGATCCCTGGCAAAAGATCGGAAGGTATGGGGAAGTAGGCTGGAAACCTTAACAGTGTGAAGAGCCTAATTAAGTAAATAAGTAATGCTCACTGACAAACAAGATTCTATTCAAATTTTCATCTTCGTTCCACAATCACATTGTCGATCAGGAATGGAAGGAAGAAGAACCATCTTTTTCAAAACTAGTTCTTTCAAAAGTTGTTTCTGATTTTTGAATTTCAAAAATTTTTCTTCATGTTTAACTCCGATAACTTTTGAAATTTCTGGAAAATATGAATAAAAACTAACCAGTATTCTTCAACATTTCTAATAGTTTTAAAATATATGCGAATACAAATCATCATGCGTTTGGTTTCTTATAGAAATATTTGTTATTTAGTATTCGGTACTTATACTATCATTACACATATATACAAATTTATGGTACAGAATCACACCTTATTCTACAAGCCAACATTTAAGTAGAGTGAAGGCCTGAACTTGTGATCCGCAAAAAAAATATAAATTTTAACTCTAGCTGCTTGACAAACACTGCCAGACAATGTCAACAAACGGTACTGTTTTTTTAAGATTCAACGAAGCATTTAGTCAGACGTTACTTAAACAGTAAAAAAGATAAGTATCCATAGAAAGATCTCAAAACAATCCTTGGTACAGATGTAGTATAGGACATTTCTTTGGCGCGATTTTTTTTTTTTTTTTTTCAGATAAATTTTGTTTCTGGCGACGGATTTTATTTTAAGTTATATTTTAATTTAGTTAATTATGTATATTTTAATCTTCTTTCAGTTACTGTGTTTTTAAATTTGGCGGAATTTTCTAAAAGCCCCCCCAAAAAAAAAAAAAAAAAAAAAAAAAAAAAAAAAAAAAAAAGATAAATGTCCTATACCACATCTGTTTTCAATCCTTACACAATTGCACTTACATCAAGAATGTCATGAACAATAACGAGAAAATTACCCCAAAACTAGGTTAGATTCCTCAATTAAAATATTGAAAATCATTAATAAATTGCTACCTAGTAAAATCTGACAGTAAAATAGCTTAAGCTTAATATATACATACTAGCTGAATACCCGTGCTGCGCTACGAAATTTTACCATTAGCATTCTAGCGATCAAAAGACATTCATGTATTCTACACTTCAGATTTTTGCTCCCATTTCGATCCAGACAAATTGATTTATCAAAATAGGAACTTTCCTTTGTTGAAATTTTTAACAAAATTTATAATTGTGATTAGTATATTGGAAAAAGACATTTGAATATCCCTCGTTTAGAACGTATAACTCCCTTCGGACCATTTTTAATTACGTAATCGAAATTGCAATAGCTTATTGTGTTTATGTTTGCTCTTAGTTCTAAATTTCAAAGCAGTAGCTGTATTGGATGTGAGACATTAAGATAATCCTCGTATAGTTTCAATATGGCGTCGACTTTTCATCCATTAAAAATTCATTAATCGATATTGGAATAACTTATTTTTTTTTACATTTGCCCTTTTAACATTTGCACCAAATATCAGAATTATGACTACACTGTTGTGCAAAACTTAAGCAACAATGTAAAAATTTAGCAGATAGCCATGAAATTGCAGAAAAAGAGGTCTGGAGATCAGTACAATGAACACGTAAGTCAGTAGAAACGTCATGCGTATGCAAATATCAGGAACGAAACGTCAGATGCGACGTGAGCGTACGCAAAACGCGTGATGTCGGCGCGAACTGCTCAACAATATAATAAAAGAAAGGACGCAGACGCAATTCAACATATTCGCTGCAAGTGCCAGTGAGTCAGTTCGTGAAATATGGCTAGAAGAAATCACCTGGACGACTTCACACGTTGAAGAATGATCGGAAAGCTGGAGGAGGGGCGTACTGTCACCAGTGTAGCTTCAGAGTTCGGAATCAACAAAAGTGTCGTTTCGCGCTCTTGGAAAGCGTTCCAAACCACAGGTACAGCTGTCAGAAAGGTTGATGGTGGCCGCCTGAGGACGACAACTGCAGTGGATGCCCGATATATCGTCCTGCAGACAAAAAGAGGCCGACAGCAGTCAGCAAGTGCCATTGCTCAGCAACTCTGTACAGCAACAGGGAGACAAGTGTCGCTGTTTACTGTGGCCAGAAGCCTTCACAAAGGGGGCCAATCCTCCCGCCGTCCTGAACGCTGCCTCCCGTTGAAAGTTGGCCACCGACGTCACCGTTTACAGTGGTGCAGAGAGAACAAAAACTGGGCAACTGATCAATGGAGTCGTGTCCTCTTTACGGATGAGAGTCGGTTCAGTACCGGAAGCGATTCTCAACGCGTTTTGATTTGGAGAGAGGTCGGGACCCGGTTTTATCCCAGTAACATCAAGGAAAGACACCGTAATGGTGGTCCTGGAGTTCTTCTCTGGGGAGGCATTATGCTGAACGGGCGAACTGAGCTCCACGTTTTCGACAGAGGGTCTGTAACCGGGGATCGCTATTGTGAAGAGTTACTCCTTCCACATGTGCGACTATTCCGAGGTGCCATTGGATCAGACTTCATTTTTATGGATGACATTGCACGACCACATCGGACTCTTGCTGTTGAGGAGCTACTGGAAAGTGAAGATATCACTCGAATGGATTGGCCAGCATACTCCTCAGATTTAAATCACGTCGAACATGTGTGGGATGCTTTGGGGAGACGCATTGCAGCACGCTAACATCCTCCGGAGAACACCCAACAACTCAAACAGATGCTGATTGAGGAATGGACACTCCTATCGCAAGAAATGTTGCACCAGCTGGTTCTGAGTATGCGGAGACGGTGCGAAGCAACCATTGCAGTGAGGGGATGGCATATCCCATATTAAAGAACATCTGCTTGTTGTTCTTCCTCTTGGATAGACAATCATGAGTCACGATACTATGCGTTCAATAAAGCTTGATTTTGTTTGATTCCATACCGTATGCATTGTATTCCTTTTTCAGGGCCGATACTTTCGTCATCTTGTACGTACATAATACTCTCCCATATTTCTGAATTTATTGTCTCTCAGATGATTTCTCGTGGAGTTATGGCAGAAAACCCACCTGTTGCTTAAGTTTTGCACACCAGTGTACATTGTAACTGGAACATTCGGATATCCCTCGTTTGGAACATTTAACCCCTTTTCGACCCTTTAAAGTTAGTTAATCGAGATCAGAATGGCTTACTTTTTCTATGTTTATCTTTATTGACATTCATACAAATTTTCAGAGTTGTGACGAAATGGGAAGTAGAACATTCGAATATCCCTAGGTTTGGAACGTTTAGCCCCTTTTCCACCCTTTAAAGTGGGTTAATCAAGCTCGGAATAGCTTAAATTTTCTATGTTTGTCTTAGTTGACATTTGTACCAATTTTTAGAGTTGTGACAATATGGGAAGTAAGACATTCGAATATCCCTCGTTTGTAACTTTTAACCACTTTTCGACCCCTTAAAGTGGGTTAATCGAGATCGGAATAGTATACTTTTTCTATGTTTACCATTGTTGGTATTTGTACCAATTTTCAAAATTGTGACCATGTCGGAAGTGGTACATTCGAATATTCCTCGTTTGGAACGTTTAACCCCTTTCTCACCCCTTAAAGTGGGTTAATAGAGATAGGAATAGCTTACTTTTTCTACGTTTGTCTTTATTGATATTCGCACCAATTTTTAGAGTTGTGACGAAATGGGAAGTAGGATATTCGAATATCCCTCGTTTGGAACGTTTAACCCTTTTTCGACCCCTTAAAGTGGGTTATTTGAGATCGGAATAGCTTACTTTTTCTATGTTTACCATTGTAGATATTTGTACCAATTTTCAAAATTGTGGACATGTGGGAAGTGAGAGAATTAGTGATGAGTGAGTGAGTCAGTGAATGAGTGAGGGCTTTGCCTTATATATATAGAGATTTACTGCCTTTTCAATTTGAACACTATTTCCTTAATGTTTTTTTTTTTTTTTTTTAAATTTAATTTTAGTATTTTATGTTACTTTATGGGAATGGTTGAATTTATTTGTTTTATATTTTCTTTTTCAAACAATACACCACTTAATTAGACTTCAATTGTTATAACCTTTAATTAAAATAATGCCAAGTATTAAAGGTACTGTTACACTCAACAAAGACTTATGATCTAAGAATGAGCACTAATTTCTTCTTTGTAGTAAAAAAGACAAACTCAGTTGTAGACTAAAGTTATCTGTCATTTGAATCAGTGAGATTTTGTTTGCGCTTGTGTGAAAATCGTTGTTGATTTATTGAAAGTTACTGTTGAGTTACTGACGAAACTGTTGAAAGTTACTGACGAAGCTATTGAAAGTTACTGTTGAGTTACTGACGAAACTATTGAAAGTTACTGACGAAGCTATTGAAAGTTACTGTTGAGTTACTGACGAAACTATAGAAAGTTACTGACGAAGCTATTGAAAGTTACTGACATTACTGTTACTTGTTGAAATTGAGATATGGATTGCGAGGAGATGGAGTGGGAACACAGTTGTCCCTTTTGGGAGGTAGATGTGATCCTGGAGCCAGAGGAGCCCATGGAGTGGTTGTCTAGTTCGCTAGAAGTGGAGGAGGTGGTGGAGGAGGAGAAGGAGGTGGTGGAAGAGGATTACCATCATTTGGACTTCTTTCGCCTCCTCTTGCACTGTCACCTTAAACTCCTGGGTTCCTCTGGTGAGGGGTCACAAGTAGAGTAGGCGGTGAAAGTGAAAAAAACAACATCATGTGGGTGGGTTGGGCGGCGTAAAAAGGACTGTTCAATTCGATCTCCAAAGTACGTAGGTTAGAGTATAACACTCCAACTCCTCAATACAATCCTTTAACAGGTCTCAATTAATAGCATATGGCGAATCTATTGAAAGTTACTGACGTCACTGTTACTTGTTGAAAGTGAGATATGGATTATACGACATAAGCATATGACCAGAAGAAATAAGTCTTCAAATACAATGAGACAGAGAATAGACTGAAATGTGGCCGGAAAAAATGTTTTTTGGAATCGTCGTGGCATTTTCACTTGCTCATCCGTATTGAAGAAGAATAAAGTTTAGAAAGCGATACCTAAATAAGACCACGACCCCAAGTGGCCCAACTGGATCAGTCTATGAACAACAACTGCACCCAGAAGCTTCGAATTCTTAATTGTCACGAACTCCGAAAATAGAAGAAGGTTTGACGGTGCAATATGATGATGAAAACTGTTTCTGGACAGAATGTATGGAGACCAATGTGATGATGTGATGTACGATATTTCTAATAATAACGAGAATGAAGATGATGTACGCTTGTCAACTCTGAAACAGACAGAAGTAAATCCTTATTGCTCAAGAACAGCTATTTGAAAGCTGTGTCTCCTTAAGAAAGTGAAATAAAAGAGTGAAATGAATCAATTGATGAACAACAACTGCAGTTAGAAGCTTCGACATTCATTACTGCAAAATCTTAATACAAAAGAGGGTTTGACTGTAGATTACGATGATGAAAATTGTTCACAGCTAGGACGCATTCAGACGTTCTTACTCCAGACTTCGACTGGATTATGGGAGCTATGTTACTTCTGAGAGCAACGAGAATGAAGATGACATTCGTCACTTCGATTAATGGAATTTCTCTTTTCATGATTTAAAGTTAACCTTTTCAAGGAAGACTCTGAACAACGAACAAGTTGTGTGAGCATCTTACGCCCTATCTGTAGAAGCTCACAGAAGTACTGCTCATGCGGAGCAATGTAAATATTGTATATAGTTTGTTGGAATATTTTATGTGTTGCTTATATTTTGCCTCAACTTCATTAACAGTTATATATTTTTGGGTCTTTCAATAAACAAGCTGAAATAATTGTATTTGTTTATGTTTTATTTCTTGATGAGTATTTTATTACTACTTGATAGGATTCTTTTAATTTAATGAAAAGTCTCTATATTGTGTCGAAGTATGTGTTCATTAAGAAGTCAAATATATTTTAAATAACTAAATCTTTAACTTTTTAAGTGGGTTGCAAGGTGTTAAATTACATAAATCATTATAGGATGAAATGTAAATGTGTTCCGGATAATATAACTTTGCATGATTACAATAACGAAAATTAAAAGTAGTTTAAAAATTTATAAAGAAGATCTTCAAAAGAAGTGTCTCTTATGTTACACTAGCTGAATACCCGTGCTGCGCTACTAAATTTTGCCATTAGCATTTTAGCGATCGAAAGACATTCATGTAAGTAGTGTATAATTGAGACTTTTGGCTCAGGATTCTTGAGGATTATGGCACAATGGCCCTGGCACGGGTTTGTCAATGCCACGTGGTATCATCACGGAATCCTGGTATCAATGAGTGGTACATTTTATCAAGATGGCAGGAGATAACAATCCTCAAAAGGTGGCATTATCTGGGGAGTGGTATAATCTGGCATATTGTTGAAAATGGGGAAATAAATAGGGGCGATTCAAAATGAAAAGTATCATTTGTGTAAAAGTCATCAAATGAATTGTTAACAATGAGTAACGAATTATTGCAACAAACTTTTGAAAATCCGCGTTTCCCTGGAAGTTACGGTGGAATACAAGCTATTTATCGTGCTTTAGATGGAAAGGTTTCTATAAAAGAAATAAAAGAATACTTACAAGGAGAAAATGTGTATACACTTCATAAGCCTGTTAGACGTAACTTTATTCGCAATAGAGTTATGGTTAGTGGTAAAGATCAAAACTGGCAGACGGATTTGGTCGACATGAGGCATTTAGCGGATGAAAATGATGGATATCATTATATACTTACTTGTATTTGTATATTTTCTAAATATGCGTGGGTTATTCCTTTACTTCAAAAGACGGGACGTGAAATTGTTGCTGCATTTCAAATTATTTTTAGTGAGCGTACTCCTTTAAAATTGTGTTCAGATTCCGGTACAGAGTTTACAAATAAAACGTTCCAAACTTATTTGAAATCTCAAAACGTTGCTTTTTTTACGACATCGAACGAGACCAAATCAAATATTATCGAGAGGTTTAATAGAACTTTTAAGACAAAAATGTATAAATATTTTACTTATAAAAACACAAATCGGTATATTGATGTATTGGATGATCTCATTTATAGCTATAACCATTCCTTTCACAGATCCATTCAAAAAAGACCTGTAGATGTAACAAAGGAAAATGAAAAGGAGGTTTGGAATACACTTTATAAAAATCCTATGAAAATAAATAGCTCTTTGAATAAATTTGAAATTGGAGACACGGTGAGAATTTCTAAAACAAAACTTACCTTTGAAAAGGGATACGAAAAAAACTGGTCCGAAGAGCTCTTTATTGTCATTGAACGAATTCCTCGCGTACCACCAGTTTATAGAATAAAAGATTTAATGGATGATGAAATAAAAGGTACGTTTTACACAGAAGAATTACAAAAGGTGAAGAAAAATGATTACTTTCCGATTGAAAAAGTACTAAAAAAACGCAGAAAATTTAATAAGTTAGAATACTTTGTGAAATTTAAGGGTTATCCGGAAAAGTTCAATTCATGGGTATCTGCGAGTGGTATGGTTTCAATATAAATACAGCGGATAACTAAGAGATGTCTTATTTACGAATATGAGTTTCTACATTACACTACCCTCAGATGGGAGCTTAGACTTTCATCCTGAAAATACACTTTCTCATTATTTTACTAAATTACCAAGTCCAATAGATTTAACTTCAGAATGGGATGTTGCAATAGTTGAATTTATTTATCCTAGAATGTGGAATAATGTTACAAACGATTCAAATTATTATGAATATGACTTGGGTAATGGTGTTAAAAAGAGTGGACAAATTGCATGTGGTTACTACGATTCACCGAGCGATATTTTAAATGCACTACCTAAACATGTTAAAATTCAAATGAATTTCAATAAACATTCCAAAAAAGTTAAAGTTCAGTTATCTAACGGTGCTACAGTAAAGTTATCGGATCGACTATCTGAAAATTTAGGTTTTGTACCTGGAGAAAAATTAGGGGGTAATGTAGTAAACAATACTCTTTTCAATATAGAAAGTCCTTTCATAGCAGATACGAATAATGACTTATATTTACTTTACATTTATACCGACATTATTGAATCCGGAATGGTAGGTGGTATCTTTGCCCCTTTATTACGTATTGTACCAGTTAAAGGAAAAGATGGAGAAATGATTCATGAAATATTTGATAGACCCCATTATTGTCCTGTTTCCAGAAAACATTTTCAATCGATTGAAATTGCTATAAGGACTCACACGGGCAGATATGTATCATTTGAACGTGGGAAGTTGATAGTGAAACTACACTTTAGACTGAGACATTTATGATTGAAAATGTATCAACCTTACCATTGTCCCACTAGAATTTTTGAGGAATACTATACTCAACAAGCTGGAGGTGGACTAGCTTTCTACAAAGGTGTACCACTTCAGAGAGGATCTGGATTAGGAGGAATATTTAAGAGTTTTTATAGAATGATCTTACCAATATTTAAATCAGGCGCGAAGGCTGTAGGAAAACAAGCACTTCGCACTGGTGTTGATATTGCTAACGATGTTTTACAAGGAAAAGAAATAAAATCATCTGCCAAAGAAAGGGCAAAGGAAGCAAGTAAAATATTAACCAGTAAAGCAGCTGATAAAGTGAAAACCATGGTGGGAGGAAATAAAAGGAAACGACGCACGAAAAAACGATTCATTCCAAACAAGCTTCGTAAGGTGTGTGCATCAGATATTTTTAGCAGCTCCAAACATGTCTCTGATACGCAATGATTCTCAAGTCGCAGTCAATTCGGAATTGAATATTTTTTTAACACCTCCTACGGCAACTTCTGCGGAAAAAGGACAGTGGGTGGAATATCATCCCATAGCAAATATCAGAGATGGTAATCCTATTGAATTTTGTATAAGTGGTTCTGGTGAAGATTATATGGATTTATCTGCTACTCAACTGTATTTAAAAGTGAAGATTCTGAAAGACAATGCTGTATTACCCGAGTTAGAAAAAGTAGCACCTGTAAATTTATTTTTACATTCATTATTTTCTCAAGTGGACGTGAGCTTAAATGAACGACTTATTTCGTCTTCCTCCAATACTTATCCTTTTCGTGCCTATATAGAAACATTAATGAACTATGGATCGGATTATAAGAAGAGCTTCCTCACTTCGGAATGTTTTTATAAAGATACGGCAGATCACTTAAATGAAACTGACCCGGATAAGAATAATATGGGGTTAAAGAAAAGGGCTTCGCTTATGCAGAAATCTAAAGTTGTTGATATGATTGGGAACCTACATTGTGACCTGTTTTATCAAGATCGTTTACTTTTAAATTTAGTGGATTTAAAGATAAAGCTTACGCGAAGTAAGCCTGAGTTTTGTCTAATCGCATCAGTAAATGGTAATTATAGTGTTATCATTGAACATGCGTCATTGTTTATACGAAAAGTTAAAGTGAGCCCAGGAGTTCTATTAGGACACATGAAAGCCATTGCTATGACGCCTGCAAAATATCCGATAAATAGAGTTTTATGTAAAATGTACTCAATTTCTAAAGGATCTTTTTCTTTTTCACAAGATAATGTTTTTTTGGGGCAAATGCCTAAAAGGTTGATTATTACATGCGTTGATAATGATGCTTTCAATGGAACATATACCACAAATCCTTTTAATTTAAAGCATAATAACGCTAATTTCATTGGTGTATATGTTGATGGAAATCCTATAAGTTATAAACCTTTAGATCCTGATTTTATAAATGATCAATCCATTCGTGCATACAACAGCTTGCTTTTAGGAAGTGAAAAACTTGCTTCCAATAAAGGTATTTATATTAATAGAGAAGAATACGCTCATGGATATACTTTATATGCCTTTGATTTAACACCTGATTTAAGTGATGGTAATTACTTAAATTTAATAAATCAAGGAAATTTAAGAATCGAACTTAAATTTTCAGAAGCGTTACCCAAAACAATATCTGTTTTGGTTTATGCTGAATTTCAGAATATGATAGAGATTACAAAATCTAGAAGTGTATTGTGTGACTTTTCAATATGAATAACCTACAACTAAATTCAATTTTGGAAGCTGATTCTTTCACAAGTCTTTATTTTAAAGGTGTTTTCGCATGTGATAGAATCCCTACTAGTTTTGACAGCTACCCAAGTATGTTTATATTAAATACAGATCCTCATACTAAATCAGGATCACATTGGTTAGCAGTGTATTTGAATTCCTTTCAAGAAGCAGAGTTTTTTGATTCATATGCTCATACACCAAGTTTTTTTACAGGAAATATTCAACGATATTTTAAAAATTTTTCATCTATAACCTTTAATGATGTACCTTTACAAAGTGTTAATACGGCTGTGTGTGGCCAATATTGTTTGTATTATTTGTATGAAAGATGTCGAAAAAAATCTCTAAAACAAATTGTGAACCAATTCGGGGGAAACTTATTATGTAATGATATTCGTGTGTATAACTTTATTAAGAAAAAATATAATGTAAACACGCCTTTTTTTGAATAAAAGTATAAAATTCCCTGATTATGTGTGTTGTGTGTCATTCTTTATAATGAATTCATTAGTTTTACATCATCCTTTTGGGGCTCTGCTATGCGGTCCAAGTGGTGTTGGAAAAAGTTATTTTTTGAAACTACTATTGAGAAAACATGTCGAAGTAATACAACCAACTATAGACAAAGTAGTGTGGTTTTATAGTATTTATCAACCGTTGTACGATGAAATTCCTAATGTGACTTTTGTTGAAGGCTTCCCAAGTGATTATAAAAGTTATTTAGGAACTAGAACACTTTTTATTTTAGATGATTTGATAGCTGAGTATGGAAATTCCAAAGAGCTTTTAGCTATGTATACAAAGGGTTCTCACCATTTAGATATTTCTATTTTTACAATTACACAAAATATTTTTCATAAAGGGTCAGCATATAGAGAAATATCTTTAAATAGCCATTACTTGTTTCTATTTAAAAATAGGAGAGATATTAGTCAGATTGCACACTTGGCCAGGCAACTGTACCCAAGAAAATCGAAATTCTTTTTAGAAGCTTATGAAGATGCAACAAAACATCCTTTTGGATATTTATTAGTTGATTTAAAATCTAACACTGATGAAGCCTTTAGACTGCGGAGCAATATCTTACCAGGGGAATTGATGTGTGTATATCAACCAAAGTAAATGGTGCCTGTCATTAGTAATGAAAATGCTTCCTTCAAAGAAAGACGTCACTCGTTTGCGCATTCTAAACGCTTGCCCAGTTAGAGTAAGAAAGAATTTAATTAAAAAATTTCCTCAAAGCTGTATAAAATGCATTTCCGAATGTTGTCTTAACACTTTAAAAGGCAATGTTCCTTTAAATACTGAACAGAAGAAAAGTTTATCACGGCATAAACATACGCTTAGATTGCTCGCTGATAAGAAAGTACCAGTTACAAAAAAACGTAAAGTTATAATTCAAAAAGGAGGTTTCCTTAATATTCTTCTACCTGCTGCTTTAAGTGTTTTAACATCATTGATACGTTAAGTACGATGGAGTTTACTAAGAAATTTGTATTGATACCTAATGATCAAGTTTCAAAGCATATGGCAAACGAGGATACAGTATCAGATTTAGATCGTGAAATGATTACAATTTTAAAAAATAAAAATATTAAAGATGATGAAAAAGTCAAGTTATACATACAAGTTTTACAAAAGAGACTGCACATTTTAGATCACAATAATGGAATAATACCTGAAACAGAAGAACCTGTAAATAACTTACCTTTAGTTGAAACTGGTGAAAATCGAGATCATATCGAAGCAATGGTATTGGAATCCACGCCTAAAAACTTTAAGAGCAACACTAGAAATATTTTAAATTATTTAAAGAAATCGACGCATGTGATTACTTGGAACACGAAAGGAGAATTGGTGTATAAAGGACATGCTATAAAGAATTCAAATATATTGGATTTGATTAAATCTATTCAAATTTCCTCTTATAAGCATGTCTTGAATGGTCAAGACGAATTTATACAAGGATTAATAGAAATTAATTTTCCGAAAAGTTTTATTAAAAATAGATTTCTTAAAGAAGAACCTAGAACCATGCAAGAAGATAGTTTAACACTTGATAGTAGAAAAACAAGAAATCGAAGTACAGACGTTAACACTCCTGATGAATGGATTTCATTGAAACAAACTCCAGCAAGAAAGAAGAAAAAATAAGATTTGTATGAGAGATTAAATAAAGGTTGAATTTAATTTTATACGTCTCACTACTTTTGTTTACTACACCACATGCAAAATAATATATCACTTAACTATAATAAATTAGTTACAAATAATAATGAGATAAAAACCAAATAAATTTTAACAAGATAAAAACAGCATTTAAAATAACACAAGATTTTATTACAAGATAAATGTATTATGTGTAAGTTCTACATAATTTGTATTTTAACAACATTCAACCGCTTCATCTAAAAAAAACTTTTTTGACATTTCATCAGCAATACCATCTACAGTTAATAATCCGTAATAAAACACTACATTAGGATAGAAAGCACTCAACTCATCTAAAACATTACTTATATCGATGGATAAAAGATTTTTAAACACTTCTTCTAATTCTGTACACAAAAAGTTATTCAGTTTTTCATGCATTTTATTCATTATGATTCCTTTAAATGATAAATTTATATCAGCAAATTCTTTGCCGAATTTATATTCAAGCAAAGAAGGTGATAGGCACGAGGCATTAATTTTCAAAATGAGCTCTTGCTCCACAAAATATCCCATGACGTTGACACATATGGAAGAAAGAGTTTTAGTTTGCTTCTCATTCAATGATACTTCGGATATGAACTTTTTTCCACTTTTTGAAGTAATAGTTTTTGATATACAAATAGAGAATGTACCTGGGCGAACGGAGGTGTGATCTACGTTGATTCCATAAGCAGATGTTTCTATGTCTTTTCCAGTTATGTTTTCACCGCCCCACAATGGAAGATGATACTTTTGCTGTAGGCCTTTCAACACATCGCACAAAAACACCCATTCACGGAAGTAGAAAGCTGCGCCTTTCTTTGTAGGGTAGAGCTTGGTCGACTTGTCGTATGTTACGTATTCACGGATATGGATCCGGGGTACGTTATTAAAGACGTTGACTAGCGTAAACATATTATTCTCCAAGTCGTAACATCTCTTTGGCAGATTATCCGATTGCAGATGGTTATTTTTCATTGTTTCCATTATACTGTAGACAAATCGGCAGGCAAGCGATCAGGTGAAGAGAGAACGTTGAAACAGCACCGATTGAAAGCTATGAAAGTGTACTAATGAAAGGACATCTGATAAAAATGAACCGGCTTAGTTATAGCACAATGGTCATCCCCATCTGAATCACCTATCACGTAGTACAAGTGATTTCAATTGTAAGTTTCATCGTATCCTGTTCGTATTGTGTGATAATCTTTTTCACATGCTTTTTCGATAATCAGGGTAAACAGGATTTTGTGGTTAATAAGTGGGATTAGTTACTTACTATATTTTTCTAAATGTTTAATTAATCGGAGTTTTTAAAACTTTAAATTTCGACAATGAATGAAACAAAAATTCGTTTATTATATGGGGGCATTGTTAATTAATTTCCATATCCACGACATAGTTTGCGAACATAGAAATGCGAGTTGTATTCAGATCCAACTATTGAAAATAGTCATTCACTATGACTTTAGTAAATATGTTTTTATATCAAACATTAAGACCATATTTACAAACCATTTTTTCCAATAAAGTACGAGACCACTTAACCTTTAAAAAAATTTCACACGTTCTATTCCTAATTAAAAAGGATAAAAGAATAATCGTTCTTCCAAAAGAGAAAATCTAAATTTCAATGAAATAAAACTACAAATACTTGATAATAGCAAACTTCAAAGGTAAAAACGAAAACGAATGCCATATACAGCTCCTAAATATTTCGTTTTATAAACGTATTCCTTAATATAGTAAAAAATTATTAACTATGCCTTTTATATGAAATAAAAAATATTTTTTCTAAATGTAAAAAATAATAATAATATATATATATATATAAGCAAAATTTTTAAATTAAAAGTATATTTTTTAAAATAATATATATTTAAAAAAAAAAAAAAAAATCCTGTTATTACTTTCGGCTAGGATCGAACCCACAACCTTTTGCTTAGCAAAAGAGAAACGATAGCTTAGGGTTTAAATTGTCGTCTTACTACACCAAGCTATCGTTTCTCTGACCAAAGCTGTAAATTTAATTTGAAAATTAGTTAACCTATGATAACGTACATTAGACTAAAGGTGAGTAAATGACACAACAGGTCCTCCCCTGCTACAATCACTGATAATGAAATGAATCACCCTCATAAGGTTTTATTCCGAAGGGGGGGCTTGAGACAATCTGGGGAAGAGGTGACGTCTACCCTGTAAACCAATCGAATTAAAGGCATTTAAAGAAAGTATGATGTCATCTCATGTATATAAACCCATGAGGATTTCACCAAATCATCATTACTAGCAGCACTATCCTGCTTTGAAATGGATCCAAAGAGAAAATCGACTGAGGACAGTGTAAGTTTTATTTTGAAATATTTCCTAACATTTTACTTTACTATTCTTTTTAAGTTTCAAAAGAACTTTCTTTCAAATTTGGTTTTAGATTATAGTAAAAATAATTTAAAAAATAAATTTTATCAGAGTAATTTAACAGTACATTCAAATTACTTAGTTGTTTTGTCTTCCTTTTAACTGTTTTGAACTAACTCCTTCAATTCTTCTAACATTCTATTTGTGAAAACTATTTAGTATTTATTTTGAAGTCTCAAAGAAACTTATTTCTGTTTTAGATTATGGATGAGATCTGGCCGCTTAACCAGGAGCAAACCGATTTGTTTTTCACTGAGTGGATCGAGACCCCTGATAGTTCTGCAAATGAGGAGCCAGAAACGACACAACATTCCACCAACGGACAATCTTCAAACCAGGTAAGATTTCATGAATAAATATTTGCAAGAAAGGAGAAAAATATAGTCATTAGATACGTTATTAGAATGTAGCAATATCGTTTTATAAGGTTAACCAGTAATTTTTATTTTTACTTAGTTTATTGGTCTTCATTATAACTGTTTTGAGCAAACTCTTTAAATTTAAATATTTAGTAACATTCTATCGCTTAAAACCTCAGAATTACAATGAATGTCTTTCTGTTTTGAGTAAACTCTTTAAATTTAAATATTTAGTAACATTCTATTCGTGAAAACTTTTTTTGTGAAGTCTTACTTAGTTGTTTTACTAACATTCTATTTGTGAAAACCCTTTAGTATTTTTTGTGAAGTCTCAAAGGAACTTATTTCGGTTTTAGATTATGGAAGAGACCTGGCCACTTAATCAAGAACAAACGGATTTATTTTTCGAGGAGTGGATGGGGACCCCCGAGAATGGGATACAGAAGATCCAATTTAAAGACCCGAATGAGCATTTAGCCGTGCCTTCAACATCACGGCAGATTGGTGGTGGAGCATCTACTTCGTCAAAAAAGGTACGATTTCATTGATATATTCTTAAGAATAATATGTATATAGGCTCATCAGATTTTTTAAAATAATTTGAATATAAAAAAGTTATTTTCTAAAACGATATAATACAATTTTAGTAGAGTTATTTTAGATAAATAATCTTTCCTAGAGAGAGTGTTTGTTACCTTATCATTTTAATACCTTTGAATGAGTTAAGAATCTTAATCGCACCATTTAAAGTTTATAGTTTTATTCGTTTTGTCATCATTCATGTCGTACTCGCTTCTTAATGTAACCTTGCTAAGTGCTATAGCGAATTGTTGAATACATACGATTAAGTCACTAAAATAATAATAATAATAATAATAATAAAACTTGAACTTGTAAATTTAATGATGGTTTTCCCAACGTTATTTAATTCGTGATTAATATTAAGTTTGAAATTAAGCAAACAAACTAAAAAAAGACAAGACATCCCTTTAAATTTACGTTATTGAGATTTTAATTTTCTTACAGAAAAAGTTTACATGCGAAATTTGTAGACAAACTTTTGTGCAGAAAGGAGGTTTAAATCGCCATAAAAGAACAGCACATGAGAAGAAGAATTTCCTCTGTAATCTTTGTAATAAGAAATTTACTCGATTAAATAATTGTAAAACTCATGAACAGAAGTGTAAAGTTAAAAATTAATAAATTTTTAGTGAAATAACAAAGTTATCATTTTTTCTAAACGAGAGACGTGATACTATTTACTAAAATGTTTATAAATTCTAATATATATTCGATTCACCGAATCTAAAACGTTGTGTTTTTTCTAGGGAAAACACATTTGTGCACTTTGCAGTAAAAAGTTTGCAAATATTCAAAATTTAAATCGTCACAAGAAAGGAGAGCACGAGAAAAAAGCTTTCATCTGTAGATTTTGTGGTCAAAAGTTTAATCGCATCGATAATGCAAAAGTGCATGAACGAAAATGTAAATTTCGTCAAACTGGAAATAATGTTAATGTCAAACAACAGAAAAATGTGAAACATAATGATAATGTTAACCCACTCAAAAAAGAGAAGCAATGTCAGATTAACTATGATATACAAGTAGCACCCTGCATTAAAAAATTTGGTAAAGTTTTGGCTACCCACTTAGTTTCCCCTACGCCTGAAAATGAAGAGGATTATAAATTATTTCTAGATACATCAAAAGAAAAAATTATCAGAATTTTGGACCATGAGTTGAAGCTAAAAAAATCTCTTAAATGGTACTCAGTTACAAAAGTTCAATTCCAACGAGGAATGTCTGCAACTGAGCGGGCATACTGTAGCGGATTTTTTCGCAGTACATGCATGACTGAATTAAATGAAGATAACTTTGAAAACCACGCTATTGAAGCAAATAATAAAATGTTGCAATCGTTTGACGCATTTGAAGGATTAAAAAGTGGATGGGTCATCGATAAAGTTTTACATTTAGAAGTAAAAATTGGAGAATATGCACCTCTAGCTGTATCAAGCTATATCCCCTTACCGAATGAATTAGTAGGTAAACATGCAGTTCTAAATATTCAAAACTTAGACAATAAGTGTTTTTTATGGAGTTGTTTAGCAGCACTTCATCCTGCAACTTCAAATCCGAATCGCATAACCCATTATAAAGCTTATGAAAATTCCCTTAATGTTAATAATTTAACTTTTCCAATGACAATAAATCAAATTTCAAAATTTGAGCTTTTGAATGATCTAACACTTAACGTGTTCGGATACGAAGACAAATCTGTATTCCCAATTCGAATCGCGAATGAAAAAAGGAATGTACATATTAACTTATTAATGTTAACAAATGAACAGGGGGCTCATTTCTGTCTTATTAAAGACATGAGTCGCCTTTTAAAACCCCTATCAAAACACAGAGGAAAATCCTTTTACTGTGATTTTTGCCTTCATCGATTTTCAAGTGAACGAGTACTGAAGAAACATGTTCCATATTGTCAAGTGTATGGTCCACAGAAAGTTATATACCCTAGTGAAGAAAAAAAATGGTTGGAATTTGAAAACTTTAAGTATCAATTAAAAGTACCCTTTGTAATATATGCTGACTTTGAGTCGTTACTCATAAAAACAGATACTTGTACCAACGATCCGGACATGTCGCATACAACGATAAAAAGTCACCATATTCCCTGCGGGTTTTCTTACGTTGTAGTAAATTGTGACGGAAAACCAATTTCGGAACCGAATACGTATAGGGGTTCGGATGCTGCAGACAAATTTATTAGCTGCTTACTAATGGAAGAAGAAAAGATAAAAGAAACTTTGAAGAACATTCAGCCAATGACAATAACTCGTGAGCAGGAAGAAAACTTCCAAAAAGCCAAAATTTGTCACATTTGCAAACAAAAGTTAGGAGAAAGCACAAAAGTCAGAGATCATTGTCACGTTAAGGGAGAATACCGTGGTCCAGCCCATAATTTATGCAATCTTAAATATCAATGTAGTAAGAAAATACCAGTAATTATACACAACCTACGTGGATACGATGAACATATTTTAATGTCTGCAATAGGAAAAATCAAGGACCGAAAAATTAATTGTATACCAAATAATATGCAGAGGTATATTTCTTTTTCTTTGGGTTGTCTACAGTTCCTGGATTCTTTACAGTTTCTAAATGCGTCTTTGGACACTTTAACAACTAATCTCCCGAATGAGAAATTTTTGATATTGAAACACTTTATCCAAGATGATGAAAAATTAAAACTGGCTCTTAAAAAAGGTATATATCCTTACTCTTACATGGATAGTTGGGAAAAATTTAAAGAGACAAGTCTTCCAGATAAGATAGCATTTTTTAATGATTTGACTGAAATGGCTATATCCGAAGAGGATTATCTTCATGCAGAAAAAGTCTGGCAGACCTTCGATATACAAAACTTGGGAGAGTATCATGATTTTTACGTTCGCTTAGATATTTTGCTCCTGGCAGATATTTTTGAAAATTTCCGAACTCTTTGCTTAAATTTCTATGGATTAGATTGTTGTCATATGTACACAGCAGCAGGATTATCATGGCAGGCGTGTCTGAAAATGACGGGTGTAAAACTTGAACTTTTAACCGATCCTGACATGCACCTATTTTTCGAAAGAGGAATACGTGGTGGTGTCAGTATGATTACAAAGCGTCATAGCTTGGCAAACAACAAGTACTTAGAGGACTATGATCCATCAAAAACCTCAAAGTACATTATGTACTTCGATGCAAATAATTTGTATGCCTGGGGGATGGTTCAAAAACTACCGATAAGTCATTTTTATTGGTTAAATGAAGAAGAAATTAAAACATTTAATGTGTCAAACATTTCACCTGAATCTGATATAGGCTATGTTTTAGAGGTTGATTTGGAAATCCCAGAAGAAAAACACGATTTCTTCAACGATTATCCGGTTGCACCCGAAAATTTAGCAATAACACCGGATATGATTTCTGAGTATAGTAAAAATCTAGCAAATCAATTTAACAAAAAAGTGACAACTACGGTAAAGTTAACACCAAATTTGTTAACTAAAACAAAGTACATAATTCACTATCGAAATCTGCAACAATACATTTCTCTTGGAGTCAAGTTGACCAAAATTCATAGAATCGCTCAATTTTATCAATCTGCATGGTTAGAACCATACATCAATTTCAATACCGACCAAAGAAAGAAGGCACAAAATTCATTTGAGAAGGACTTTTTCAAACTTTTAAATAACAGTGTATACGGAAAAACTCTTGAATGTTTAAGGTCCCGTGTAGATATTCGTCTTGCTCAAACAGACAAAATAGTTAGGAAGTTGTTAGCATCCCCTGCTTTTTATGCATATACAATTTTTAATGAAAACCTGACTGGTATCCAAATGAAAAAAACTTCAATCACGCTAAATCGCCCAATTTACACCGGTTTCACCGTTTTGGATCTCAGCAAATATTTAATGTACGATTTCCATTATTTTTACATTAAACCAAAGTATGACAACAATGTACAGTTATTGTTTACAGATACCGACTCTCTCTGTTATGAGTTTTCAAATATAACTGACATCTATGAAGATATGGCTACTGATTTCCAATATTATGATACATCAGAATTTCCAACTAGCCATAAAACTCATAATATAGTAAATAAGAAAGTACTGGGGAAAATGAAAGATGAACTTTGTGGTACACCAGCGGTTGAATTCATTGGGCTGCGTGCAAAGATGTACAGTTTATTATCAACAAAAGACCATAAAAAAACTGCTAAAGGTGTTCCAAAATCTACAATAAAACATTGCTTAAAACATCAGAATTATAAAGAATGCCTTTTCGGTAATCAACAAATCAGGGTAAATTCCACTAAAATATCTACAGAAAACCATAAGTTATACACTGTAAGTCAAAGTAAAGTCGCACTTAACCCTTATGATGATAAGCGTTATATACTAGAAGACAAGTTTTCAACGCTAGCGTATGGACACTATTCAATTAATTCAATGTAAAATTTAATGTAATTAATTGTATGAATTTAATTGTGAATATGATAAGTTGTCATGTAATTACTGTAAATATTACTGGAAATATTGTTAATATTGTATAAAAAACAATACAAGTTTGTAAAAGTATTTGAATAAACATGAATTGTTACACAATGGTAGTATTTATTGTGTGAATACATATTTAAAATTTTACTATTATGCATTTTATCCATTACCACCTGGTACCAGTTTATCCCCCAAGTGGAAAGGTAGTGTATAATTGAGACGCTTATTTTTCCCATGTTTTAAAACACGATATGCCAGATTATACCACTCCCCAGATAAAGCCACCTTTGAGAATTGTTACGAAATGATAATATTTATTGTGCAAACAAATAATTAAAATTTTATTATGAATTTTATTCATTGCCAGTTGGTACCAGTTTATCCTCTAAGTGAAAAGATAATTTTTTCCCGATAGCTTAATTCCCTTGTTTGAAAATGATATGCCAGATTATACCACTCCCCAGATATTGCCACCTTTTGAGGATTGTTACGAAATGGTAATATTTATTGTGTAAACAAATATTTAACATTTTATTATGAATTTTATTCATTGCCAGTTGGTACCAGTTTATCCCCTAAGTGACAAATTAATTTTTTCAACTTTCCCGATATCTTAATTCCATGTTTTTTGAAAACAATATGCCAGATTCTACCACTCCCCAGATAATGCCACCTTTTGAGGATTGTTATCTCCTGCCATCTTGATAAAATGTACCACTCATTGATACCAGGATTCCGTGATGATACCACGTGGCATTGACAAACCCGTGCCAGGGCCATTGTGCCATAATCCTCAAGAATCCTGAGCCAAAAGTCTCAATTATACACTACTCATGTATTCTACTTTTCAGACGTTTGCTCCCATTTCGATCTCGACAAATTGATTTATCAAAATAGGAACTTTCCTTTGTTGACATTTTAAACGAAATTTATAATAATGAATAGTAAATTGAAATAGTTTATTGTGTTTATGTTTGCTCTTAGTTCTAAATTTCAAAGTAGTAGCTGTATTGGAATTGAGACATTAAGTTAATCCTCGTATAGTTTCAATGTTTCGTCGACTTTTCATCCCTTAAAAATTCGTTAATCGATATTGGAATGACTTATTTTTTTAACATTTGCCCTTTTAACATTTGCACCAAATATCAGAAATATGACTACATTGTAAGAGGAACATTCGGATATCCTTCGTTTGGAACATTTAACCCTTTTCGACCCCTTAAAGTTGGTTAATCGAGAACGGAATAGCTTACTTTTTCTATGTTTAATCTTTTTTGACATTTGAACCAATTTTCCGAGTTGTGACCAAATGGGAAGTGGGACATTCGAATATCCCTAGTTTGGAACGTTTAACCCCTTTTCGATATCTTAAAGGGGGTTAATCGAGATCGGAATGGCTTAATTTTTCTAAGTTTATCTTTATTGACATTCCTACCAATTTTCAGAGTTGTGGCTGTATGGGAAGTGGGATATTCGAGTTTGGAATGTTTAACCCCTTTTCCACCTCTTAAAGTGGGTTAATCAAGTTCGGAACAGCTTAAATTTTCTATGTTTGTCTTTGTTGATATTTTTACCAATTTTTAGAGTTGTGTTCATATGGGAAGTAGCACATTCGAATATTCCTCGTTTGGTACGTTTAACCCCTTTTCCACCCCTTCATCCACCCGATATCGGAATAGCTTACTTTTTCTAATTTTGTCTTTATTGATATTCACACCAGTTTTCAGAGTTGTGATAATATGAGAAGTAGGACATTCGAATATATCGCTCGTTTGGAACGTTTAACCCCTTTTCGATCTCTTAAAGGGGGTTAATCGAGATCGGAATAGCTTAATTTTTCTATGTTTGCCTATGTCGACATTTGCACCAATTTTCAGTGTTGTGGACATGTGGGCAGTGATACATTCGAATATCCCTCGTTTTTAACGTTTAACCCCTTTTCGACCCCTTAAAGTGGGTTGATCGAGATCGGATTAGCATGCTTTTTCTATGTTTATCTTTATTGATATTCGCACCAATTTTTAGAGTTGTGACGAAATGAGCAGTAGGACATTCGAATGTCCCTCGTTTGGAACGTTTAACTCCTTTTCGACCCCTTAAAGTGGGTTAATCGAGATCGGAATAGCTTACTTTTTCTATTTTTACCATTGTTGACATTTGTGCCGCTTTTCAGAGTTGTGACTATGTGGGAAGTGGGAGAATTAGTGATGAGTGAGTGAGTCAGTGAATGAGGGCTTTGCCTTATATATAGAGAGATTTAATGCACTATACATTAAAGATTTCAAAGACCATTTTTTAGAAATGGCTTTTGAAATGGAATGCAACCGAATCGCATTTGGTGCTTTGTACTTTTATATTAACATTTTGAAAAAAATTTACTCGCCGAAAATATTGTAAATAATAATTAGTATCCGTAAGAAAAAAGTGAACCATTTACAAGTGCAAACAACATCAACACAAAATTTCATAGCTTTTTGCTGTGACGTCAAACTCGTTTAAAAATTCAGGATTATGCACTGCCTCGATGATATTTGAATGACGTTCGCGTTCATTTTTAATAAATAAATTTTGAAACGTAGTTTGCCGCCCATTTTGATGGTAGAAAAGTTTTTAATATCGGCGCTGTGATAATTAATATAAAAATTGATAAGACATAAAAAGGATTTTTTAAAAACTGTTTTTATGAGTTAAATTATTACTATAAATAAAATATTGCTGAGTGATTTAGATTTACATTCATTACTTCTAGTTATTCATAATGTTATTAAATTTAGGGTAACTAAATAAATGGCCCTCAAAAAGTTTGGTGAGCTTTTACTTTATTTCATACTTGTTTAAGTAATTAAAGAAAGGTCAGAACTATTAATTGAAATCTGGCGTCAGAAATAATAAAAAAAGAAAGTTAAAAAAGTTACTAAAGTTGACAAGTCCAAATTAAAAATCCAATAAAATAACTTACTTTTCAATTTTTTCAACATTCTTTTGAAAAGTGAGTTTAATTTCTATTGCGTTAATTGCATCATATGGCATTCATTAATTTAATAATCAGAAGCATTTCAGAATTTTTGTTTAATTAATCGGTATTTTAATTAATTTTGGTTCATTAATCTGAGCATAAGTTAAAAAATATATTAGGATACTGATGATATTTAAGATTTCGTTTACAGAACAACCCCACTTTAAATAAAAAAGACAGAAACAAATTAATAAATTTTTTCACACGCACCGAGTGTGTCATTGTTTTCTTAAGGAACTATAGGGTTTTGATAAATTTGAATTATTGTTTTTACTATACATATATTCATGAAGTGTTCTTTTGTATTATTTGTTTTTATTAAACTTGTTTAATAAACCAACATTCATTAAATAAAACCATTAAATTGAACTTTGCAAAATAGTAGAGTAAGAAGTGAATACATTTTTTGTTATAGAATGTGCTTCACAAAAACCTGTAAATTTAAAATTGAATAACTCAGAAAAAGTAATCGCTATAAAATTTAACCAAAGGTTTCACCACAATTATTAAATTTAACCACAGCTGTAAAAACCGGATACAGAAATTTCAAAATTAGTTACAAATGTTGTCAATAGGTGGCACTTCACTCTCTGAATCATTGTTTTGGTATCAAAGCGAAGTCAGTGCTCTGAATCACAGTTTTGGTATTAAAGCGGAGAGTTTTAGCCCGTTGAACGTTTTGTGTTTAACAATGGAACCACGCTTAGCAGCATTATTTATAGGGATCTTGTGACAATAGCCTACAATTTCACCTGATAGAATTTTTCACCTTTTCATCTAATATTCCACTTCTCAACGTTACGTACTTAATAAACCTTCTCTCAACCAAATTCTTCCATTATACACCATTGCGATAAAATTAGCACTAGTCCACTCACATAAGTATATATACCAACCATCGTGAATGAGATCTTCCACTCAACACTAATCTGAATACCCAATCAACCGTCCACCCCTATTCCATCAGCCAAAGCAGTGTTCATCCATCCAAATTCGCAAACGAACCATAATACACATCACAGGATTGTCCGTATTCTTGGTCCAAGACGTATTCTTATCATTTAGGCGAGGTCTTATTTCAAGCTAAAGCGGTACCATTACGTCACACGGGGCAATTGTGATTGGTCAAGCCAGACGCAGTTAGAAAATTGACCAATCGCATACCTCGTTTTTCCTCAGATGAAATCGCGAATCTGCATCATTTTCAAGTGAGCAAAGCCGATGTAAATAATATTTATAGCCGTGTTCTTGGGCAATGTACAGCCATAGAGCCCTACGGCCGAATCGACCCCTAATCCTTTTGACCGTTCGCTCGGTGGACAAATAATCTGCTGGACTAACGCTCATTTTGCCTTCCAACCGGCTCACTGCGCTCCCTAACCCACCCCCTCTTTGCTGATCTATCGGGGATTAGTTTTCCTTGGGCAACGTCAGTGTAATGGCGTTCGGATTAAAATAACAATGCGGAATTAACTGTTCATTGTAATCTCCTTCGGTCCAGGTGTCGGGGAAGGTGGTGTTGGCTTAGCAGTGTTGATGTTTAATTTTAAGAGGGGGGGGGGGCGTTGGTAGATGCTGATAATTTGTTACTCTCTCATGATGGGTTTTGTTGTTGAAAGGTTTCGGAATGGGGCAATTACCATTGTGGTTTGGATATCTAATTTAGGTAATATTATTATAAATAATCTGTATTTTGGTAATTGAGAAAAGCTATAACTATTATGCTTAATGATAGTAATCTGCGTGTATTTGAAGCCGTGTGCCTTTTAATATATTTCGAAAGTTTATATGTTTTGATGAAGTTAATCTTATTGTATAAAATGCACTTGAAGGCGATTCAGACATAAATGCTTTGGTTATGATTTCATTTTTCGTGATTAACTCTAAATTTTACGTGTTAGTAAAGTTAAAGTTTTCTTAATCCTTATTCCTGATAACTAGAATCTTTAATGATTACTAAACGTAATAAAAATTTATTTTTATTGACTCAGATACTAATTTATTGGACTAATATAAAATAGTATTCAAAATGTCTCCAACAGTCGTAAATTTATAATGCTATCTCAAGCGAAGATACTGCTATAATTTTGTAGGTTTATAGTTCGTTTTGATAATTGTACTGTAAAGTGAATATAATAATAATTGATTTGATTTTCCCTAAATTTGATTCCTATTTAAGTTATTTTGAAAGATAATGTGATTAAAGAGATTGTTAGACTTAACTTTTAAAAATTATTTGACGATAGTAAAACTACCAAGAAAAAATAAATAAAATAACATTGGAATTGGTTGTTGAAAGAAAATGGTGATGGAAACATTCCTTAAACAACTCTTAAAAAGCTGAGTTAATAAAACATACGAGAAGAAATGAACAAGAATTGACTTTGGGAATAACATTTTATCTGTTTATAGTTACTTGATTATTAAAATATTTAATAATCAAATTAGCGATTCAATTCAATTCAAAGGGGATTTGGATGAATAAAGGAGATTGGCATGGTTCAAGACGTTAAACTGCTTAACAGTAAAATTCAAACGTCAATATTAATTGATTTAAATGACATATAATCGAAGAACTTTATTATTTAATGTTTATCTTATTTTATGTGTTGTCTGGATAGGCATGTGCCCTTTGACATTCATTGACCCTTAATGTTTAATAAAGTTTTTCTTCTTCTAAAATCATTAAAATATGAAACGAAGGAGTTTGTGTTGCAAAAAAAAAAAAAAAAAAAAAAAAAAAAAATCAATATAAAACTAATTTCATGGGAAACAATATTAAAACAAGAATTCTGTTCTTTCACTATAGAAAACAACAACAAAATACGCATTTTTAGTTGGTATTCTAATGAAACTCATTAATAATTTATTTTTAATAATATTTAATTTATAAGATAATTTTTTGAAACTTAAGTGGTAAAATTAAAACTTCAATATATAAGGAGTCCCTGAGGGAGAAAAATGTAATTTCTTATACCAATGTTTATAAAAATGGTTCTATTTTATCGGAAGACTATAAGATAACAAATTCCATAGTTTATGAAATATTTAAATTTTTTTTTTTATACTTTTCAACTAGATAACATATTGTCATTCGAGGAGTTAAAACAAAAAATCCAAACTTTCAATACGCATTTTCATTCTTTCATTTGCTATTGCTCAGAATAGAACAAATGAAAATGATTATTAGAAATTACAAAAATACTCGTTGAAAAAGTTCAGTTTTGCATAATTGAATAGTTAAAAAAATCCTAAAGAATGAAGGATTCTGAAAATGAAATTAGAAGCACTGCTTAATATGCTCTCTTGTTAGCTCTACAAATACGTGATATCTTTTCGAAAGTACCGGAATAAGAAATTCTCCTTTTTTTCCCCATTTCTACATTTTTTACCCTTAGAGTGCTAACTGATTGTTATACCTTAACGATCTGTATCATTTCATCGCAAATATTTGCGAAGTTGTTTTTTCTAATTTCTTCTATTCACTTGTGTGTTTGAATGTAATTTGATTTGCTTATAACTTTTTATGATTTCTCAACGTTTCTTTTTAAAATCATGGCAAACAAATGCTATTTGTAGAATACTTTTCCATTGCAGTTTAATCTTTATTAAACCTTTTTTCATTTTGTAAGCTCTCTGAATAAAAATTATCTTTCTTCGAACTAAACAAGTAAACTACATGTTTTATGATTAGTAGGTACTCTAAAAAACACTGTAATTAATTTGTGTATAATTGATTTGTGATGTTTTTATAGAAAACAAAAAATAGGATGGAAAAATTTATTAAATTCCGAGTATCATACATCAGATAAGAAATGTCACTATTTCTTTTACCTATAATTGAATAAGTATTAATGGTTACTAATTAATTCATTAATTTTGTTTATTTTTTCAATTCTTATATTGTGCTCTCTGTCAATAAGATAAAACCTAATATATACTACTAATTTTTTTTTTTTTTAAGATGTTTTGAAATTTCAGAATTGCGGTACATTTTTATTCATTCTTTAATATTGTAATTATCACTAGAAGGTTTCAAAACACAAATCATTGTAAAAAATCTTAATTATAAAGTACTGAAATTACAGGTGCTTTAAGGTGGGGTCCAGTACCGAAATTTCGTCAAAAATTGCAAATTTTTTCTTCCGGTGATTAGAACGATACGAAATTACCTGTTATTTAAGCTTCACTAATGGGCGTAGCGCATTGAAATGTCGGCTTAAAGTGCGTTTTTCGACCACTAGTATTTTTCACAGATGTTGCAAATTCAAATCGATGCATCTCCAGAACCATTTACAATTGTCTATTCAAATTTTTGGTGCATTCAATTTATAGTTTTAAACATTTTTCCTTCACAGAATTGTATTTTTTAAATTATAACATTTAGCGTAAAAGATAAAATATTGAAATTTTTGCTTTTTTTATGTTAACTTAGAGATTTTTTTCTTTTAATTTTTTTTTCTAATTCACTTATCAAAGTTCTGTGGATGCAATATTTTCTGTATGTAATTACGCATTACAGAAAGCTTTTACTTTTCAAAAAAATATTTTTTTTTTTTTTTTTTTTTTTTTTACCAATTTACGCAAACATCAATTATTTTGGATTTCTCTTGATTTTTAATTTTTTAAAAATAAATAAATACAATATTTAAAAAAAAAATATGTCGAAGGCATATAAGTAGCATCTCATGCATATGATGAATTTTTGGCATAAAAATGTTTATAAATAAAGATTTTTCTATTTCGAGTACCGAATCCCTTTAAAATGTATTAAAACTTTAGATATCAATTGTTTTAAAATTTGAAAAAATATTTAATTTAACAGGCAATTTAGCAGCAATTTTTTTCTATAAACTTTTACACTTTAAATGAATTGCATTTTACTGTCTTTAATGAATCAATATATACAAGTGAAAAAAAAAAGTAACGGCAATCTTTTATTTAGGTCCTAAATATACATTGAAAATTGAAAAGTTTGATAAAAATATTTTTTTTTTGCTCTAAACTATTCTTGAATTCGGTAGCATTAAATTTTACTATGTTCTTTATGATGTTCAAAATATTTTTTAAAGTATGCTTTGCTAATTTTTACAAAGAAACACAGTGTGATGTCACGATGCGAACTCCATTTCATTACTAATTGAATTATATAACTTTTCTAGGTGTGGCAACACGAAAATCTGTTTTTGTTTCAGTTTCAGTTCGTGTTTGTTTTTTGTGTGAAATAAAGTAGAGCCGTTAAGTTTACGTTTGAGTTAGCTTTATTATTTAATATAAATATTTCAGAACTAGGTGAGCCTTGGGTTCTAGTTGAAAAGATAAATTAACCTGGGTCAAAATTGACGTGTTTCTGCAGTGTAGAAAGTTCGTAGCTATTTTATAGAAGAGCAGTTCTTCACATCTGGCGTCCTCGACAGGGCTGGTAAGCGTCATTATGTTTAAATCTGTTAAAGGCTTTAAAAAGGAAGACTTAATTTACTTGTGCCAAGAGATTAACGAGGACTTACCGTTGAAAGTTACCATATCTACACTGAAAGATGTTATTCTAAACAGTAAATGCTATACAGAATATCCGGACTTTGTTTCAGCCGTGTTAGCCACAACTGTTTCTGAAAGGCAGGAAAAGGAAGAAGAGGCTAAAATTCAAGAAGAGAAAGAAAGAAAACTTGAAGAAGAGAGAAAGCGTCAAGACGAAGAGAAAAATCGCCAAGACGAAGAGAGAAAGCGCCAAGACGAGGAGAGAAAGCGCCAAGTCGAAGAGAGAGAACGACAAAGACAACATGAGTTGGAATTAGGGATGAGCTTAACAGTTATTGTTAAATAACTGCAGTTACATTAAATTATCAGGAAATAACGAAATATTATAACCGTTATCAGTTATTTTTAAAGTAAAAGGTAAATAAAAATAAGTACATGGAATAAATAAAACATAGCTGTTTTTCTTCAACATTCTCTTTAGATATCAGTTAATCGATTTTAAATTAGAACATCTTTCAACATAAATTTGTAAAAATATCAAAATAAAAGAAACCATTTATAGTTTTGAGGTTATTTTATAAGAACAAATATTTTATAAGAACAAATTTTTGTACGTGACAACAGCGCTATTTAAAGGGATGAGGTGGAGGCTGCATAGTAAGTAAAGCTATATATGCTACGGTTTCATCTAACTAACAAACACAAATACAAAAATGACGACCAACTACAGGCACAAGGCCCATCAAGGTTGATCCAGTTTAACTTTTCTGAATAACCCCCAGCATAGATCCAGCTGTCTTTTAAAACTGTTGACTCCAGAACAATTTACAATGATGTCCGGTAGCTTGTTTCACTCATCAACCACTCCATTGTAAAAATAGTTTCATATTCTCCAAGTTCAGATGCTATTTAAAAAGCTTAAATATTCATGACCTCTTGTCTGGTTCCCTGTATTGAATTCTATTTCCTTGAAATCACTCGGTTTGATAAATTTAAACGAAGTCTAAAGTTCAACAACAATTAATGCAGCTTTTTATTCCAATTTCCAGTACTGTTCTAAGCCAATTTAATTGAGCTTATTAAAGATTTTTTTTAAAACAACGTTTAAATAAATGTTTGGTTGTTAATAAAATTTTAGAGCTGCATTAAAGACGCATACACTTTAAAAAACATATCGAAGAAAAATAATTATTAAAAATCCAATATTAAAGCAATGAATAGTGTGCAAACTTAAAGTAAATAATTTTAAAATAAATTGTGCCGTCACGACCACATATATGTATACATAAATTCATGAAATAAAAATTTATCAACAAAAATTATAAATTTAAGTTACAATATTAAACCCGAATAAAAATATTTTTAATAAAAATTTGAAGTAAAATTCAAATATTATAACATTAATTAAACTAAAAAAAATGAATGTCATGTTTATTTAAGAAATTCAATTCATAGTTAATCAAGAAACGCAATTTTAAAAATAATAAATTCCTTTTAATAAGTTCAAATTCAAGAATGATCATAAAAAAATTAAAAACCTCTCAGGTAATGCGTTAAATATAAAATATAAACACATTTTTGTTCAATATTAAAACTTATTTAGCTACGCTCCAAATTTACTACACAATCTTTTGATTATAACGATTTGAAATTAGAAGATTGCTTTACAAGGAAAAGAACATAATTTATTTTCCATCAAAAGGGAAAAACTCAAATCCTGCGCACTCTTTATTTTTTATATGTAGTATAATTTTCTTATTCCAAAACAATAACGAAAGAATTTCTTACCTCCAACCAATACGAAAGAAACACAGCGAGTCTTTAAAAGTCTCATAAGAAGACTGAAATGAAATGCGAACGAACGTTCAAAACCACTCCCACCAAAGGAATTCTTGTAACATAAATAAAAGAGAATTCCGCAAAAACACGCATGCATTTCTTCCTAAATCCCTAATTCTAATCCCCCATCTCTGTCATTTAAACCCAAAGAATGTTGCGTCAGATACTTCCCCCCCCACCCCACGCACATTCCTCTTCACCCCACCACTCATAATGTGCATCCAAATAAAACTGAAACATCTATTCTGAAACCGAGATATAAACTCTAACAAGAAATTGATGCAGAATTCGAATTAATTTGAATAAACATAATTAAAATAAAATATTTGAAAATCATAATGAACTGTAAAAAAAAAATCGAAACGAAATTTAAAATACCATCTTGAAAAGCAGCGCTAACAAAGAATGGTCCAAAAGTTATTCCAATACAAAAACTTCCGTCAATATCTTATAACAGTTATATCTACTTTTATTGAAAATTATATCAGTATCAACTGATACCAATCGGACAAGTTATTTCGATGGATACAGTTAGTTATTCCAGGAATAACGACCAGGATCCTAATATCAGAATCACGATAAAAAAATATATTTTTCCAATCACCGTTATTAGAAAAATATATTTTTATTTCGTGATTCTGATATTATGATCTTCAATAACAGAAATATATGGACGTACTAACGCCATCTATTGCATTTATAATAAATGAATAACTGTTACTTAGAAAATTAGGTAACTGTTAGTTCGCGTGAGTTTAAGTATCAATAACTTTTAACTGTTATTAAAATATGGCTCATCCCTAGTTGGAATTAGCAAGATTAAATTCCCTGAAAGCTTTAGATGCTCAAGAAGATGATCAATCTACAGAATCAGGTAGTGTAGAAAAGAAATTTCACTTACCTAAGTTAGAATTACGTCCTTTTTCGGGAGATATAAAAGACTGGTTGCCATTTTGGAGCCAGTTCGAACATGTTCATAATGATATAGATATAGCACCAGAAAATAAATTTCAGTATTTAGTGCAAGCAACCGTTAGCGGATCGCGCGCTCGGGAGGTAGTGGAAAGTTTTCCGCCGGCGCCAACTACGCCAAAGCTGTAGAATCTTTAAAATCGCGTTTTGGACGAACTGATTTACTAGTGGAATTCTATGTACGCGAGTTTTAAAATTGGTCTTGGAAAACGCTTCGCAAAGTTCTACTGTTAATATATGTGCTCTGTATGACCATTTGGAGTCTCAGATCAGGGCATTAGAGACACTTGGCCTAACAACGGATAAAAGTGCTGCTTTACTTCATCCTTTGGTTGAGTCATGCTTACCGGAAGACACACTAAGAGTATGGCAAAGACAAAGAAGTCCTGATTTCAGCCATATTAGGGAACCTCAAGAAAGGCTTAGTAGCTTACTAACATTTTTAAAATCTGACGTAGAATCAGAGGAAAGGATTTATTTGGCGATGCAGGGTTTCGGCTTGAACAAAAAGAAAGACAGTAATGGGTTTAGAAATAAGAAATTTGAAACAAGAGTGAAACAGAATAAAACACCCACAGCCTCCGGTTTTTTTAACAATCCTCATACTCAAGAAACCAGAAAGTCGTGTGTATTTTGTGAGAAAACTCATTCCAGCTCAGACTGTTTTTCTGCACAAAGGATGAGTTTACCTGAAAGACAAAAGATTTTAAGGGAGAAAAATTGTTGTTTTGTCTGTCTGGCTCCCGGTCACCCCGTCCGAAAGTGCCGTTCATTTTTGAGATGCGTAATTTGCGGGAAGAAGCATGTTCCCTTAATGTGCGAAACAAACGAGTCAAGGAAAAGTGATTTCAAAATGACAGAAGAAGCTGAAGTTGTCAACGAGGTCAACATGTCTAACCTGAGTGTGGGTCCTAAAGTGTTTTTACAGACTCTAAAGTGCAAGCTCATATCGGATAAGAAAGACATTGTCGTGCGAATTGTTCTGGACACCGGCTCACAAAAGTCTTATATTGTAAAGAGTCTTGCTGAAGAAATGGAATATGCACATGTAAGGAAAGAAACTCTAGTACATTCACTGTTTGGCGGGATTAAATCCAAAGAATTTGTGCATACATGTTACAGAATTAGATTGAAAAATATTAAGAACAATTTTGCGTGCAACTTTGAGGCATTGGATCAAGAAACTATATGTAATGATGTATCACCTGTGAATTCAGGGCCTTGGTTAAAAGAGCTTCAAGAAATGAATATAACATTAAGTGATGTTGGAGAAAAGGCATTTCCAGTGCAAGTACTTATAGAAGCTGATCTTTTTGGAAAGATTTTAACCGGTCAGCGTAGGGTCCTATCAAGCGGATTAGTGGCCATCGAAACTTTGCTTGGATGGACTTTGTTAGGGAAAGTTCCTGAAAGTGAAGTAACGTCAAGCAATGCCATGTTGGTGACATCACTTTTCGTTAAAGAATTTGACATTTCAGATTTCTGGAAGCTGGATTCTATTGGGATCAAGGATCCTATTGAGAAGCTCTCTAAGAAAGAGCAAGAAGATTTGACTGCTGAAAATTTTCTTCGAACAGTTAGGTATAACAAAGATAATCGCTATGAAGTTCATTTGCCTTGGTTGGATGATTCTGTACCTTTACCGAACACTTTTGAACAAGCTAAAAAAAGATTAGACACCACAACCAAGAAATTTTTTCAGGAAAATTTGTACGACAACTACGAAGGCATATTTTTAGAATGGCTACGTGAAGGAATTATCGAAGAAGTACCAACTAAAGATAAAGATTTGCCTGCAAATTACCTACCTCATAGGCCTGTTATCAAAGTTAGTAAGACAACTCCAATTCGCCCGGTTTTTCATGCATCTGCTCGAATAAAGGGACATCCGTCACTAAATGACTCCTTACATAGCGGGCCAAACTTGATTGAGTTGATTCCTGATATTTGGCTGCGGTTTCGAGAAAAGAAGATTGGCGTAATCGCAGATATAAAGAAAGCCTTTTTGCAAATTGGCCTCTATAGAGAAGACCGTGACTTTTTGAGATTTCTATGGTGGACAAATAAAGCTTGTGAAGACTACAGATTTTTTCGTCATGCAAGAGTAGGTTTCGGCGTTCACAGCAGTCCATTTCTATTAGGAGCTGTATTGAAGTACCATCTCGAACAGAATGCTGATATTGATCCTTTTGTAACTGGATGCCTTTTGAAGAGCTTTTATGTGGATAATCTTGTAACCAGTGTCCACAATGAATTAGATTTGCAGCGATTAATGAGTACTTCTAATGAGTTAATGAAGAAAGGTGGTTTTATTCTGCGGGATTGGGAGTCTTCATCTTCACTAACAGAAGATGGAGGATCTAATACAGTGGATCTTCTAGGCCTTCAATGTAATAAAACTAAAGACTGTTTTTCGTTAAATATCAACTGGCTGAAAGAAGTAAATGTCGAAAACATCACCAAACGTACTATATTATCTGTTACTCACAAAGTGTTTGACCCTTTTGGTTTTGCCTCACCTGTAATGCTTTGTCCCAAGATTATGCTACAAAAACCCTGGAAATTATCGTTGGAATGGGACGAAGAAATCACTGGACCCCTTCGACAAGAATTTTTACAATGGTTTAGGGAACTAAAAGAATTGGAGAACATTAACATTCCTCGCTGGATCAAAGTTACTTCAGAAAATATGAAGGCCTTCTCCATTCATAAATTTTGCGACGCAAGTAAAGATGCATATGCCGCCGTTACGTATCTTGTACAAAAGGGAGAAAGTGAAATGGTGCATTTTTTAGCCTCAAGATTTCGAATATCTCCTCTAAAAGTTGCGACAATTCCAAGGTTGGAGCTGCTTGCTGCATTGGTGGGAGCAAGATTAACGAAATCAGTGTTAGATGCTCTTGGATGGACGGATATTAGATGTTTTTATTGGAGTGATTCTACTACCGTTCTTACTTGGATCACTAAAGATGAAAACTGGTCTATTTTCGTGAATAACAGAGTTAAAGAAATACGGAATATCAGCCAAGCATCTTCTTGGCGTCATATTTCTGGATTTGACAATCCTGCAGATTTGCCCTCCCGAGGATGCAAAGCAAGTACTTTAATGAAAACCAAATGTTGGTGGGAAGGGCCAGAATGGCTTAGTTCATTTGAAGACTGAGACCGCATCTGCAACGATAATACTATTCATCCAATTAGATGGAAGTTTAATCTCCCTCACCCTGGTGGGGGTGGATGGTGGGAGAGGCTAATTGGTATTCTAAAAAGTCTTTTGAGAAGAATACTTGGAAGAGCAAGTTTGACTTATGAAGAATTGGTGACTGTTATTTGTGATTGCGAATCTGTTATCAACTCACGCCTTTTGACTTACATCGACGAATGTGACTCGGAATTTGTTTCACTTACCCCTGCCATGTTTCTTCGGGATATCAAGCTCTCTGGTGTTCCAGACTGTGATGCTGCTAATCATAAAAGTCTTAACCATCGCATCAAATACAGGCTAGCTTTGCAGAAAGACATTAGAAAAAGGTTCAGGTCCGAATATCTTGGATCTTTGATGGTCAGAAAAAACTAAAACTTCGAAGATTGCTCCCGAGGATATTGTTCTCATAAAAAGTGACAACGCTAATCGAATCGACTGGCCACTGGGAAAAGTGATAGAAATGCTGCCAGGGAAAGATGGCGTGTGTCGACTCATCAAACTTAGAACTTCGCGTGGAGAAATTCTGCGTCCGATTCAGCGCGTCTTCCCTTTAGAGATTTCTTCCAGCGAATCGCCTTTTCCAATGGATAAAAACGCACTATCTACGAAAGTTGCCTCTATGAAGGATGACATTCCTAAGTGTTCTGATGATAACTCCATCGACTCTGCAATTGTTCAAACTAAGTCAAGGCTAGGTCGAACTGTAAAAATTCCCGAAAGGTTGGATCTCTAATAAAGTTGTTGAGTTGTGGAACTCCCACTACTCAAGGTGGGAGAATGTGATGTCACGATGCGAACTCCATTCCATTATTTAAATTGAATTATATAACTTTTCTAGGTGTGGCAACACGAAAATCTGTTTTTGTTTCAGTTTCAGTTCGTGTTTGTTTTTTGTGTGAAATAAAGTAGAGCCGTTAAGTTTACGTCTGAGTTAGCTCTATTATTTATATAAATATTTCTAGGTGTGGCAACACGAAAATCTGTTTTTGTTTCAGTTTCAGTTCGTGTTTGTTTTTTGTGTGAAATAAAGTAGAGCCGTTAAGTTTACGTCTGAGTTAGCTCTATTATTTATATAAATATTTCAGAACTAGGTGAGCCTTGGGTTCTAGTTGAAAAGATAAATTAATCTGGGTCAAAATTGACGTGTTTCTGCAGTGTAGAAAGTTCGTAGCTATTATCGTTCGTTTTATAGAAGAGCAGTTCTTCACACACAGAGCTAAAAGAGCACTTCGGCAAACTTTAAACTTGATTTGTGATTAACTAGTTTTTGTTAATGTAAGACTTTTTTTTAATCAGAGAAAAACAACTAAAAATTTTTCAAAAGAATTGGAAGTGTATAATATGCAGATAAGGAACCTACTATAGGATAAAATAAATCCACTTCATCATTAAATTTTTTAATTAATTTTTAATTTAATATTTTTCATAAGGAGTGTCAAACTAAAATACTTTTAAAAATCTCAACACTCCAAAAACAAGTTCCAAGTTCCAATCATTTTATGCAAAGAAAAAAAAAAGGAAAATGTAATTTTACAAATTTTATTATATTTTAAAGTTTTACAAAATTATTATTTCTATAATGAAATTTTTTATAAAATAACCACAGCTATTGATGATATTTCTAGAATATAGTACGTGCAGTGCTTCTTCTGGGTATTAAGAAATACAAATATAAAAGGAAGATCCATTACAGGCACAATTATCCCCTAGGTATTTAACAGCTCCTCTTACTAATGCTTCAATGCAGATTCAGTGGTCGCTAAAAACTATTTACTATAAAACAAGTTAACAGATGGAAAAACTAAAATACTATAAAGTAAGAGAAAAACTTTACGTTATTAATTGGAATTCACATGATACGTGATATGCAATGAAGGGTAATAGAAGAATTACATTGAGATCAAAACATCTTGGTTGATTTTTTGGGTATCTTTCATGTTCCAGTTAAAACTTGAGTTAAAACGTGATATTTAAAATATGATACGTACATTCAAACAAGATAACTCCTTAAAAGATCGTACTAAGTTGCTGAAATTTGGCATACAAAACAGTAGTGCTTATAGGGCAGAACAATAATGTGCTTCATCAATATCGCAGATGCAGCCTTTGAAAAATGTAAAATTTCCGGAAATGCACAAAAAAAGCTGCAAAATTTCTGATAAAAATTGTTCTGATAACGTCCTTTAGTTGTTTTCAATACCACCACCTAAATATCACAATAGTTAACTTCTTTATGCAGCAATGAAAACAGAAAGGTTGCGTTTGCGTGGATCGAAACAAGTAATAATATAACCAATAAAAACAAAGTTTTTAATACAAATTCTGTATATGCATTGTCAATTATTATATTCATTAACACAGAGCTGATTCTGTAAACAGCATGTGCTTGCTGTTAACATCTAATTTTAAATATCAAAAACATTTATATTAACGAAATGTGTGGCAAAGTGCGTTTCAAAATTTATTTATTAAAAATGAACTTATAACTCACATCCATATATATTTAATTTATACTGATTAAAAAAGTTTTATTATTTATTTATTAAAAAAAAAAAAAAAAAAATGGTAACAGGAGAAGATTTTCAATAATGGTCGGTTCAATGCTATTTTAACACGATTGGATGACGTATTATTATTCCTTTATTAGTATTCCGTAAAAAAAACCTTTTAGTGACAGTAACATCCCCAAAATTTCATAGAATGCATTGTCATCGACATCGAATCTCTGCGCCAAGTTTTAGCTAGATTGGATGACGGCAAGGGGACTAATTAGGCGTCCGCAATACCAAAAAGCTCTTCAGTTTTAATTTTATTTTTTGTCATCAAAGAATATATTTTTATTTAAAAAAAACTTATTTAATTTTTTTTTATTAAGTTTATATAAAGACTATCTCCATCTATCTACCACTTACCAGATCGACTTTCTCATATATAATTAGCCCCTAAAATTGTTGCCAACCTCGTCGATGTGTAATTTTGTGTTATTTTATTGTGTTTAAAAAATATTACCATTTTCTATCCATATTATTCACTTATCTATTCTTGAATGAGAAAATTCGGAATACCTTCCGACTCTATCTTTTTCTTAAATACTCATTCAAAAGCATTCTGTACTAGTTTTTCAGTGATTTTATCAATAATGCTTGATAAAGTCATTGAAAATATATATTTCAATGGTGATACTGAATTTACTGTCATTAAAACAACATTTTCTGTCTTTTTATTAACTTTTGTCATATATTCCGCTTATTTCCATGGATGCAAACAATTTATGTTTCTTATTTCATTTGTCAGATGTATTTTTATAAACTCAATTTATTTTCAAAAGAAATCAGAATAAAATGTTAAAATCCCGAAAAAAAGTATTTTTATTTAAGTAGTTTCACTTTCATTCTCAATTTCATTCATAACAATATTCTAAATAATAAAAACAACATCCAAGAATACATGACAATTTGAGAAACGTACTAATTCAATTAAGAAACCTTATTCGATATTCCATTCCAAATGCCTTAATTAAAATCCTCCAATGCATTGATTCTGATATTACTCTTAGAATATTTATTAAAAGACGCAAGAACAAAAAAAGGAGAAATCAATACTTAATAATAAAATACCTTAAAGGGAAAAATCCTCAATTGAAAAGGATTATTAATTTAAACTTCATCTCACGATAAAAAGAATTCGAAGTTCTTCGAACAATACGTTCTCCGTCTAAAACGGCCAATTACAGAATAATGAAGTGAGCTTTAGATCGAATTGGTCATCGAATATTAGAAAAGAGGAATTTAGGAAGGAAATCGGAAGTATTCTTGAATAGACCTGTGTTAATTAGGGCATAATTAAAAGGGTATTTTTCTAAATTTCTCGGAATTATCGAAAAGTTCCATCAGTCAATTTCCTTTTTCATGGCATTGGAAGAAGAGATAGATAAATTAGAATACGGGGTATTGTTTTCGTTTGTGGTTGAATTTAGATTGGTTCCTTTTTAAAAAAGAAATGGCGATCCTCTAAATGAAAAGGTGATTTAGACGGTGGAACGTGGAAAATATAAATGATGGGTTAGAATCAATTCGAATTCTATTCGAATGTATTTTCTTTCTTTATATTGAGATTTCTTTCTCTTAACTTAAGAGGCCCATTACCGAAATTTTGTCAAAAATCACATTTTTTTTTTTAATTTTAAAAATAGCTCACACTTTCTTGAAGAGATGATGAATGATGTTTTTATTTTATTTCTCCGATGATTAGAATGCCACGAAATTACCTGTTATTTAAACATCACTAATTGGGGTAACGCCTTGAAGCATATGCTTAAAGTGCGTTTTTCGGGCACTAGTGTTTTTCACAGATGTTGCAAATACATATATACATATCCAGAATTCAAATTTTTATAGCATTTAATTTATGTAGTTTTAAACATTTTGTTTTCATAGAATTTTATTTTTTAAATTCTGTTTTAAACGATGACATTTAGCGTAAAAGATAACATAAAAAAAAAAAAAAAAAAAAAAAAAAAAATCGAAAATTTTAATATTTTATTTTGAGAATTTTTTCTAGTGCCGACAAAATTTTCTTTATGTAATTATGTATTACAGAAAGCTTTCGATTTATTTGAAAATAAAACATATATGGACGAAGGTATATATATATTCGCAAACATCAATTATTATGGATCTTTCTTGGTTTTTAATTTTTTTAAAAATAAATCACAATATTTAAAAAAACATTACATCAAAGACATAAATAGTATCTCATACGTAAGATAAATTTTTGACATAAAAATATTTATAAATAAAGTTTATTTTTAATTTTTGGTACCGGACCCCTTGCAACTTCTGCACTTTAAACATATAGTACAATACTAGAAAATTGTCAAAATTGTACTGTAGGCAGAAAAAATCCGAATATAGTTTATATTTTTCGGTTTAAAAAGTTACAGAATACATTTAATTACATTAATCTATTCTGCTATTGTGTGTAAGTAAACCACTTATGGATTATTTTCAAAATTACTTTTGCAACAAATCTGAAAACTTTAATAAAAAACATATAATATCTACTCAAAACAAAATAGCAACCTCTGACTGTGGAAGTATCCGTACGTTTCTTTATCTTCATATAATTCCAATTGTTATTTTAAATGTATCACAATTTGAAAATTTCAAATAAAATAAATTAATTAAAATATTTCGATATTTGTTTATGGGCATATTTCGGCTTAGTATTGTTGCGTGGATGGGTTCGAAAGACTTGAAGGCAAAGAAGATCAAAACTTGCAGAAATTTATTCCGATATAACTCCAGAACTTCTCGTTCTAGTAGACTCAATACAGCTCTTCACACAACAATAGAGCACAAAACAGCAGTTAAAAACTTGATACACAACTGCTACAAATCACCGCAAAAGACAATGCAATACAGTTCGCTTTTAGAACTACTCTAAATGCTCACTGAGTGACAGCCAACTCAGTAACTCCAGTCAACTAACTGATTCAACTAACTCGATCACACTCTCACTCGGTCTTATATAGGGAGATGATCTTCGTGAATCTTCTAGAGATAGAAATTTGGAGGACTTTCCAGATCGTAGTTGAAAAGCTCTATACATGAACATTTGGACCGAAAATGTCGCCAAATGGTCGCCAAATTTGGCGACAAAAATTAGTCACCAAAACCGTCGCCAACATGGCTCTATTGCGCCAACTTGGCGAGATTGCCACTACCATAATGTTAAATGACCTGATCTTTGTAAAACTCGCTTCCCAGCATTATCTCTGTAAAACTCGTTTTCAAGTATTAAGGGTCACATTACAGGAAAGCAAAGTATTGCACTGCCTTATGCGAAATGTACATAAATTTATCTTTTAACATAATTAATGCTACGAAATATTTACAAATATACAGAAATTCGTAACAGTATAATAAAGTTAAACATATGTATCAACTTTCCATATTTTTTGTTTAAATTTCCTTACAGACTAAGTATTTCTTAACAAAATATATGGAATAAGTTGTTAATAAAACTCAAAGGGGCACATGTATAATGCTCAAGAACATTTAGAAACGATATAATGTAGCTTATTATTTATAAATTTCTTTTTCAACTACGGGGGGCTAATAAATGTTACAGTCATATTGTTTTCGGCCATTTGTTACCTAACTTGTCTGCAAAGCGTGGAAAAACTACTGCTGAGATTACTTTTGAATGAATGTAGTTAGAAAACAAGTGTTTACTTATACTAACGCGTATGTAGTGATATGTCATGTGCGAGTGACTGTAGCATATGGTTGGTTGGCTGTTTTCAGATTATCTGACGCCGTCAGCAAAACGAGGGCTATAATGCGCCGAAACAGTAGCCATTTGACAAGCCAACATACATTTACAAACACCCATATCTGGGTTGGGACTCGAATCCGCAACCTCGTGGTCTAGAAGCTAGCACGCTAACCACTATACCGTTTGGTCGGCGACTGTAGCATATGATGGTGGCGAAATTCGGGAGTTATCGATCCTATTTCAGCTTGGGCGTGGAACATCGCACAACTTTCAATTCCACTTAATACTGGTCACTGCATTTAAAATTGCCATGGATTAGTGTAATTTAACGTTTTCATATTTTCACTAATTAAAAAAATTGCCTGTTTAACGATATTTTTGGCGATAATAACTACATTGGCAAAAATATATATTTATGAGGATTGGTTTCACGGGGGCTGTATTTCCTGTGGATGGTATTATGGATTTTCGTGAAAGAAGTTGGGGCAAGAGGATTGTTGTATTACTATTGCTTGGGAAGTAATGGACATTTTAGTTACCTCTACACATTGACACGCGGTCAAGAAGCTAGTTATTTTTATAAGAAAAAAATACATTTTCTTTGAACGATTTTCATTTCTTACGTACTTTAAATAAAAGTTTCTTAATGGCATTCTTTCACTATTTTCTAAAAATAACGTTTGTATTTTGAGAACTGCACACTAATAGCCCTATCATGACCTTTTTTCATACTTTTCCTAAATAGCATTTTACGTCAAAATATTTGCATTTAAGAATTTTCATAAGAGTTGTCATGCAAGACATTATTTCGTGCTAAACTGATGATTTTATAATTTACGTTTTTTCACTGCCTTTCATTGTTTTTAAATTAGGATCTATAACTCCCGATTCATTTAAGACTTAAGTATGAATTGCATTTTAAATACCCTAATTAAACCCTTTCACGCGGAAAATAATATAATTCATAGTTTCATTTAGCTGTGAATTTCTTTATTACCACTAATTTCAAAATCAATTTAATTATAACATAAACCTCTTATAGTTTTTTCTTTCTTTTTTTAAATTTATAAACGTTCTATATTTGAAAGGCAATTGTTTGCAAGGTGTAGTGAAAGGGTAGTATAACACAGGAAAACACTATTCTATGCATTTTTAAAATTTATATATATAATTAAAAATACTCAAAAGTAAAATTTTTTGTAAAAAACAGTGATTTTTCTGTAAAATGGGAACTAACGTTATTTCTTACATTTAAATAAATATATATATATATATATGTTAATTAAATATATATATATGTTAATCTCATTCATTTGGTTCACTTTTTCTCGAGCTTTCTATCCCAGTGATGCACTTTGAAGGAAACTTTTGTAGAAAAATCGGGCATTATGGATCTTTTAAAAAAAGGTGTTGTCCTAACGTATTTGGCTTCAGCGCCACCCACTTTTTGTCTTCTTTCCCTAAACAAGCGTTCCACTGCTTGTGAATGACAAGGAATCAAGTTGAAATCTGATTTCAGTGGTCCCTAATAGCAAAGAAACTCTGGCCAATTTTGCCAGATATAGGCCAATCCCGATGTGGAACGTTGTGAATCAGTCGTTGGAAACAATATTAGCCAATCACGTCCAATTCTGGATAAAATAAAGAAGAGGTTTTGAAAGGTCAATGTACAATTTTAAAATTTGGATATTGAGTTTTTGAGAAACAAAACTATGTTGCTGTTTCACCACTTTTTTTTATTGATGAAAAATCGTGTATTTTGGAACTATGCTCGGCCAGAATAAGCCAATTTTCCAGTCTTCCCCTGTTTCCTTCAATACAGCTGTGCTACCTCGGATGCGCCAGTCTTTACTAACAAATGTTCATTTGTTACTTTCCAGTCCTATTACAAGCCTTCCAATTAATTATGTCCATCTAATCAGTGGTAATAAAGTTAAATTTGGTTGCTTTGATATGCCTGATTGTCTTTCTCTAGGAAGTTCTCGGGATTTCATATTCCGACGACCCAGCTCTCTTACATCTCTCTTCTCGTACAAAATCATCGCCGAAATCAAATTTTTTGGGTGAGAAAAGGAAGCATTTCGTTTAGTAACCGAGTTTAAAACCTACAGTAAATATTCAGGGAGGTATCGAGACAATCGAATTGCCTCATATATGATCTTAGGTTCTTCAGAAAATTATTTTTTTCTTAATGCAATAATATCAAGAAGATATAACTGATCTGTGCTCAGTACTTTTTTTCAATTTGAGGATCTCCACGTTCAACACGTAAAAAATCAGTCAGGGGAAATTGCAGAGAAATTGTTGTAATACTATCTGCGCGTTTAAATAGGCATGTGAATGATAATTTATTAGAGCATAGGAGACATATATCCCACTGTAGTAGTCTCCCAACGTGTTCTGTGAGATTATTTCCAGCCAGTAATGATTGCATCCCAATCACAGTCATGTGCGCTATGATCCAATGAATAAGCAAGTAAGTTTATGAATTTCAAAGGAAGAAAAGGCGCTGCGAGAAAAGCCCCCCCATATTGAAACCCACCAAAATACAGATCTTATCAATGTTTCAAAAGTTATGCGCAAACGATTATTATTGAATAATTACTAATTTAACTTTTTCCAAGTTATATCTACTTCATTCCACACAATACTAACTCATGTGCTTCGATAATTTAGTGATTTAGTGATTCTACAAATTGATGGAAAAAGGTATTTTTTGTATTTATTCAAAACTTTGAAGTGAATGCCTGAAGTAAATAAAACAATTTTTACAAAAATTTGTAAGAAATAACATTAGTATCCATTTTATACAAAAATCATTTTTTTAGTAAAAAAATGTATTTTTGAATATTTTAGATTATTAATATATGTTTTGAAAATGCATAGAATGGTGTTTTCCTGTGTTATATCACCCTTTCACTACACATTGCAAACTATTGCCTTTCAAATATATATATATATATATTTATATATATTTCATAATATTATAAAATAATACATAATAATAATACAATAAAATATAAAATATTACATTATAAAAAAATTCCTTTAAAAGCAATCATTGCTGATTATTTTTTAATAATCCTAAAACATTAATAAGCATTTTTATACACACTTTATGTTAATTTGTCACGTTTTGTTTTCCAAATTTTCCCTTACCTAAAAGTTAAAATTATGGTAGAATTGCTCATATATAGTTGGAACATCCGGTAAGATTGGGGATATAGCGATTTAGCGAACCCTACAGTTAGTTATAAAGCACGCATTTGTAGTTTTCATTGTTGAATTGTGATTTCCTTATAGGCAAACATACTCTTTGTAACAAAATTAATTAGTAAAAATATCAAGCTTTGCACTCTTTAGAAAGAAAATGAAACTGTCATCTTAAAAAAGGAATAATTGTGACTCATATTAAAATTCATCGAAGAGTAAGAATTTTATACTACATTTATACTGTCTTCCTATCAAGAGAATTGCTCTCTCCAGATAGTCTAGATGGTGACGGTTACTATCAACAAGACTCGACGATTTCGAATAGGGGTTATTATACAGGAGATTGGAGCCCAAAATGTTTATAATACGGCAAATGAAGAGGCCATTCTTCTGGAATCCCCCGTGAGAAATGAGACTGGTCGTGTTTCCATGGCAACATACAATATTAGACTAAATAGCTGGAGCTGCATTTGTGACATACATACATTAATATAGTTAAGACACATAACACATTTCTTAAGGTATTTCTCATCAATACTTAACAACTCTGGTCCATTAAGTAATGGGGAGTATTTAGCACGTTTTATTTTATGAACAAGACAAAAATGTAACTAAAATCAGTGGTTAAACTGGTAATATGAAGACTACTCTATTCTATATATATTTTACACCACAAACCTAGGAAATAAACTAATTGAAAAAAGTTCTTCTTATAGCACATTTTAGCAATAGTTCTGCTGAAATGCAAAGACTAGACATTCGCTATCCCATATCTATTTCACATCCCAAGCGAAAGTATCGTAAGTAATTCATAACAGCAAAAGTGATTAATAGTTTTATCATGAACAGGAAAAAAACCCGAAGTAGCGAAGGTGCTTTTTAGCTACGATCCATCAAGGCTCGCGACTTGGAAAGCAGAAGAAACCTTTTTATCCTTGAAGGAATGTCAGAATCGAGCTCCCATAAACAACACGGGACCTCGAGATTTCCTTATATATTGATAGATGGAACGAGATGAAATGGTGTCTTTTTCGGAACACACAGAAAAGAAGTTCTATTGCATTGCAAGGAGGAATTGTAGGAAAGCACGACTGGTTGGATACGGAGCTTGGATGAAAGCTGTTTCTTCTTCTTTCGATTCGGCAAAGAAGAGTGTAATTCGAGAAGAGTATTTTATGTCGTAGACATCTTTCCTAGGACACGGAAAGGTCAATAGTTATTTATATTCCAAAGAATAGCGTTTTATGGAGTTTGGAAAAAGGTACGATGTGATTGAGTTTGGGTGTCTTTTTGGGCAACCTGGGAAGAGTTTCGTAAGTGTTATGGCGTTTGGAAAAGGTAGAGAAAAATGTGATAGGTTAAACTATATAAAAAAATAACATTTATTAAAATTCATAATAAGTAATCATTTGGTGGATTAAGAATGAGAATCGTAATATTTTGTCTAAAACTAAAATAAAAACTAGTGGTACAACTTTCAATGAAGCTTAATGTTGGTCACTTTATTTATGTTTGTCATGGATTGGTGTAATTAATTGATTTCATATTAAAATAATTATAAAAAAAAATGCTATTTTGATGATACTTTTGGTAGTAATTATTACATTAAAAAAAAAAAAAATCACCACGGACACATTAGGAAAAACGCCAATACGGTGAAATTGTCTATATGTTTTTCAATAATTATTACATTATCCCTTCTTGTAAATGAAACAGAGAAGACATAATCATTGATGGGAGATGATTATATGAAGGGAACTATGCATTAGACCATTCGTTTTTTCACCTTTTTTACGCCTTTATTGTATTTTCACCGAAATTTCGGAAGTAGGGATATTTAAAGCACTTTAAAAGGCATTTCCGCATCAGGTTTAATCAAAATCGTTATAGCCATTTTTTTGGCAATTACTGAAAAATATAAATTTTTCAAAGCCCTTATGCTCATAAGCGCAATTTTAAAGAAAACCTTCATGATAGTTCCATGGCCACCATTAACCCGTACGCAAAATTTAAACATAGTCGATCAATCTGTTCCAGAGTTATGCTGACCACAGACACGCATACACATAGACATTTTTTTCTACATCACTTTTTTTAATTTAGGAGGTTCTAAAACGTGTAGAAATGCAAGAAAAAAAATATTTATAAAACAAACTGTTTTATAAATATCAGTGCTGGGTTAGAATCCTGGGTTATAGATGTTAGTTGTGGTTCGGAATCCAAGTTAAGCTGTATGCCCCAGCCTGATTAGCCGTCATTGTATATAAAAATAGGCCGTTGAGTGTACAAACCAAGTCACCAAAAGAACTGATAGTTTTAAGTAAAGAATGTTTTAAAATGTAGAAAGTTTTTCAGCCCAAGTAGAAGAAAAACACGAAAACAATGCAAAATTAAGATGAGTGTAGGTTGATATATCCCTGAGGGATATGTTTCATAATATGTACGAATATATGCAAATCAATTATTTTACATGCTCAATCGTAAAAACAAAGGGTACCCAAGATAGGTTTTAGGTGAGGTTATTGATTATTCCTTACGAAAAAACACATCGATTTTTCAATAGCATAATCTTCAACTCGACCAATAAAAATTTCTTTTCAAATTAAACCAATATAAAATTCATACAAGAGAGTCAAGTTACCAATCACTAAAATGTGTTGAAAATTTGACGGATTACTTTTTGAAGAATCTTTTTGATAAAATTAATTTGACACATTTTCGTTTGGCAAAAATTTCAGTTTTCTTGAAACGATTTAATACAGAACAAAATACTCAGTAAATTATTGAATGTCAAACATATGATATTTATTTAATTCTTGACATTCCATCTGCTTTTATAACTTAGTCTTAAGTACGAAATTCTATAATCTAACTCAGCCTTGACGAAAACAAAATAACCTTTTTTTTACTTTGATTTTAAATAATAAAAATGTTTCATTTCTTATAAAAATACAAAAATAAAAAGAAAGAAGCATTTTTTAAAGAATATCCACTTTCATTTTCTTAGTTCATCATAAACTGATTTAGATGGCGATATATTTGGCGCGGAATTTCAGTGTCAGATTTCGAGACGAACGAACATGGTTACAGAGAAAGTGCACGTGTCGAAAAGTCGAAAAGAAACAGCACACACAAAAAAAAATATATAATAATAATAATGCAAGTTAAATCAATTACACGATCGCATTCACGGAAACTGATGAGCTCGAAGTGAACTACATTTTGAGAAACCTTTTTTGATAAAAGAAGTAATAAAAAACATAAAAAGAATGAAGAAGCAGAAATTTCATCTCCAGTATCCAAAAGAAAATTGAATTAAATTGATACTCTACAAAGAAATACGTTGCAGACGATATAAAGAAAAACCTTTTTCTTTTTATTCGGTTTTAAGAACTGTGACGTTAAAATACTCAAGACTTTCCGTCCATTTTAGTGGAAATATTTTCATCTAAGTTCTTTTTTCTGAGCTCAAATTTTTCGGTAAATATGATAGATCTTTAAAGAAATCTTTCAGCGAAATGTTTTGTGAATAGGTAAATGGACGGTGTTTCCGTACGCGCTTCCGGCCTAGTTATGGATGGACTGAATCTTTCATTTGAGTTTTTACTAAAGCGGATGGGATGAGTTGTGTTTTGTTTAGTAAAGTGCTGCCGAGAATGATTGATTAGAATGCAGTTTATTGTTTAGCGTCAATTGTTGTTCGGAGGCATTTTGTTTGTTTGAAAGCGTGTGTTTGGGGTGTGTTTTGTGATGTGATGGCATTTAAGAGAGGAAGGCAGACAGCTGTGAAAGCGTTGAATGAAGAAAATGTTTATGTTTTTATAGTAGTGAAGCGCTGTGGTGAGAGGAAGGTTCTTTAGCAAAAAATATTGCATTGTTTGTGAAATTTAATAATAAATTTGCATTTAAAATATTTTCAATATATATATATATATTAAGGATTTGTAAAGCAAACTAGAAAATATGCTTTTTGATAAGCAAATACTATTGTCAAATTTGTACAAGAATAACAAAACAATACCTATGAAACTAGAAATAAAAAACACATGTTCTTTACTTTATTTATTTTTATTAGAAACACCATTTCTGAGAATGTTTACTTTTCATATTTTATTAAATGTTAAGAAAATATTTTTAAAATAAAGGAGGGGACAAGATAAAAACTGTTGAAATTTATTTATGACATTAGAATTAGTTTTTGAAATATGTTTTCCAAGAATAGTTGGAATTTATAATATTTTATTTACCAATGCCAATTTTTCAATAAAATCAATAAAACAAGAAAATTTGACTTTAATATAATACACGAATTTATCTGTGGAGAGTTGTCACTCATTCAACTATTCAATAATAATATGTTTCTAAAATCTCTTAATTAGTTTTTAGATCAAATATAGGACGTAAAAAGTTATATAATTCACTTGTGTATTTTATTTAACTATAATTGATGAATTTAAGACAAGAATACTTCAAATTCTAACTTAAATTTACTTATTGCTTAAGTTGTCTGAATCTTAAATTGATATTTTTAAAATGCCATTTTTTAAAAAAAAATCTGTTATACAGTGGCTCCCAAATTCTTCATACACTTTAAAAATTTGTAAAAAAAGTGCTGTAGTTTGGAATTGAATTCGAATATAATGTCCATTTAATTCTAAATTAAGCCTAATATTTTTAAAAGAAATATTGAATAATTTTATTTTCATAAAAATATAAATTCATAGAGCGAGAGAAAAGTATACCACAAAAGTGTTCGTACACTATAACATTTTCTGATAATTTCATCATAAAATTATTTTTTATTGCATTGTGGAGACATTAAAAAAATTGATTACCTATAATATTTGCCTTTTCCATTAATTATGATCTATTTATTCTTTAAAATGGTTCGTAGCCGCAAAGAATCAACAAATAGCAGTTTATAATTGATCATATTTCATCGTAATAGTAGTAAATGTATTCTATGTATGGCTAATTAAATTTATTCCATTTAACAGTTTAGTATGCAATTAAACGTTTTAAACACGAAAATAGAATCCAAAACCTGCCAAGAAGAGATTGCCCAACGCAGTTATTTGAACGTGAATAGGGATTTATTGGAAGAAAATTTGAGAACAATCCACGTTTGTGTGCAATGAAAGTTTCTTCAAAATGTAAGGAAAAATTACTTCAATTTCAATTCGAACTGTTTGAAAAGTAGTCTGATAAGCTGGACTACATGCGTGTTCTGCCCGGAGAAAAAATATAGTATATGAAAAGTTAGAAAGTTCGGCCTTTTCTGTACACAAACAATGATAATTAAGCCATAAGCGAAATGGAATGATGTCTTCTTTCAAGATAAAAACGAATGTAAAATTTTTGGGTTTTATGGGCGCGCAATTCTGTGGCGAAGAAATACGATGAACTTAGTCCTAAAAACGTTGTTGGAACATTAAAACATGGCAGTGGAAGTGTCTTTGTGTATGGGTGCTTGTCAGCATTAAGACTTGATAAATTGGTGTATAATGATTGAATAATGAATCATGAACTCTATTTGAATATTACAAATAACTCCATTTTTTTTATAAAGATAATGATTCTGGGACACATCATTCAATTATCGCCTCTGTTGCTTTAATAATTGCTCGCAAAATCTAAAAACATTACCTCAGTCGACAGATATGAATCCAAAATAACAGATTTGTAAATATTAAATATTTTCAATTAAATATTTTGAATGATAGATTAAATTTGTCAGCCTAAAATTTGGGCATTACAAATATCTTCATTTTTTTTTATCAAGATAATGATCCAAACATACATCATTCAATTATTGCATCTGTTGCCTCTATTATTGCCCACAAAATCTAAAAACAATACCAGTCGACATGTTTTAACTCAAAAGAACAGATTTAGAGAGAATTGGAGGCCTAAGTAAGAAGACATTAAAACGCAAAACCAATTAAAAACAGTAATGATCGAAGAATGGAGGAACACTAATGTAGAAATTACAAAAAAAAAAGAGTAAAATTTATGCCGAGGCGTATAAAAGTTGTTGTGAATGCTAAAAGATATTTTACGAATTAGTAATTTACCAAAATATTTTAATAAATACTAATATGTAAGAAAACAAAAATTAAGTTTTGGAAGATACTTTTTGTGTTGTTTTTAGTTAAGTGATTTTTCTAAAAAAAAGTGTTACTATGCATTAAAAATATAATAATAGTTAAGATGAAATTAGAGGTATCGTTAAAAAAATCGAATTATGAAATGTTACTTTTTAAAATGAAGAATGTAGTATTTGACTGAAATTTGTAAGTGTACGAAGACTTTCGGGAGCCACTGTATGTATTTATTCGAAATTTTTATTACCTCAAATTTTTTTAAATCATTTCGCATGTGTTATTAAATTAATTTGTTGTGATTATTTATTGTCGTTACGTAGATGCAGAAACGAAATCTCGATTCTTTCATGGCAACCAGTGATATTTAGGTTAAAACATATTGACAAAAGGTTTATTGTCCTTACTAACCAAACCTAAACTCTAAAACCTAGCCAAACCTAAACTCTAAAACCTAGTCAAACCTAAACTCTAAAACTCTAAACTCTAAAACCTATCCAAACCTAAACTCTAAAACCTAGTCAAACCTAAACTCTAAAACCTAGCCAAACCTAAACTCTAAACTAAACTAAACTAATCTAACTATATAAACATCAAAATTTTTAAGGAACCCCTTTATAGCAGTAATGATATTGGAGTTATTCTCTATAGCTGTTACATTTTTTTTAATCTAAACTCACAACCTTTAAATATATAAGCAAAAATAAAAACAAAGGTCAGTCGGAAAAATAAGTAATTATGTATATAAAAATTAGCAATTAAAGTAAATATGTTGTTTGAAGGCATTCTGTAAATATTTGACACTTCAAAATATATTCAAGTAAACTTATCGTTATTAAATTATTCTTAACTCTAAATTTCTGCACTTTAGTATTTAATGTCTTCGATTTATGGCGATATTTTCAATGGGACAGAAAACACAACAGAATATGTTTATTATATATGGTGAATGTATAAATGCAGATATTTTTTTTTATGATTCTGCTATGTAAGTATTCTTAATATATTAGCTTAAAGTATTATCAAAACTAAAGATTAAAACATTTTTGACACCAAACTCACCAATTTTTGACGAATTAAAAAATAATAACAATAATTGGCAAAATGTAGCAGAAATTTTAAATTGGAAAGTTTTTTTGTTGTTCATTTCCAATCAATATCATAAGAAATCTCAGGATATCTTTGAGAGGACCTCCAAGTAAAGATCATTCCCTATATTCGCTATGTTACAATCTTCTAGTCCAATTCATTTAGAAACTACTTTGTAGAAAACCGAGAAATTTGGCGAGTACGTAGGCAAATGTTCACTTAATGAAATGACATAAATTAAAAACTTGAAAATAGCGTCTAATATGTATTATTATAAATTTTAAATCCATACGTCAATGCCTATGCAGTGGCTTTATCTGCTATAGCCTTTTGCTTTTTTTACTTTTGATTTATGAAATAAAATATATTAGCAAAAATTAAAATTTCGAAAATAATGTTTATTTTATTCAGGGGTCATTTTAGTACCTATTTACCAAATTACAAGGTTTTAAACAAAGTAGTTTCTAAATGAATTGGATAGAAGATAGTAACATAGCGATTATAGGGTATGATCTTTACATGGAGTTTCTCTTAAACGCATATTTTTTTAAATCTATGACACAAGTGGTCAAGTTTTGAAACAATAATTAGGACACTTATTATATTATAAAAAGTTTCGATTTAGGTAAACATTTCTTGACAAGAATATACTCCGATGATTAAAGAATAATTTTTAGCATGGTCTATAATTGTCTAGACATCGATGTAAATAAAATGCACGGACTAAGTGTCTAATTTTCATAAATTTGGATAGTACGTGTTAAGACAATCAGTTTGATATATTATATTGAAATCGTAATGTATTATAAATTATAAGCATGGGATAATCAAATTTTTATATATATACTTTAGGATGCCACTTGTAAAATCTCCAAGTACTAGACCTAAAACCCTTAAGAATCTGTAACAAGGCAAAATGTGTACTCATATGACAGCGAATAATTTTCTGGACATGTAGTGAATAATGAAATATGTGGAAGTTTATAAAAGAGCAAATATTTAAAATAAAAAGTATAAATAAAATTTAATTCGTTTTGTTATAGGGAAAAGTGAAAGAGAGAGACATAGTCTCTCGAAACAGGAAAAATACATATAAAGCATACACCACTTTGAAACCAAGAGAGAAAACAATTAATAGCATTTTAATAACTTTTTCATACTTCAAATTAACCTTCAGATAAATAACAATTTTTTTTTATGTATAAATGTATTTAAAAATATATCAAACACTAGGCTTGCCACTAGAGCCATGCATAAACGTTGAATAAATTAATAAAAAACTAATTTGCCAACAAAAATTCATTTATTGCATTGATAATAAAGTGTTTTATACAGTGGTAAATAATTAAAAATTATTTCATCATTTTTTTCATAATTTGAAAGTTACAAAATGTTTGTCACTGAAAAAAATATAATAGTCCTGGTAGATTGCATTACATTCAATATTTTAACTTACATATGGTAGCAGCGTTCATTTTTTTGCGTCTATTACAAGAACTTTTATTTCTTTAGTTAGTTGCCTGAATAATTATTCTCAATTGGCACCATTTTCTTTTTTAAGGAATTGCGAAGTTTTTTGCTATCAGTGTTATGTTTAATTATAGTAATTCTGCTGGCACCTATAGAAAATACATATGTCCGTAGAAAATTGTTTATATCACTATATAGAATATATAATAAAGTTATCTTTTAGAAAATACATACATTTACTTTAACAATTTTAAACATAATGTGTTAACTTATAATTATGTAAATTTCATCATTACCCTAACAAACAAAGAACACAATGAAAGCAAGCCAGAATAATGATTATTTTTATTTATTCAAAATATAATTAAAATAGACATAGGTTTAGAAATACCCCAATACTATTGAAATTAAATTTTAAAATTAAATTTTTTATTTTAATTGCAATATCTTAAATTAATTGAATTTTATTATTGTCTGAGAACTCACATACTTTATAAAATTTATTTTTATTTCTAATCCCATTTTTAAGCTTTATTTAGTTATTTATTCTATAAAGTTTTCAATGTTAAAAAATGTTTTAACATTGAAAAGTTGCCTGTTTCGGAAGAATGACACATATATTTAATTTTCAAAAGGGAGATTAAAGTTGGGATACAACTTGATTGCTGAAGCAAAATAATTCTTTGGTTAAAAAACAAGAGTTTCCCTTCTTATCGAAATAAAAACAACATTTTTTATAAAAAAATAAAAAAATGTCACTATTTTTTATCCGAGAGTAATATGCATAACTAGTTTAAAGGTTTATGCAAATATTAAATTATCGGTAATACATAAATCGACACACAATCTTTCTATATAAAAGGCAAAGCTCTCATTCACTCACTCATCACTGAATCCCCCCTCCTCCCCTTTCTATAAAGTAACACCACTGTAATTTGGAACAAATATCAACAAGAACAATTATATATAAAAATTAAGCTATTTCGATCTCGATTGATCAACATTTAGGGGTCCAAAAGGGATTAAACGTTTGAAACGAGGGATTTTCAAGCGACCCAGTTCCCATAGAGTCACAACTTTGAAATTTGGTATAAATGTCAACTAAGACAAACATAGAAAAAATAAGCTATTTCGATCTCGATTAACCAACTTTAAGGGGTTGAAAAGTGGTCAAACGTTCAAAACGAGGTATTTTCAAATGACGCATCTCCCATATAGTCACAACTCTGAAATTTAACACTAATAACAAAAAGAGCAAGCATAGAAAAGTAAACTATTCCGATGTGGATTTACATATTTTAAAGGGATCTCGATTAACTTATTTTACGGTGTCAAAACATTTCAAACGAGGAGTCCAACTTCCAACGTAGTCACAACACTGAAATTTAGTACAAATATCAGCAAAATTAAACATAAAAAAAGTAAAATCCTCCGATCTCGATTAACTAAATTTAAGAGCCGAAAAATGACCGAAACGTTACAAACAAGGAATACCACAATGCCCCACTTCCAATATAGCCACAGTTATAAAATTTGGAACGACTGTCATCAACGTCAGGTATAAGTGAAGTAACGTATTCCGATTTTTGATAAGCTAATTTTCAGGGGTCGGAATCTGATCTAAAGTTCGTAATGTGGATTGTATGAATGGGTTTTGATTACTAAAATGCACAATGTAAAGTTTTGTGGCGACATCAAATAACATATAAAGCTTCTGTGCACTGGAGTACTCTTTTGCACAGCGGTAAAGTATCTCTCTCTCGAGATCGAATGGTCTCGCGATCGAGACCCGTCGCCCGCAACGAAAGCTGCATACGCTTTACTTTCTTAGCGAAGGACGGGTATTCACCTAGTATTATACATCATGAAATGCTCTGTTTTAAAGTTATTTTTTCATCTCTCCTTTCATGAAATAAATTCCTTCATATTTCTGGAGAAAAAAATTGTTTTGAAATCATCAATAAGTCATGTTATTATTCCACTTAATTCTGCAATTCAAATGTTTGAGAGACCAGCATTTTCTAAAAAATATTGAAAGTAATACAAAATTTCAAGTTGGATACTTTAAAAGGTACTTATTATCCAACAGTTATCCAGTGTAGGAACCATTTAAGAGAAGGACTTCTTTACAAAAGGAGAATTCTCTTTGTATTATTCAGTCACTCTGAAGAGGATGTAATGGAGAATTATTGATTCAATGTTGTTTCGATGTCGTGGGATAGAGATATGAATTTGTTGTTAAAAGTATTTTAGCAAAAGAAGATTACACAGGTTGTAGGTAATAAAAATGATCTTGTATAGAGTTGACTGAAGCCTATATTAATTAATCTTTTGTATAATTTTTATAAAATTTTATTGTAAGTACTATTGAGATGATGTTGATATATGAAATATACATAAGTTCAAAGTTTCCCCATCAGATGGCAATATGGAATTAAAGGGGTTTGTAGAGCATAACTTTACAACTTCCTTGAAATTTTTTTAGCCTGTAAACGAAATTTGAGACCATAAAATATTCTTCTTCTAGATGCTCAAAATTACGAGACGTATTTGGGATGTGTTAAGATCTTAAATGTTTCAGAAATAAACAGTCCGAAGTTCTAAACAAACAAACCATAAAATACTTTACAAAGTTTTTAATATACACTCTGTAATTGTTGTTTTTGAAGTGAACATTTGAGAAACAATGAACTATTTAAAAAAAATTCTTATATTTTAAATTTTTTTGATTTAAAATAAGATATTTTGCTGTGTAACGTTATTGACTTAAGCTACTGAGATATTTCATTTTATTGAAGCTTTTGTGCTTTAACGTAATGTACTAAGTAAATGGCTTCATAATTTGTATAAATATCTTTTTTTTTAAATGGAACAAGTTGGGTAAGATAAATCAATGAAATGAAAGACTTAAATAAAGAAAGATGTATTTTTTACGAAGTGATGTTTTCTTCATAATATTTTTAGTGGTCTATGAAATGCATTTGGCTTTATATAAGGACAATTTTTTAATATTGTTGCACAAATTGTCTGTATATAGTTGTAAATAGAGACGTATTATTTTAAAATTCTATTGTAGTTTATTTTATCTTATTTCATTTATTAACAGCGATAATACAGGTTAGAAAAAGGTGGCAACACCAAAAGCAATCACGAAATTTCGAGATGTTTCTATTTTGACGAATTAGTTAGATATTTCGAGAATGTTCTCACGCGCCTGGTATAAATAATACCACAGATCGGGAAAATATTCAGTTTACTTTGGAACTCGATGAAAGCTGAATGCTTTGAGTGTGCCTGACTTGAATTATCGCTAAATTCGGAGTTGTTTTTATTGATGCTTGTGTTGAAGCTTAATAGTGATTGCACTGTTCTTCGAATAACTTTTGTGAGTTTTTGAAGTGAATAAATAATAGTTTTATCGAATAAAAACTGTGCCATTTTTGCCTCTGTGGAAAATTCATAACAATATATGTTGCAAAATGAATAAACCTCATTTGTCTAAGGAATTAATTTTATACATTTTTAAATGTTTTTTTTTTTTTTTTAGCTGTAGGGGAAATCAACATAATAAAGAACAAATAAAAAAATATGTTAGGATGAAATATATGGTATTGTAACAAAGAATTTCATATTCCTTTTTTGACACACCTATACATAACCATGAAATCAATTATAGACATACGACTAAAATAGTCCTATATGGGAAAAGTATAAAGTCTTTATTGGTCTTAATGTATGTTGTCTAATCTCAAACATTAAACAGCAAAATTTCTAAATTCATCTTAATTAATATTTTTTCTATTCATATTAATGTTCTTAAGGTTCTATTAATCGTATTGTGTTTTAATATTGTTTATTATCCAATGTCATCAGTCAGACGATGAGTTTGCTAGGTACAAATTTTAAAGTGCAAATAAGAAATAAGGGAATGAGCAGGCTTGCTGTTCCAAGCAATATGGAATACGACTGATGCTTCTGGGCAATCCGGTTTGTCAAATAACTTATGAATCTTGTATGGAAAATAGTTTAGAATCTCTAATCTATTGTGAATGCTAAGACAAAGAAGGTAAAAAAAAAAAAAAAAAAAAAAAAAAAAATCAAGAGTGCATTGGAAAGCATTAGAGTTTTACTCTTTATATTCTTTATACAAATACACTAACGATTGATAAAAATATACCGTTTCTCTTTATGTTTATTTAAACATATGTTTTAACATTACGTGAATTCAAATACTGAGAAATCAAATAGGAAATACATAAAATCAAATACTAACGAACTTATAGAAACATAATTTTTACGATTGCAATAAAGTAATGTGATTTTGCGATAATTTAATGCCAGATACATTACTTAGTTGTGTGTTTGCTTAGACAGAAAAATACTGAGTTTCTTTTTAAAATGTTTCATTACTCAAGAGAATATATTCCTATGTAAAGTAAATACATATTTTCATCTTCCCATTTAAAGTAAATATATACAAATGAAAACAAAATCCCATGTAAATATGTAAAAGTACATATATTCATATGAAAACAAAATCCAATGTAAATATATAAAAGTAAATGTATACACGTACACAGAAACTTCTATATAAAAGTCCTATGGAATTAGAGCACCGATGTCATGGAGGTATACGAGGATTGCTATTTATATTTCTGGCCTTGGCAACAGTAAGTGTTGCTAGGCAACCGCTGACGTTTGCAAACGATAATTTAATATTCTTTAACCAAAATTTCTGTAGAAATTTGTCATTTTAGCGTAATTTGTGTTGTTTATAGTAAATTGAAAAATTCATCTCGGGCAAAAAATGGAATTGACTCGTGAATATTTTCGTGTGATTTCTTTTTCAAAACTTTCGACATGGATTTTCAAGCCAAGAGTGCTTCGATGCACTTAATTCTTTACACAGCGATAAAGCACCGTCCTACAACACAGTAAGAAATTGGTAAAACGAATTCAATCATGGTCAACGTTAGCTCCAGGACAAATTCTGTGAAGGTCGTCCAAAATCGGTTGCTGTGCTAGAAATATTGATCTGTGCATGTACTGATAAAGCAAGATTGTCATGTAACATACCGTGAGATTGAGGCTTCTTTGGGCTTTGGTATAACAAGTATTAATAAGATATTACATGAACATCATTTGGCCGTAAAATAGATTTGTTCATGTTGGAACCCGCATAATCAGACAAACGCGCCAAAGAATGTTAGTGTTGATTGGTGCAAGGAAATGTTGAAAAAATACGTTTAAGGTACACCAAAGGCTGTGAATAACATCTACATAGGTGAAGAATCATGGATCTATGCATATAAGCCCGAAACAAAAAGTCAATCGACTGTATGGGCAAGGCCGAACTGGATTGTAACGAGCGCTAAGGCACTCTCCAGGCCGTGACAATTTTCAAAAGTCTATGGTTGCGAAGGAAACAAGTTGTTAGTTCCATTTTCTCCCACAAAACAAGGGGGCGCTGCAATCCAACCAGATTTGAAACTGCAATATAGTGATATTAACACACTTGCAGTAAATCAATCGGGCTGAAATTTGGCAGATAGATTTGATGTCAATGACAATACATTCTATCAAATTTTGGGGGCATTCTATCAAATTTCACTGTCACTAAAAGGTCGCTTTTACTTACGCTTGTATCTTCAAATACTAAAAAAACATCTTGCCGTCATCCAATCGCCGTGAAATTTAACAGGTAGATTCGTTATCGTTAAAGTTGCATTATATCATGTTTCGGGAGGTGTCACTGTCACTAAAAGGTCGCTTTTACACACGCTTCTATCATCAGTATACTAAAAAACCAACTTGCAGTCATGCAAATTTGACAGGCCGATTCGTTGTCGATAAGGCAGATTCGTTGTCGTAGATCCGGATCCAAGGGGAATTCGTGAAATTTAATATCGGCTCTCTTTCCAGAATATGAAGTACAGTGTGGTACGCAACAATTCACCATGTTTGGTTTTAAATGATAATGAAATTAATTAATAAATGAAAATCTATGAGGATGATATCAATTCTATTTACAAAAAAAAATAGAAATTAAAAAAATTAAAGCAAAAACTGCGATGAAAATTTTTTAGAACGCCAGTTAAAATAAAAACATCCATTGCTGCCAACTCTGAAATCACGAGAATTGCCAGCGACGACTTTTTAATTTAATTTTTATAATTTCTATTATTTTTTAAAAATACGACAGAGAATTCCAAACTCTGTTTCCATAAAGAGTAATGAAAATAAAATTCAAAAATAGGCCTTATTTTAAATAAACAACTTAATTCTAAAAATAGATATCAAAGTCTCATATTTGATGCGTAATAATCAACAAAAAGCAAAGAATTTTTAAATAAATGATATTGTAGTGTGGCTTCTGACATCATATTTGCATGAAACATGAAAAATAAATATTCGCTAGTGAACTGTGTATAAATTTATTTCATTCGTTAATATTATCGTTTAGCAATATTTGCCGTGTTCTTTTCGCATTTTAAAAATAAAGTAATTTTGTCCTCTTAGCAACGTATTGGTTTTCATATTTGACCAAGCAAAGAAAACACATGCTACTGTTTTGGTTGGAATGCAGCGCCACTAGTCCACTACGGCTGTTTCCACTCTTTACTATTAGTTGTCGCGGCCTGGTTCAATCCAGTTCGGCCTTGGTATGGGTCTTCAAAGACGAGTCAAATCCAACAAAAGTTGTTTGTTGGAGAAGCACATCGAAGGAAATATTTGCCTGTCTTCGGCATTACCGGTCACGTGGCTACAGTGGCGTTAGAGCAACACAGGACTATTAATTCTGAATGGTACACGACTATATGTTTGCCAGAATACATCGGTGAAATTAAAAAAAAAAAAAAGCAGAAGAGGCGAATCATTCTTCACCACGATAATAAGAGCTCTTGCACTTCGGTTTAAACAAAGGATTTTTGACCGACCAAAACATCGATTCGATGCGTCATCCTCCATACAGTCCTAATTTGGCACCCAATTACTTTTTTCTATTCCCACACATCAAAAATAATTACTTGGTCAACGATTTTCGACACCCGGTCGATTAATTTAAAACGCATGTTTTGGAGGTACCTCGATCGAAGTGGAAAAAGTGCTTTGAAAATTGGTTCAAACGCATGGAAAAGTGTATTGATCCTCATAGAGAATATTTTGAAAAACAATAAACCAATTTCGATGAGAAACATTTGTTTTTTCATTAAGAGGCCAGAAATATAAATAGCAATCATCGTGATGGTGTATAATAGGGTAGAGTGAAAATTTGAAAGTATGAAATAAAAAACGCCTGTAAGTGAAAAAGTTGTCTCTTACAAAGTCGACTTATCATACAAAATATCAGCTAAATCAAATAACATCTTTGACTGCCAAAACAACATTGAATGTTAAGTATTTAGCCTAATTTCTCACCAAAATGGCGAAAACGAAATGATAAAATATAATACCTCTCATTTGAAACTTTGAATGGTTGAAATTAAACTTTAGAAGAATAAATATTCAATGAATATTCGAATGACTTGAGCAGTCATGAGATGGCCTTGAAATGTGCATTGAGTGCGCCTCGAGCATGCTGACTCTGACTAATGTTTTCTCTGCGTTCACTGCTGTCAACTGCGTTCTTTGTTTGAGTTGTGCTTGTCTTTCTATTAGAGCGTTCTATTTAGTTTCTGTTACATGATTGCCATATTTTTTTACTGTTCAAGTTCAGTGTATTTTCAGTTACCACACATTACTTAAGGCATTTCAAAATGCCTCAGAATCGATCACAAAACTTTTGTACAGTGTTTGGTGCGCCGGAAATCTTTAAAGATAATATTTTACCTACGTATGAGGATGTAATAAAATATTACTTATGTATACAGTAAGAATTTTTAAACGGAAATACACAGGAACCTGCTTTTGCTGCTGTGTGTTCCCATTCAATAAAAGATCTTAAATGTTTAGGGAAAAGAAATTTACTTCCTATTTTATCGAATAAACAAATAAAACATAAGTTAAGAGAATACCATAAAAAATACTGCAATATTAAGAAGCTTTTTGAAAAGATAAGGTGCACTAAATTTTATTGAAAAATGTTGTGTTTTTTAGAAAATAAGTTGAAGAAAATCTGTTTGACATTTCATTATGTACATGCAAGGACTTTCTAAGCTGTAATTGTAAAATTAAAGTACCTGTAACTGAAAGAGCTTTTCTAACAGATCAAAGAACATTTCATAGAATGGTAATTGAAAATGTTGATATTAAAGTAAGCAAAATGATTGAAATGAGATTGAAACGGAAAGAAAAAGCAGCAAAAAGAAGTAAAAATGCTCAACTGTAAGATAATGTGAAAAAACAGGTAATAGACTTTCCCCTTCTGATATGGGATAGATTTCGGAATCTTCAAATTCTTCAAATGAAAATGAAGATACTGTTTCTGAATATAAATAACTTGAAATGAAAAACACAATTATAAGCCAAGATTCCCCTTTAACTTCGCAAATGAAATCTAAACTTCCAAATGTAGCACAGGCTTGTAACAGAACTGGTGTGTCCGATAGATCAGCGTCAATTTTTATAAATGCTGTTTTAAAAGATATGGGAATAATTACCAAAGAATATTCTTCTTAGATAGTAGCCAAATCAGAAGGAAAAGAATAAAGAAAACCATTGACTTGAAAAGGAAAAATGAGGAAAAACACTCTTCATCAGAATATGCGATATACTTTGACGGTTGAAAAGACAAGACTTTGATTCAAATCAAGGAAGAAAAAAGATCATAACATTAAAATAAGCATACTAACTCTTTTAGAGAAAAATGTTGACATTTTTTTCTAAGGTACGAGAGCTATTGGTTGTGAAGGAACAGTGGTCAATACAGGTAATAAAAATGGAAACACAAGACAAATTGAGGTTTCTAGTGGACGTCCTTTGCGATAGTTAATTTGTATATTACATACAAATAAATTTTCTCTACGCCATCTACAGCAACATCTGAAAAGAAAAACTACTGGGTCAAAAGGATCAAGTGAAGAAATTGAGAAAAAAACTAGAATCGTGTGAAAAGATTCATGTAATAAACTTTGAAAAGTAAGTAACTTTGCCTGAGATTCCCCTTGTGAACTTAGTACAGATTAACGGTATCTCTACGAAATGTACTGTAATTTCAAACGGAATATTTTATTCAGTTTGTCACAAAAGGATCCAGGAAAAAATGAGTCATTCGAGTTGGTTAACGACATCAAATCGAATTTTGTGGGTTATATATTTCAACAAAATACACAAAGAAGAACTTGAAAGTTTTAACAGGGTATATTATTAGAATATACGCATTCGCATGGTTTGATTAAATTCTATTATCAATACTGTCCGACAATCGAAAATATGTGAGAGAGTTGGATCTCTGAAGAGTTTTAAAATGTAGAAAAATGGCTAAACTCGATAACAGTGTTTGAGAATTCAGGATTCCTACAATGAATTTCAATGCAAACAACTATATGAATTTAGTTGACTGGAATTCAGTTATACTTGCTAAGCCACCAGTTACGGCATCTATATTTGATAATGAAATAAACCTGATGATTTTGGATGTTCCTCAGGAGCATATATTAAAATATTGATTTCCCCATGGTACAGATATCTTAAAATATTAATTTTCTCAGGAAATTAATATTTTAAGATATCCGTACCATTCACAAGTAGTATAGAGTAGTGTTAAATTAGTGTGTGGCAACGACGCTCGAAACGGATTTATAAAATTAAGGATATCGTCAAGAATTGCACTACCCAAATTTGAAACTAAAAGTCAATATTGCAAAATTTTAGAAGACAATTAACGTAAATATTTAAAGACCTCGCTATGCACCTACTTCCACATGGTGAGTTCAGGGATGTTTTCGCAGAGAAAACAAGCGAAGAGCTGTATTAAAACTTCATGAATCTAACAATTTTATAGAAATTTCTATGGCAAATTGGCAGCCAAAGGTTACGTCGTAGGAAGTTTAAATTTCAGGGACATGATTACACTTATAGGTGGCAACTTTTCCTCATATAGGCTAATAAGTTGAGATAAACTTTTTTTTCGAGCGTTTTCGTTTCACCCTAGTGTATAGTATTACTATATGATCAATGCTACTGTTTTCTCGTTATAATTTGTACCGAATGATGCACAAAGTAAACGAAATCTCTGAGTTCATCTACGGATTTAGAGAGTATTTTTTTTTTTTTAACATGAATATAAATTCTATTAGTGTTATCTTTCAATGTAGTTACATAAAACGAGTGCTAGTAACGAACTGAGTTGCTAACTAGATAAAAGGTATGTAAAATTAAGTGTCAGCACTTTAATGTAAGGGAATAGGTAGCTTTTGGCCAAAAAAGAGGTAATGTTTTTGGGTCATTCCATGTTACGTGTTTTATGTTTAGAGAGCAAATTCTATGAGTATTGTCATAGTATGTAATACTTTAATTCCAATTACACTTCAGCTGATAGTAATTAAATAATCAATAGATCTTTCTTTTATAACTTAACGAAGAAACTAAAGATTTTGAAATATCGTAGCATTTTTAATCGTTTTTCTAATTTCGTTACGTGTGTGAACCACAATAATACATTAGAATTCATTTTTTTTAATGAAATATTCATCTAAATTCTGCTGTTGGAAGTTATAACACAAAATACGTATTTACTTACCTATTATATAATGTATCCTATTTACCATAATACATAAAATATGCATTTACTTAATTATTTAATTTCTAGTTAAATTTTTTATTTTCTTTCGTCCCAGCAGAATAGCCCTTCTAACGAGCATCAGGTGGCACTAAGAGTTGGACAGGTTTAAGCTCATTTTTTTCCCTAATGACGGGCCCAAGTACATACAGTCACTTTTTAGTGATCGTAGTCACTTGGCCACTACAAGACCTGTAGCGATGTCCACTTGTGATAGGGCATCCAGTAGGAAGGCCATCGTTGCCCCTTACTTAAGACACGTCTTACATCCATGTCTTTCCCCGGATTCGAAACAAGACACACCAGCGAGGTAGTGTGATGCGCTAATCAATATACTGAATGGTCGACGGTTTAAGCTTATAAAGTGAATTATTTTATTTTCTAGATAGAGGGTGGTTATCGGAAACATATCTCTCTATCAAGATTTTGTTCATTCAACATGCTAACAATGAATAATGATAGCCATAGCATTGGGTTGCTCAAATTTACTCTAATTATAGTTATAAAATACTAAACAAATCTTCAGTTTTAATTTTATTTTCTGTTTCAAAAGAATATTTTTTTATTTACGGTAAACTTATTTAACTAACTTAAAATACTTTTCTTTATTTTAGCTTCTGTCACAACGTAGTGATAAGCTAAAGCAAAGGCTATGGGCAAAAAAACCTAGAAAATGAATAATATTTTTACAATTTTTTTTTTTTTTTGACAAACTTGCCGATTTGGCAATATTTTTTGTTAAATATTGCTACAATATCGTCAAATTCAAAAAATGGACGGATGTTTTTGTTTCCATCTTATCCAATCATCCTATTTATTTCTCATTGAGTGAAAAAGTTAAGTTTTCAGATGCCATTATTTTTACGTTTATTAGCAAATTCAAACGTTTCTATTAACAAACATGTTTTAGCACAAAGTAAATGTACCATATTTTCGATAAAAAACCTAATTTTTATAACATATTTTTTTTAAGTGTATGTTTCAAGGTAGAATAAATTATATTCTTTTAGAATGTATAGTTCAAAATAGATTAAAATTTAAAAGATTTTTTAAGTATGAAAAGATTGAAACACTTTATATTTCAGTTTTCTCTTAATTTTTATTTATTGATTCCAATTGAACATTAACTTAATATTATACTCTTAAATCAGTTAAATCCATTTGTTTCCAGAATCAAAACTAATTTAACATATTTACTTTTTTGTAAAACAAGTTTGTTGGTAATAAGAATACATTTGAAAATAATTGAGTTTCTAATATTAAAATCAAGTGTTTATTCTCAAATATCTGTATCTATAAAATAATTAATTATTCACGAATATTACTTAACTTGCTTTCATGGATTTTCTACTGTTTTAAATAAATAATTTATATTTGTCTCGATTTAAGTTATAAATAAAAATGCAAAATAAATTCTTAAAATATTAAAAGCTTAAAAGTGCTTTCAAAGATTTATTTCAATAATTTCGAACTAAATAATTTATGAGATGCTAATGCAATAATTTGAAGTTTAATTGAAAATACACGTTAATGCACATTCCACTTTGAGCTCTTTTAATAATCATTTTCTAAATTTTAATATTTAAAAATAGTATAGTAAAATATTATTTTTTTATACTTTATCTATTTAATAGCTTATTTAATATTGAATTTATGAATTAATAAATTTTTTAGCATTGCTGAAAAATTCCTTTATAATTTTATCGTTCGATATAATACTACGAATTTATAGTAATATACACCCATTCCCTTATAAATTGTTGTCCCATTTTTTAGGTAAGGAAGTCCAAATTTTGCATTATGGTGCTTTATTGTGTCGTACAAAGGCAACATGCTGTTGATACATCATATCGTCATCTGATTATTACATATAGACAAAGTACATAACTTTAACATTACAGTTATCTAGCTCTGTAGACTCACCCCACGATATCATAGGAAGATTATCATCATAAACAAATTAATTGTGTACACATTATACGTATTAATTTTTAAACTTCTTATAAAGTTTCTTCTTAAAATTAATATATGATAATTGAGATGTATTACAACAATTTGAACTAGAATTTCATTCCGATGTTTATTGTTGTGAAAGCGAGTATTGTGGATTAAGAGGGGGAGAGTGGGGATGGGGAAGGGATTTTTTTTTCCTTTCTATTTTGCTCAGACAATATTCAGTTTTTTTTATACGTAAATAGAGAGACTACCGAAAAATTAATGCGATTGAATTTAAAAAGTGTTAAAGATTTATACCTTAAATTTTACATTGAAAAATATTTGAAAAGACGAGAATTGCATATGCATATATAAATGTAAATGTATTTTTAAGTTGTTGAACGTTGACTTTGTTTATTTAGATTCAATTTCTTTGGTGCTATGAAGTTGATCCTAATTTCTTTGTTACCAACATCATATTCAAGCTGTCGTTCAAAATACTGATGAGAAAATAATGTAGTTATTATTATAGTTTTTGTATTAACGTTCTTATAAAAACTCTACAAATATAAGTATATTTTCTTTAGCCATCCCAAGATTAATTTCTTTTAGTTCGGCAATCCCTGATCAGTGGAGGAGAAAGGGTGTTCTACCTATTGATAGGCAATAATAGATGTTTGAAATTTGAATTTTTAATTTTATAATCAATCATTTTAGCAAATGGAAAATGCCTAATTATGCAGCCAAATAAATTCCTTTTCAAACAAAATTGTGATTGAATTCTTGGAAGCTAGGAATAAAAAAATTAAATATATAAATTGAAACATTTAAATATAATAGTTTACCGTTGGTAGGACAAATTACACTATGTTGTATCGATTTTAATCCTAAAATTTATTCAACACTAGAAGAATATAATTTAATGTTAGTTGCAAAAAATAAATAACAGGCGCTTTCTTCGTAAAAGTTCACAATAATAAGGTGTTTTCCTCTTCATTTTTAAGTATAAGATAATATTGTTAGTAAAAAACAAAATTGAATAATGAATTTTGAATTTTTCTTAAACACATGACACTACAATTTTGGTGAAGAAATTAATGCTTAAGTGGTAATAGTAAAAACATGAACATTATTTTGCTTTTCAAATTTTGTTATAGATCTTAAATCAAAGATATATATATATATATATATATATATATATATATATATATATATATATATATGTATTAGGTTTATAGGTAATAAAATACCAAACAACATCTCTTAATTATCCCAACAAATCAAAGATTTGATGCATACTCTGCACTTTTAGCAGTAAAACCTATACGTTTATTTCTTTATGACTTTATTGTTAATTAATAGCTTCAAGCTAAACATAACTTACTCTTAAAAGACCAATTAAGACAGTCAACCGCTCTCAAAATATCCATAGAAATTAAATTCCGAAAGAAATAAAACACTTACGAACTGTGACGGCTGATGACGTCAAAGAAACTTCCATTACAGATAATAAGGTGGTAAGATACGCTTACAGAGTTGCCTTAAGAGATACTCTTTAGAAAACATTTCACGTTGCATTTATTTAATGTTTAACTATAACCATTAAGTAACTAAAAGTAACTAAACTAAATTACTGAGTTCTCTTGAATGTTGTTCTTTAACGGCTTAAGGGGTTAATACGCGCTTTGAGGCTTGAAAAGACATTAGAATGTTGCATCATTAAGTTTTTCGCTTCTAAAGAGTATATTGTCTTAAAGACATCAAAGAAGGAGTGAATAGAGGTCTTAAAGATTAGGTTTAATGATAGAGAAAAATATTCATGAATGTCGAGGTTGGTTGTATTGTAGTATTCTGGCTCAGAGCTATACAGGGCTATACGGCGCTGGAACATCGTTAGATCGTTAAGAAGGATCGAATGCCAACAGGGAGGTTTTTCGAGCTGAAACTGCTCCATATTTGTGTCTCGAATGGGTGAAAACCCCAAAAAACTTCTACTAGACAGTCCGATAAACGATACGAGATCATGTTTACTCACCTTGAAGAGAGTCAACAGAATGAATATACAGTTTGGTTGGTTAATTGGTTTATAGGCTCATCGACCTATTTTTATGCACAATGATGGATAATAAGTCCGTGATCTACAGCTTAACCTTGATTCCGAACCACAACAAACATCCATGCCCCTAACCCGGGATTCGAACCCGGCACCTTTGGCATGTGAGGTCAGATTGCTACCCATAGAGCCATCGGGTGGGAGTGAATGTATAGCAATTTATGCCATGGTAAGGGTTATAAATATTGACTTTTGTTTTGTGTGAGTCTAGTGAAGACATTTAAATAATCTGTATGGTTAATATTCATTTATGGATGCTTTTCAAAAATATGATTACATTTTTCGGAAACTTTCATGAAATAGAGACATTCTTGGGGTTGTTTCAACGTTTTTTTTTTTTTTTTTTTAGAAAATTCAAGTTCTGGAATCATGAAAAATTACAGTTAAAGCATTTGAATAGAAATGGAAATAACAAAATCATGCTATATTCCTTAAAAAAAAAAAAAAAAAAAAAAAAAAAAAAAAAAAAAACACCGTCAAGTATAATGTATAAATTTTGAAGCATAATGCATGATATTCTTTAGTATGAATGAGAAAATGTACTTCCAAATTTATCAATTTTAATATACATGTAATTATAATTTTTTTAAAAATTTTAAAGAATATTTACAAGATTTCAAGTGTAATACACTGCTCTTAGTTTTGCAAAGGTCCATATGTAACTGAATACTTTAAAGTCTTTTCAGATACAGTATAAAAAATATTAATGCTTTATTGTAATTAAAAATTTAAGTAAAGTGTAAGTGAGTAAGTAAAGTGTCAACTAATAGATGCTTTAAGGAAAATGTATATTTCAACCACTTCTGCACGATGAACGAGTAAAGATAAATTGCAAACCATAATGGAAGTGCATTACAATTCTATTAATGCATCCGGGCCCGGAACCTGATTTATTCAGCAACTATATCGCTAACAGTGGTGTCTTGCAAATTTCCATTAATTTTTCTAACATAAATATTTTGAAACTTGAAGTAACTCTTAAAAACTATTGTTGCTAGAGACAGTATTTGATAACTTATTTGTAAAATAATAGATGATAACCCTGCATACAAATATATTCTGCCTGAAATGTTTAAAAAACGCACGAGTGCGATTACTTAACATGAAACAGCGTTTGTTGTGAAGGTCTTGATAAGTCTTCGTTTATTTTAAAAACAGTATTCTGAAAACACTTATTTTGATTACCCACAAGTTGTTTCGAGCTTACTTCTGGTTCATTTTAAACAACCAACTTTGATTCTTTATAAAGAACTAAGTAATTAAGAAACAGTTACTAATATATTGTTAAAAATAAATACTGAAACAAAATACGTGATTAATTATTGTATCCATCAGATAATTTCAACTCAGGATAATTCTCCCCCTCCCCCTGCACCACCGAATACTTTGCCATTCCCAGGAAAGGAATATAGCACCCGAGTAAACGACAACCCAGTGCCAGTCTTTGTTTCAATCCTGCATTTAATTTAAACCGTACTTTGTACCCTCTCATAATCATTCGAGAGAGGCATTATTACGTTTACAACTTACACTAATTAAGTCTTCTTCATTCTCACCCCAAACAGTGGTAATCCGCCATGTATCCCTCCGCCTTGGAGTGTCCGATTCGTTTTAATACCCATTCCTTTGAAAACGATGCGATATTTTAGTCTCGTTTAAAAGGGGGGGGGGGGGGAGGGCTTATTTAGATTCGATTAAATGCGGTAGTCCAATGAAACAAGTAGAGAACTGTGTTTAGGGTGTGTTTATGAGTTTAAGAGTCTTTGTGCATTTCCCTTTGGAATAGATCAAGGAACGAACTGTTTGAGAAGGTCTTATTGTTGTTATTATTATTATTGTTGTGAAGGAGTTGGCTAAGCCTAATGGTAATCTGTGGATTTCAGAAGGGGCCCAATTCTCATGGGTAGTTGAGGAAATTCCCGGCTAAAATTTCTAGAGTGGTTTCAAGTTTGAAATGTTTTGGATTAATAAGGATAAGGAGGTGATTTAATTGTTTGAAACTGAGAGAGTTTATGTAGTATGGTATTTTTTAAATTGAGTTGATTTGTAAAAGTGGAATCTACATGACTGATCCTGGTGCAAATTTATACTATCACTAAAGTACAGATATATAAAAATTAAATTTAAAAAGTTTTAAGTGAATTGCGTGTCGATTAATAAATTTCAACTGTTTGATATGGATCCAAATAACTGTGATTGTTAGACAAGCAATAAATGAAATGTAGATAACTAAGCACTTTTGCATGTTACTTATATAGATATGATGTGCAGTTCTCGGTGCAAATTTTAATTCAACCATTTTTTTAAATGAAATATATATTATAATACAGATTATGGATATCAAAAGATCATAAATTTTACATAGATGTTGTAGGAAACATAATCTTCCAATTTCCAAACGCAATCTTCTAGTCATTTAATTAAATTGCGTAGCTAAAATAATATTTGTTTTAAAAGATTATTTATAATAACTTTTATCATAACTAAATAATATTTGCTTATTTATAATAACTAAAATAATATTTATTTATAATAACTAATATTTATTTATAATAACTAATATTTATTTATAATAACTAATATTTATTTATAATAACTAATATTTATTTATAACAACTAAAATAATATTTGTTTTAAAACACTTATTAATAAAATACTTGTTTAAAAAGCCACTTTTCCTCCAAGTGGTAAAAAGAGGTAGCAGTTTCAGATTAAATAAGAATAGTAATTAAACACGGAATAAAGATATTAAATCTTATGTTATTCATAGGAAAGTTTCATAACTTGAAAAATATTAATAAGCAAAATATTAAATTTACAATTTCCTCAAAGGAAAGAACAGGGGGTTTCTTCCATTACAGAACAGAGTTTGTGTGCAAAAGATGATATTTGTGATTGGGTCCATTATTTTTTGATATTGAAGCTGAACATTTTTTCGTTGCAGTAGAGGCATTCTGGGTCTCCTTGAAAACCATCGTCACCGTAAAATAATTTTCTTACGTTTTACTTCTTTAATCATTATGTTATTTTTTATTTTGCTTTTAGTTTTTCACCTCATTATTCTTTTGCTACTTTTTTCAGCTTAAAATTCCTATTGATAAGGATTTTCTGTCAGCATCTCCGAAAAGTCATTATTTGCTCGTTGCTTTCAGGTTTTCTTACACTTGTTAAATATTACAAAGGAACAATGTCCATGTTACTTAATCGCCAACTGACATCACTATCTTGGCCATTTTGCTTCGATCAACGATTTTACAGATAAAAACTATTCTACCTCAATAATCAAGCTGAACTATCAGATTGAAAACATTAATCCATAAAACATAAACCCATAAAATTTTGAATACAAATCCTTCAAATACAATGATTTTTAAGAGTAATTACAGCTTGTTTAAGTCATAGCATTTGACCATTACGAAGAATACCATAGATGTCACTCTATGCACGTTTTTGTGCTCAGCAGTTGTTAGAATACATTGACGTCGAACACGAGTCTATCTTCCAAGTTTCAACTCGATTAGATGACAAGTGAATTTATTAGTCCTCCGAAGGGGCAATAGAAGTGTGAGTAAAAATGGCATTTTAGTAACAGCCCCAAATATTTGACAGAATACTTTCAAGTATCAAAGTGTCATTTCGATTAAATGGTAGTAATTCAAATAATTAGTCCTCCAAATCAAAAATAGAGGTTTGTGTAAAAACGACTTTTTTGTGATAGCTTCCAATACTTGATAGAATGCATAGCCATCGACAACGATTGTTTCAGTACAATTGGGGGATTAATTAGCCGTCACAGATTTGAAAACAAACACTCACTCATACGAAATTCGAGTAAATGTAAAGGATTTACAAAGAGGAATTTTCTTCACCATATTTGCAAATGCCATGTTTGCAAAACAGTTTCGTTCATAAACGACAAGGCACATATATAGGTATTAAGCCGGGTCTTCTTTTAGCCCTCACATGTGATAGAAAATCATATACCAGTTTCTCGTGCCTAGCCAGCGGCCATCTTAAATGTCTTACCTTATCTAAAGGCAAGAAAAATTACACTCTTTGGCCTAAGTGCCACCAACACCAGGCCTCAGCTGGATACATCCTGGACTGCATGGGTCTCCTTTGGGAGGAATTTTATTCTTCTCCCCTTCTCGTCATAGACTTCCTGTATGTCAACTGACTCCTTGACCTGATCTGACTCCGTCAGACTGGGTAGGAGATTAGACAACAAACAACAACGACAAGTCACTTAGTTTTATAATAATGCATACAAACTGAGCATTTACATTGCTTTCGGATGTTAAAAACAATAATATATAAAATAACTTTGACACAGGAACACACTAACCTATTGGGGTTTTTCCTAGGTGTGACTGAAACTAGTTAAGGTAATGCGATGGCATTGCCTGAAAAACATATAACTACTTTTCCCGGCACTACCTACATTTTTAACATACATTTTAAGAAGGATTACTTAGTAATCTGCTTACATAACTTCAATTTTTTTTTTTTATTATTTCTTGCAAAATTTGCATTTCATAAAAGCAAAACTTAGTTGAAAATTCAATTTTTTTTTAAATGATATAGAAACAAATGACTACATATGGAAGATTTATTATAACCAATTGAAAAAGCATTAATTTGCAATTTTGAATTAATTTCTTAATATGAGAAATAAGTATAACCATTTTTTCTTCAAATCACCGTCTTCCAAATTTAAAGAAAGTAATAAAAAAGAAGTTGGCAAATTATTGCATAGTTCTGGAATTATATAAATATTATTATTGTTTCTAGTAATCATCATCAAGAAAAAGCTTTTGTATGCGAAATCTCGACAATATGTATTTCTCATTTTAAGCATTAGGCTTTTTTAGCTTCAAAAGTAGAGACTTCTTTCTCCTTTATTATTATGAAAGCGTGTTTTATTGTTTTAACGATTTACATAAGTAAGTTCGAGAAATATGAATGCCCATTTTTGGATCAAATCCAATGCGAAAATATCGAAAAATAATTATGCGCTATGCGATTTATGCAGTATTCCGATGTCGAAGTCTGCTACTATAAATACGTCAAAATAAATTATAGTTTTGCAGATAAGTTTGTTTTCAGAGTAAGGAAGCAAACAAATGTATATATATATATATATTGGAATATTCAGGTAATTTTTCATTCGTCGATGTCTTTGTTTGGATGAATATATAAGTATATATTTGCATAAATATATTTTGGTTTGGAAAAGTCATTTTATCATCGTATAATTATTACCAATGTATAATATAAAACAAATTAAGAGCATGGAAATTACTGTAATGAAAGAAAGAGCACAATACCCATTTTAAATATTAATAAATTTCCTCTGCTGTGGGGCCAGGCACGGACGGGTGGGCAGTTTGGGATTGTTTGATCATTATGGAACATGTTTGATCATCAGATTGATATTGGTTATGACTGCTGCGATGCAGCGAAGTGATGAAGGCAAGTGTATCCGGCGTCAACGATTTTTTGGATGAGAGAAAAAAAGGTGTTGAGGATGATGAAGGTAGGTGCCTGCGGTTGAACTAAAAATGGTTTGTTGCTGTTGATTTTTTTGATTTTTTATGTGCTCGAAAGTTGAGGCATAGAATACTGGATCCTGACCGTTGCTATAGGACTATACTTGGGGACGTTGGGACATTCGGGGTTGTAGCGATGTGATGAGAGCACCTTACCCTGCTACCAATTGATAAGTTCAATTTTTGAACTTATGCCTGGCTACGGTGTTCGGATTATTTATAGAATATATTTTACTGAACAATTTAAAAGTTATAAGTTAATAGTTTAGTAATTTTCATATCTATCCAGATTTTAATAATTATATGTATAACTTTTAATATTTTTACTATTTTATACCTAAATTGAATTTTAGTATTTTATGTGGTGGAATACCGGTCCTCTCCTTTGGAGTGTCATACTTTTATCCATTGTACAGTTTGAATTTAAATAAAGATCTTGAACCTTTACGATTTACGATATTTATTTCTAACAAATATGTTGAATAACGATCTAACACTTTTTTTTTTCCTTCTTTTTTTTTGCGTACTCCTTAAATAAATACAGTTGGGCGAGTAGATATAAACCTAACCAAGCTAAATAGTTTACCCAGTTTTATTAAAAATGTGTATGTTTGTGTTCTGAATTTGATTTGGAATATACGTTAGGTAGCAGAATTATATCGTCTTTTTAGACGTTCACTGTGCGCAAAATGGTATATATATATATGTTTACGTGTGAATGCTTATTCAAAATTTAAAATAACTTCACTCCCAAAGGCCTTAAAAGCAAAAATTGTAATTTTTTTAAAATTATGAATCATTCTTTAATATAACACACACACACACTTGAGAGAGAGAAAAAAAAAATCGTTATTTTAAGATCCGTAAGTGAACATTTTGGCCTAAAAGTAATTGTTCTATTAATTACTTGAAAGAGAATAGAAACTAATTACTAAGAAGAAAAGAACCTTAGTCTCTCGTATCAACGCTTCATTTTAATACATCACTACTTTAAAATTTGTGGAAAATTGATGAAAATGATTCACCTCAATTAATATTTCTTTTATTTTCCGTCATCTCCATTTTTGTGAATTAAGAAACTCTCATTAGACCTAATCATCCAAATATGGGCAGAAGTACTGTGAGTCAGTGCATAATATCAGAGGAAAATGAATTGATTGAGGGCCGAACAAAGGATAGAAAAAGTGCACATTTTCAGACTTAACCGGGAACTGTTAAATATTTGCTTTATAATTATTTTTAATTTCGGTTGTCATCTTGGACTAATTCTTTTCTTACTCAATCTCTTTGATGAATAAAACATTTAATTAAAACCTCATTATTTATTCATAAAAGAAATTCAACTCAGAATGAGAAAGTTGGAAAGTTTTTTTTTTTTTTTACTTCATTCCTACCATTCCAACGTCGATGCATTTTTAGATCGCGCATTAGGAAAACGTGTAATTAAGGATTTGATAAATAGGTGAACAGCGTTATGTACTCATTATAAATGAAATTAATAAACTAAAATAGAAATTTGTTTTCACAAAGTAAATTTATTTGGTTGGTGAGTAATGCAAACTGGATATTAAAATTTAAACCGTGAGCTCGCAAAATTTTCTAGTCCTACAACTGAATTTTTTTGCAGTGAGTTTTCATCCCTGAAACTTAAATAAAAGTCTTGTTTGGTTCTTGTTAGGAATTAATATGCTTATTAAGTAAATTAACATTGAAATGTTTATGTTTAGTTTTAGAAATATATATATATATATATATATATATATATATATATATATATATATAAATAAAAAAGTGGTTTGCTATATTTTTTAATTTTAAGTTTTCAATGAAATTTAAATTTAAAATGTATTGTTTTAACGCATTAAATAAATGTTTTGGAAATTTTTTAATATGCTATTTGTTTTTATACAGTTTCGAACACCACAAAAATGAAATCTACATTAGTTGCATTTGATAATAATTTATTCAATTATTCTCAGTGTGACAGCAAATATCGTTGTATGAAATTGAACACTACATAAAGTTATGTGCTGCATAAAAGTTTCGAATAAATCATCCGTAATACAAAAGTGAATGCCAAATTATTAATCCACAAATCTAAATCTTGCTTAGTCATTACAAACCTGCATATATATTTACCCAACAACAAGGCAAATTCCCTTTTCTCAATTAAACCCATTCTTTCTACAAACAACACCACCACCAAATGCATCAAGATCCCAATCATACACCAAAACAAAGCACCCCCATCAATGATCAATGAATCCCATAAACAAAACTCTTCCAATCTAAATCATCAGTGGACGTAACAGTTCCTCCATTACGGCTAATTCCCAATGTCCTAGTCCCATGCCCGGTGACAAAGCCGTTATGTCCGGACAAAGGCATGTCATCAAACAGCAACAAACTTCCCGCTTCAACAGATAAGCCATTAGGACTGTTCCAGCCCGAAGTTTTCATTCCCAATCAGATATGACCCAGATCTGGGCCACCCTTTTCTGATTTATGATTCCCAAACTATCCGCATCCACTGTATCCACCGTATCCACTGCACTCACGCGCGGCTTGCTTTTAATGGAAGTCCGTTGTGGGAAATAAATGGCTTGATATTGAGGAGAATCTGTGTTTGGAGCAACCTTTTTGTTTGGAAAAAGATATGTGTGTTTTGTTGAAGTGACTGGTGTGGTACTTAGGTGATCTGGATTGATGGATAGGGGGCTTGGAATTTTTATCATCAATAACTAGATTGGTTTGCTTTCAAATTAGATGTTGCCCGGTTACCTTTTGAATAAATAATTGATCGTATAACATTTATGACTCATATCTGCCATCATAAGCAAGAACTTAGTTGTTTTTATTTTACTCCTTCCGATATGTTCCTTGTATCCTTATTTACGGTACGAACAAAGTTAGATTGCCATAAAGCGCCAATTTAATTGTACCCTGTTTCTATTAAGAAAACCTAAGTTAATTTCTCTACTGTTCTCTATTAACTTAAACGTACGTAAACGTAAGTTATTTTGATATTATTAATTGGCGAGCTATGGCCTTATTGCTTAGGCCGGATCATATGTGGTAAAAATCATTTTCTTTTCTACTTTCTATAACAAAAACCACTCCTCCCCATCTTCTAAATATTTCATACAAACCAGCTCCAAGCATTTTCACAGAAACGTAACAACAAAATAAACTATCAGTTATACTATAAATGTATGGAAGGAAAGCAAACAAATAATATAAATAATAAGTTTTTCTACTGTTTGTTAAACAAAACTTATTTTTCCTCGTATAAAAAATGAACTCGGACGGCCACAAATTGAGCTTCCCTTTCTGTATATCGTTAGCTAAATACAAAAACTTTCTACTTCGCAGCTTTACATGTCTACGGTACAATATATATGTATTGTAATATCAAATTCTTTAAATAATCTTTTTACTTTTTTCTATCACAGTAAATTTGTATTTATTATAAAAAAAGACACTTAACTTTTCAGTAGCAGTGATTGAAATCATTACTTTACATAAATGATTGTTCGCAAACTAATTTATACCAACTGATTTTTTTGCAAACAAGCTAAATTACAAAGCATTCAGGATTTTATCCAACACGATATGCCTATATACCATTCTCTTGTACTAATCCCTGTATATTCCAGGCATAGTACAATAAACCTTCATTAGGAACTGTTGGTTATAGAAAGAGTCCCTCATTCTAAATCCTATAAAGACAATAATATAAACCAGTGCCGCATTAAGACAGGATCGACCTGCTTTAGACCGATCTCACGACCCCTTAATATCATTCTCAATGGTAACAAAACTCCACCAAGAAAAGAGCCTCTGATCGGATCGTTAAATCGGGGGCACAACAACAACAAAAAAAAAGTCGATGTAGTGACAAATCTATCCAGTGTCCATTTTTCTCCCGCCCACCAGTCATTAACAAAGGGATAGCACAAAGAATACGGAGAGTCATCTTGTTTCTTCCTTCCTCTTTTTCCCGTTTTCCTAATCCCGATTCCTCTTCTCCAGGAACTGTTTCTCCGGAAGGTTAATGGCGAAATCGTTTTCTCTCGCGTTGCTTATTGACCATTTCGAAAACAGTCAGTTGCCGCCGATTCCTGCTTGTCTCCTCAACAGCTCGATTCTTGGTGATAACTTCGTTTAAGGAAAAGGAAGATGCTTAAAGGATTGTCTGGAGAAATATTTTATTTCGATTAGTGTTGTAAGTATAAAAGGAGGAATGAAATCGGATGGAATTTTCAATTTGGGAAGACATGGATTTAGCCATTTTACTCGATTCTGTATGAAGATGTATTGGTATTAAGGATTTATGATGAAATGAAAGATTTACTATTCTTGAGTAATGTTGATTGCAAATAAAGAGTTCATAGGTAAAAAAATAATATTAGACCACATTTTCATGAAATTGAACTGTTAAATTCATGGACGACAAAATGACGTTAACTTTTATAGTATGATATCATCTTCAATGCAGAAAAATGTCAGTCCATACGAAATTAGTATCAAGTTAATTTTAACACGTTTCTCTATGCTGTAATGAACTTCTACTTGTGTTTCACAAACTTATAGGAGCTTGTCTTAACGCATTTAATGTTTTCTTTAAGAATGCTGACTTTAAAAGGATGAAAGGAAGATCCTTTGCATAAGCTCTTCGCTATAGTTATATAGCTGAGAAACTAAAACTGATTTTTAAATATAATTGACATTATTTTAGCAATAATTTTCAGCATAATTAATGGATATTGAACTACTTTTCTGTAAAATGTTATGAATGGGGATGACTATAACTACTTAATAAATATAAATGGCGCAAGTAAAGTTTTTAACTTTCTTTCACTGAGCAAAATTGATAGATACAGAAAGGACTATATTAATTGCTTCCACTCAATCTGTGAATAATAAAAAGTATAAATTCTTATATTTATAAGTATCAGAACTTAAATTTGTAGCACACACAGACAAAGTATTAATTTTTCACATGTAAGGCACAATTCCTTTCAGTAATTTTTGAAAGGGAAAGGATCAAAACTCAAGTAATAGTGCAGGATATTGTAATACAAATAGTAAAAATGTGTACTTATTTAATGCAAAAATATAATATTGACTTCCATTCAACTAAAAAAATTCAAAAACGAAATAAAATCAATGTTTCAAAGTGACTCAGCATGTGTTTTTGCAGTTTTTCTGTATATAATTGTAAATAGAGTACATTTTTTTTTAAGTTCAGTTTTTCTTAAATTTATCTATTAACAGCGATAATACAGTCTAGAAAAAGCTAGCAACTCCTGAGTGAATCGAGAAATTTTGTGATCTTTTCCAGTGAGGTCTGAAAGCCAGATCATTTGCTCTAGATTTCTTGAAAAGTACGCACGAGAGGATATAAAAACCACCATGACTTGGAATTTGTGTAAGTTGGAGGTTTACAGCAGCTTTGAAAGGAATTCAGTGTTAGTTTATTTGAGTCTGAGTTATCGCAGTATCTGAGTGAGTTCACTGATGTTTAGAGAAGTTTTGTAAGTCTCTGAGACGATGAATAAATTATCAGTATGACGGATTGAGCAGCTGATAATTTCGTTAGTTGGTTGGTTTATATGCTTAACGACCTATTTTTATGGACAATGACGGCTAATCAGGTCGGGACCTACAGCTTTAATCAGGTCGGAACCTACAGCTTAATAGGGATTCCGAACCACAATGAAAATCCATCCCCAATCAGGGATTCGAACCCGGCACCTTTGGCATGCGTGGTCAGAGCGCAAACCACACAGCCATCAGGCTGATTATTTCGTAAAAACTGTGTAGGTATTATGTTTAAGTATGATAATTTTGAGACATTATTACTAAAGTTAATAGTTTTAGAACAATTTTGTACAACACAATTCAAAGGAATAACATTGAAAGCTTTTTATATTAATTATAATTTAAATTTAAAATGACTCTTGTAGAAAAGACGTTTTAGGCCATTTCAAGATTTTATTCGCAGTATAAAGATAACATTACTCAAGGATATACTTTGCTATGCCCTAAACTGAATGTATGAGATAAGATTAAACCAAAAAATTTATGATGCATGCTAAATGTCTTTTACGATTACTTCAGGAATATTAAAGAAAAAATATCCGTACGAAGTCAACCGATGTAAAAAGCACGTCCATAAGAATTCAAAAATGTACGACTCACCTATTTTAACAGATTATTCCGCTTTTATCTACCAACCAAATGGAAATATTCGCAAAAGCGTTATTCGAATTTTATCCGCTTTTAAAATCCATCTTCAGTACGTTAAGGCTTATTTCAGAGCCAATAGCACACGATAGTAGGAATTGTACATGGACGGATTTAACTCTTCGGAATTCCTGGGCTTAAGAGATTAGTTCTTCTGTTTTTACATATCGGGACAAAGAAAAGAGTAAGGAAAAAGAATAATGATGGCCTTTTTAGAATGCTAACAAACAGCAAACTGGCTTTTTCGACTCTCATTCCTTTTCAAAATATTCCGAGAAAAATCATCCCCCTGGGAAAGCGTAAGGGAATCCGGGTAAAAAGGGAAGAGGGAAAAAAAAATTCTTTTTATACCGATCTCTTTATTTGATGACGAACATGAAAGAAAGTCCAAGGGAAGAATACTGGAAGAAATTGGAGGAAAAAAAACTTGGGTTACTGCCTCTTTAGAATAAAATCCAAAATGGCTGGCTTTTATAAAGGGATTTAGGGCTATAGAAGTGGCACAAGTCCAAACTATTTCTTTTATAGGCGTTGTTCAGAAATTTTTAAGCACATGCAACCAAGTAAAATTCAAAATTTTAAAAAGTAAATTAATAAAAAATATAACCCATAAAAACAGAGTTTTTAAAAATCCTTTATATGCATTGTCAATTTTTATATTCATTAACACAACGGCGATATCAGAAACATTTCTACCAGCAAAATATGCCACAAACCACGTTTTAAATGATCCAAATATGATTTATTTATTCTGATTAAAGTAATTTTATCATTTATTTATTGAAAAATGTTCGCCAATAGGAAAGAGTTTCAACAATGGTCTGTTAAATGCTATACTAAACTTCAACTTAACTAGACATCACTTAGACGATAGAACGTCACAGTGCTCATAGGTATTTAATCCATTTTGGCGGAGTGAAGACATAATTCTCGCCAAACCTTATAGCCTTTTGTTCTCTATAGGGTTGGGGTTTGGCGAACATTATGCTTTCACGCCTCCAAAATGGATTAAATACCTATGAGCATTGTGACGATCTACCGTCTAAGTGATGTCTAGTTAAGTTGAAGTTTAGTATAGCCAAAGCGCGGCACGTTGGTTTATTAGTATTCAGTAAAAGCGATCTTTTAGTGATAGTAACAACTCCAAAATTTGATAGCCTGCATTGTCATCAACATCAAATCTATCTACCAAGTTTCAGCCCGATTGGATGACGGCAAGCGGTTGATTTGGCCTCTGCAGATTCCGCTCCTCTCGATAAGCATACATACACATAAAATCGAAGTTAGTATAAACGATTTAAAAAAAATTGAATAAAACAATTTTTTTAGAAATGATTATGTTTAATATTCAATGACTAATCAGATGATATAAAAATTAATTTCAATGAAAAATAATCTTTTCAGGAGTCCTTTGACTCCTCTAATGTTTACAGAAGATTATACAACGACTCTGGTCATCTGTCTGTTTGAGGTCCATATTCCTTGACAAAGAAGACAAATACTACAGACACATGTGATATTTCAAATGAAAGGTTTTGTCGAGATGTTTAGGACAACTTTTCCCGCCAAACTTGTCAGTTTTGCAAGTTATATTAATGAATCTAAACCTGATCCACAACAATAGAAATTTGTGTAGAATCAGCTTTATAATGACAGTTAGAATTACAATTCAACTTTTTTTTCTTTTCAAAAGGCATACTTGCTTTATTTCTTACGCTTAACACATTTCTGAATAACGTATTAATAGCATGAATAAAAGTTTAATATAAATTTAGCAGACGTATATAAAGAAACTGAGCACTGATTATTTTGATTCCATAAATGTCAACCTAAGTACTCTTCTGAAAAAGTAATCGTAATTTTTAATCATAATTTCTTTTCAATGCACGTAGGTTTTAGGATTAAGAATAAGACAAGTAGGTTTATATATATATGCGGATTGATTAAAGAAATAAAATTCATTTAAGAGGACGTCCTATACTAAACTCCAACTTAACTTGAGATCACTGGACGATAGATCTTCACCGTGCTCATGGGCAATTAATCCATTTTAGCGGAGTGAAGACACAATTCTCACCAAACCTTATAGCCTTTTGTTCTCTACAGGGTTGTGGTTTGGCGAGCATTATACTTTCACGCCGCCAAAATGGATAAATTGCCTATGAGCACATGACGATCTACCGTCTAGTGATGTCAAGTTAAGTTGAAGTTTAGTATAGTAAGGATCATTCTCTATACTCTTTATGTTACAATCCTAGTGCATTTAAAAATCACATTTTATAAATCCTAGAAATTTGCCTTTTAGGTACGAAATTTATCACTTAATGAAATGACAAGAATTATTTTCCTTTAATGTCTATGTATTATAAATGAAAATTAAAAAAGCAAAAGACAAAACCAGGTGGAGCCACTGTATATGCATTGACGTAAGGACTTAAAATAAACAAATAAAATATATAAGACGCTATTGTCGAGTTCTTAATTCATGTTATTTCATAAAGTGATCTTTTTCATACCTACTCACCAAATTTCAAGGTTTTATAAAAAGTAGTTTCTAAATGTACTGGGTTAGAAGATTGTAACATAGCGAGTATAGAGAATGATCCTTACTAGCACTTCCTCTTGATGCCAAAGTGAGCTATGTTTTTTTTTAAACACAACAGCTTTCGTTTGATACCCAAATTGATACGACAATTTCTTTCTAAAAATTTGAAAAAAAATTTGCTAAAAATTTCAGTATGTTCAAAATTTCTTTCTCCTGTCTCTTTTTAGGTTTATATGGAATGTTAGATTCAGTACAAGATGTCCGACTTGTTTCAGCTTCTCCAATTTGGCTCTTTACTATTTTAAGTCTTTTTAGTAAATTGAACTTCACAGCAAAACTTTAATGTTATGAATAAAATTTAAGCATTACAAAACTCAAACGTTTAAGTGTCCATAAAACAACCGATACTATTACAAAACATAGTTATTTTTTTAACCACATCGATCATAAATCATTCATTACCTATTAGATTGGTTGGTTGTTTTCAGATTATCTGGCGTCGTCAGCAAAACGAGGGCTATAATGCGCCGAAACATTCATGATTTGACAAGCCAACATACATTTACAAACACCCATGCCAACACAGGACTCGAACCCGCAACCTCGCGGTCTAGAAGCTAGCACGCTAACCACTATACCATTTGGTCGGCCATTACCTATTAGAACAACGAATCTATATAAATAATATTGTATGCGCATATTTTCCATCGAGATAATTAAAAAGTAAAATTTTAATTATTTATCCAGTTTAAGCAACATCTAGATTTACCTATTCTTAAAACGGCTAAGATATTTATTTTACCGTAAATAGTATTAAACTACTTTTTAAAAATTATAAATCTGAAATAACAGCATCAAAATCGGCTTTCTACAAACCCAAAGAATTGAACTTACAATTCCTTAACACAAAGCAATGTAAAAACAAAACCGTGATTTAATAAATTATACAATATAGCTTTTAACTTCCAAAAAAATACATTTTAACTTAAGATCTTACTCAAGTATGTCAAACATTTTGCATTCTTTTAAAAAAAAAAAAGAATGTTTCTGTCTGGAAACTAAGCTAAAGTTTTCTTAAAAATTACGCAGTGACTTACATCACTTAACAAGAAAACATCTTCCTCGTCCTTTCAACATGTCTTTGTGGTGACCCGTCGCGCTATGAAGAAGCCTTTTAACTGAGCATTCCCACCAACCCCTAAGCACAGAGTATATAGCCCTCCATTCCTGCCAGTAATGCTAAAAGCAGCCTTAAGGTATTTGGTCCCATTACAACTCTTCTCTGAAACAACAAAAGATTTGCCTCATAAAACCTTAGTTTGACATAAAGAAAAGCCTGAGTGCTGTCTCAGAGACTTTTAAAAGGTCTGATGGATCCTGAAGAGGTTTTCAGATGGTGGGGAATGGCGTGAAATAATACCTCGTGAAAGATAATTTTAAAAATTACGTTTCACTCATGCTCCTCCTCCAAATCTGGAAAGTTGCCCATTTGTTTTGAAGATTTTTTAATGTTTTTAGACTATGCATCCATTATTGTGCCATTAATGTGAAATGTTTTTGAAGGTTGGCATGTCATTTGGATTAAGATAAGAGTGTGGTTATGAGAATGCTCAAGTTATATTAAAAAGAATGGTCTTTCTCTGTTCCTCAAAGAAAAATGCGAATTTTAGGGAATCAAAAACTTTTGTGCAGTTTCTTCAGAATATAAAAATTAACAACTTGGGCAATTAGAGCGACATACATCCTACATAAATGAGGATGGATATAAAAACTAACATAGAATGTCATTACTAGTCTTTACGTAGTAAAGTTTCCTATTGATATTTTCATCCTAGAAAATCAACAAACGAACTTAGTTTTGTAACTTTCTATTGTTGAATTAAAGAAATATGCGTGAGGGACTTCTAGAAAATTTAATGATTTCTGAAGAAGATTTCAAATAAAATAAAATGAAAATACTTATGGGAAGACAATTTCTAAATTTCACTCTTCTCAGTTTTGACATTTGTGTATTTATTTTGTTAGAAGTTTATAAAGTTTGTTTGTTGGTTAGTTATTCCCATTATAGCGCTACTAAGAGCTTTTCCTTCATTGGAATCCGTTTCAAAGATTGATGTGTTAATTGATTGGTTTTATAAAACGAGAGCTAAACTAAAGGGTATAATGTGCTTGAGAATCATGTATCATTGATGTCAATGTGAAAATTGTAATGGAACATTTTATGCGGTGTGTAATACAATAATCCTTTAGTGTTTTGAAACTTCAAAGTAAAAAGAAAAAATAGTCATTTCTAAGGTTTGATCACATAAAAGTAAAATAAGAAACTACTTGAAAATCAAAACAAATATATAATTACATATAAAAATGTAAATGTCATTTCCTCCTGATATTTTTTTATGAAGTTAAATTTATTGAAATATTAACTGAAAGCTTATCATAAATTAGATATACAAAAACACCCTATAAAAAGTCATTAATTTCGTAAAAGTATATCTTAAATATTTTCTTAATATTTATACATAATAATCCTTTACGTTTTGTGAAAGATATGTATGCATTTATTGAAAAACTATAAAATGGCTTAAAAATGACTTTAGTCAATGGTAAACTTTTCATCCTTCATATGTAAAATATAATTTATTAATGAAAATAAAATAAATAAATATAATAAATAAAATTATGTGTATATACTCATTAATCAATTAAAAAACGCAGACAATGAAAAGGTGACAAATAAACTCCCAGCGCATATCCGAAAATCCATCCCAAACAGACTTATACCAAAGATCTCAATTTTCCATCCAGACATCTCCCAATATAATCTCTCTATACGCATCGCTTGTTTCAATCTCTTATCCAAACAGCCCACCACCAAACAAAAAACACCCAACCCCATGAAAGAAACAGCATTTGATATCAAGTGACGCTAAACAACTCTCACATTTACCAGATGACCCATTTTTTTTGTATCTTCCTTCGAAAACACAAAACACAACCCCGCCAGACGTAATGGCAGTATCGAATCCATACCATTTCTATTTGAGCGGAGTATGCAAAGATGGTGGGAAAAATGATGCATCGGCTGTCGAATTTGAAATTCCGACCACCCTTCTCTTGATGGGATGGAGTGACGTGTAGCTTGTTCGGCTGCTACTTTACGTCAAGATTGCTTTTGCTCAACGTCCATGGAGTGCTATTGACCCGCGGCAGTGATTTAGGAGGGGATCAATTTAAACTACTTCAATGGAGTGATCAGTTAGATGTATGAAAGAAACAGATATCCATAAGAAGGTTTTTTGGAATAAATATTGTGAGGTCTAAAATACTTTAGAAGAGTAATAAAGTAATTAAGTGGTGATTATAAATATTGGAAAATTGTGGATAAAAAGCTGTGTATTTATTGGATAGAAGTTTAATAACATAGAATAGAAGTTCTAGATTTAAATCATGCGGTAAGGAATTTAAAATTTTTGGGATATAAATGCCTTTTTATGAGATGCATATTTAGTTTTATGAGATGCGTATTTGTTTTATGGAATACAAGTTTGATATAGGATATAATTTTTCTAATAAAGGATAAAAATGTTTATATTATAGGATATAATTTTTATACTATAGGATATAAAATTAATTCAACAGGTTACAAATTTAAATCAAGAGGATGCATTTTTCTTTGAATAAAATAAAAATTTAATTCTATGGTAAATATAAATTTCATTTTATATGATACAAATGAAAATGTATTCCAAAAAATTATTCATTGCAATTAGAATTTAATTTGAAGAGATAAAAGTTATACTATACGGTATACACATTTCCATTTTTCTACACGTTTCATTTTATGGAATATAAATTACGTTTATCTAAACTTTAAAAAAAATATCAATATTATTAGCATTAAATTGTTAAATTGTAAAATTTACAAAGGTTCGTTTAAGGTATTTCAAATGTAAAATTGGATAAACCATTGTTTAAAAATCTAGTTTTTAAACAAACTTGCCTATCATGCTTAACTGCTGACACATATAATAAAATTTTAAATTTCGACGTCTTTTTCTCGGTTGGTTGGACAGACGTGTAGCAAGTATTGCTGCTACTTTAGCTCAGAGTCCATTGAGAGCTATTGACATGCAGAAGTGATATAGGAAGGAAAAATTTAAACTGTTTGAATGGAACGGTGTGATGATCAGTTAAATAGAGAGAAGGAACAGAAATTCGTAGAATAATTTTGAATTATAGTGTAAATAACTGGTTGTAATTCAAACTAGGCGTGTGGAACATCGCACAACTTTCAATTTCAAACTTTCAATTCAATATTGCAGTAAAATTTAACATGGTGTAAGTTACCATTTTCTTATTTTCACTCATTTAAATAAAAATGGCAGTTTAGAGATATTTTGGGCAGTAATTTTTACATAAGGAAAAAAACACTCCAAAGTGGAAATATTGGTGATTTTATTCGATAAATATTATATTGTTCTTGCTTGTGTGTGAAACGCAAAAAAATCCATTGTTGATGGGCGATGCTCAATAGCAGAGAGCTCCGTGTTAAAGACACTCGTTTTCCAACTTTTGACGCCTTTATCGCATTTTTATGGGAATTTCGGAAAAGGGAATGTTTAGAACACCTTCAGAGGCATTACCACAGTGAATTTGAACAAATTTTGAGATTTCAGCGATTTTGAAATATCGTTAGAGCCGTTATTTAGCAATTACTGAAAAACATGATATTTTCAATGGCAGATACCTTATGCGCATGTGCGATTTTTACGAAACGTTTATGGTAGCTACCTGTGCCATCACCAATCCACACACCAAATTTTAACATTTTAGGTCAATTATTTCGCTGATTATTTTGCTGATCACGTACATCATAGACATACATTAATCTATACCACTTTTTTGACGTCTGGATATTCCAATAATTGAAAGTAAAAAGTTATATTACAAAGTTCTTTAACCATTCATTTACTCAGGAAAACTTAAGTTTTAATAATTTTTCTTAAGAAGATATCATTATTATTTTTTTTTTCAATTTTTTTTTTTTTTTTTTTACAGTTTTTCTTATCAAGATATGCATCTTTTTTTTTTCACCTCACGCATTTCAAATATATATATATATATATATATATATATATATATATATTTTTTTTTTTAACCACCCTTGTTGCATACGCCCTGGTCAGGTAAGGGGTTAATTGAATTAAGCAGAGGTGAGTATTTAAAATTCCTTAAAGATGGTAAAGTTAGTAATCAGTTTTATATAAAAAGTATTAAACAAAACTGTAGGTTAGAGATCATAAGTATTTACTTCGAAACTCCAACTCTGTAATGATACCAAACAAATACTTTTTAAATTCCAAGATTGATGTCGAGTTTTCGTTTTGCTTTTTCAATAATTGAGAACAATTGTACATTTTATAATAATAAAATAATTTCAAAATAAATTAAAAAAGCCAAGTAAAAATCTGTAGGACATTAAAATGATGTTTTGCCTATCAAAAAAATAACAAATTAGAATTAAAAAGATATTTTCAAATTCAAAGTTAGCTGGTAAAATAAAGAGAATTTTTAATTTTGTAAAAAATGGGAGATAAGTGATTTTTTTCATTGAAAGCAGTTTTCCCAATGCTGTTATCTAATGTGCATTAAATTCATGGAAATTTAAAATAAAAACAAAACCAACATTCCCTTTATATTACTTGAAAATATATTTAAAAATAGAAGTTAAAATAAAATTTCAATTCTTTTATTGCATCAAATTCCTTTGTTTATCATTGTTATTATTCTAACTTCATATTGTTAAATATTTTCTCAGAGGAAATGGTGACGTAGCTTTTATAAAATAAAAACAATTATTTATTCTTCATTCAGAAGCTCACAAATCTTCTTTAAACAACAGTGAACACGTTATCAAGCTTTAACAACAGCTTCAGTGCATGCAACGAACAGTGATATTTCAGGCCACGCAAAAGTAAACAAGCGTTAAGTTCCTTTTAAAACAATACTCAAATTTCCACTCCACTTATTCCACGTATTGACGCCTATTTTATACTAGCTAGTGAAGTTTCCTTAAAAATTAAGTGCAAACGATTTTGCAATCAGAACAGGCAGAATAATCGCAAAATATTTTGATTAACCAACATTTGTGCCAACTTTTTCCTCAAACTTGTATTATCGCTGTTGCCAAATAAATTTAATAAAAAAACAGAACTTTAAAATGATCTACACAATTTAAAATTATTTACAGGAAAGTTGTGTAACAATATCAAGCTTCCCACCTTTAGAACCAAGCGCCACCACTAAGCGAAAAAAGCGCTACCATCCCTAAAACAGAATTACTTTTTTCTACATTATACTCGATAACTTTTACATTTTACTGAATATGCAAAGTATTCTTTTAAATCTGAAAACCAATATTCTGTCGATAACAAATATATAAATCACTTTACTTTCAAACAAGATAACGATTTTATACAAATTTCTTTAACGGTGTCCACATCTACACTACTGATCCTATTCCATGAAAATGGAAGTGATCAGTTAGGGTAACAGGAATCGCAAAAATAACAGAAATTGATGGATAATTGTATTCCAAGACGGTATTACAATATTTACTCTATTAGGTACGGAATGTATCGTTAGACAATATTATTAGATGGAATATATTCTATGAATATATATTATGACATCAGTTATATATTTCAATAATCCTTTAATATAAATGTTAATTATGTTAAGTAATTATTTACATCAATAAATTATAATTCTTAATACTTCCAAGATAAAGTTAACAAATCGAGTTGGTTTAAAATGAGTTATTAAGCAAACTTGACTTGTTTGCTTAAAATTAAGGAATCTGAAATTCCGATCTCCCTTTAAAATATTCCATTTGTATGTAGATGTAAAATCATAACCAGTTTGGTAGATTAAACATAGTGCCTATTTATGGATGGAAACTGATGTTGAACGATGATTTAGTAATGTACAATGATATATGAAAATAATATAAATACTATAAAGGTCTGGTGCGATTGCTAGTTAGGTATGTAGTCAATTTATGAAACAAAATACTGTGATTAAAATATTTTTAGATTAAATTAGTTAAATTATGTTTAGAATGTCGTGAAAAAAATACTTTTGTATTAAGATTAAATTGTGTACAGTGTAAATATCGAATCATAATAAAATATAAAATAAATATAAGCATAGAGTGGATAGGCAGTTAAGTATGCAAAAATTTGCAAAGAATGATTTGTACGTTATAGTGATATAAGCTAAATACTCGAAAGAAAAAAAAAACTCCAGGAAAAAGCTTTAAATATCATTGGGTTTAATTATGTACACGTTGTGCAAATATCAAGTGATAATTTTTGAATAATTGAAAATATAAATAATCTGATATAAATGGCAGTGGAGGAAAATATAAAGGATATTACTGCGTTGATAATAAAGGATTCCTATTAGATACTTTTATAATTTTATAAAATTGTTGAAAAAATTGTAATGGAAACTTAAAACTATTGTGATACATTTTAACTGACAAACTAAGTTAAATTAATCACATCAGGGAAAGTAGTTTAAGTAAAATTTGACAATTGATTCAAATTAAGTGTATTTGTCAGAAAAGTTTGTGAATAGAGTTATAAATTAAATTTTTAAGGCAAAAAAAAATATTTAATTAAAAGTCACATATATGAAATTTATCAGAAAAAAGTTTATTCACAAAGAAAGACCTTTATAATTCAAGCCATAAAATTAAAACTCATTAATCACTTGATAAATTTTTCAAGTGATGTTTCTCAACGATTTAAAAAAAAATTAAATTCCTTAACTATTGTATAGTTAAACTATATTTTTCTCTTTTAATGTAGATAAAATAGAATATAAATGCAAAAGAGTTTTGATATAATGGGACATTAAATCTGTGGAGAATAGCGGAAGAACGGTTTAAGTCCACCTTTTGTGAAAACAGTAGTATAAGTGTTCACATTAGCGGTATTAACCGATGGTACGTGGCATATGTGAAAACATAACGTTTCAAATCAAAAGATAAATTAAATACTAATTGCTTTAATATGCTTTTATTCGTTTTAAACCATTAATTAGTGTCTTCTCAAAATCAATTCCAAGCGACTTAAACCATTTTTACCCATTGGTCTTTATTTATCAACATTATGCTTCACAAACATTAACATTTTATTGTTGGTTAGTTCCTGTAAAGTATGACATTTTTCATATGTTTATTTTATTTCAGGATAAGCCTTAAATATTGTATCTGAGAATCTTTTTAAGCTTTTCTGATTTTCAAAAAAGAACATTTATATTTATTTGAAGAGGACATTTTGGTTTACTTGCGCATTCATACACTATGTTCTTACAAAAATTTAATTCAAATCCACCGACTGGTGAATAATATATTCCATACATGTTTCGAACAAACGTAACTGAAGTGAAAAATGCAGCATTGTTACAGTTTCGAAATTGAACCAAATATTTTTTCAACGCGTCTATTCATCTTGGAATCACATACATAATCAACCTTGTGAATCCGTGTGAAGCTCACGCCTTTACGATTGCTTAGCTGATTTACTTTTATTGAAGTTCGTCAAAGTTAAATACTGTATTACATTGCCACGCGATATAATGATACTTAATCTGGAAAACAGAAGTCTGCAAAAAAATTTCAGTCTGTTGATCTGATGAAAAATCGTATCTCATACATTAATCATAGAGAATTCAATTGAACTTTTTTAGTATTCGAATGCGATTCATTAAAATATAATGAAGGGAGTTGTTTATTGGGGAGAACTACATCCAGGGTTGCCTGACGTAGTATTTTTAATAATACGCTGTTGTATTTCCCACACCTCTATTTCAACATAGTGCCTTTCTTAGTACTTTTTAAAGTGTAGGAAGTCTTTGTTTCTGAAGAACTAATGATATTTCAACACCGTTGTAAAAAATTGTCTGCCTAAGAATTTTAAGTCTGAGGTGTAGCAACGCTAGCTACATCTCTAAAACAGTAATATATTTATATTACTATACCTTATTTATGTTTATATATTTATACTACTATAATATTACAGAAGAGGGGATCATTGCCGGGTAGAGTAGACACATCTTCTGTAGTTTTAGAGTACATTTTACATAGAATCCCTTCTCGTAAAGAATGAAATAAAACAAAACAAATCTTTAACTTATATTTTCAAACAAATAACACAATGTGTTATTTTAAATTAACTGTTCGTCAGAAGCGGATTTCTTAGCCTTGTATATCATTTTATGTTTTCTAACACTGCTCAGAAATAATATATAGGCATATTTAATTTTGAAACAACCCTCACCGAAATTCCCCAATAATTAAGTAAAAACCTCCCAACTGATATCAAAACTAAACCTGAACCAAATAAATCCATTCATTAATTCAAAACCAGTCCTCAAAATCCCAAACTTCAACAACATCTTCTATCCCTCAAATCTTGGTCAATCGAATTAGTAACGGATAACCATTGGAAAAGGAAATATCATCATCCCGGCCCGCATTGAAGAGAAAAATTCACTTTTCCCCATGTGCAGGTTAACTGGCAATAGATAAAGCACCCTAAGTACTACAGCAGAGGAAAGAAAATGTCCAAGAAAGAATCCTTTCCATAGTTTATTATCTTCTTCTTCTTGTGTCTAGTCCTCTTTCATTATTACCCACGATCCAAGGCGAAGATTGCATCAAGTCTGGCGGAAAGCAGATTTTGCGCTCTGCCGCAACCAGGAGACGGGGTATAGAACCTACAGTTTTATCGAACAGAAGAGGTGAAAAAGTTTTTTTTTTTATTATTATTGTTTTTGTCTTTTCCATCTTGCTCTTCACTAGGATTCTGAGTATTCTATTTTTGTACGATGGCCTATTTAAATTTTTATTTGAAAGTCGATATTTTAGAATGGAAATGTGCACATTTTTTTTTTTTTTAACTATCGATAAATTTATTCCACAATAATTTTTTCTTATATCTCAGATTTTTTGTTTTACAGTTTTTTTGTGTGCATGTTTCAAACCCGAATTTTAACGATCTATAGAACATTGCAATACCACGCTAGAAAAATCTCTCAAACTTAATACTGATTTGTTTACAAGTTTGTGTGACAAACTTATACACCTATGACAGTTTAATTTCACGCAATAAAATTATAATGAATACTATTAATGTTAGTTTTTAACATCATTAATATCAACTTTTAGTTAAGGAAACTTAAATAGGTGTAGGCATGAAAGTTCATTGCACCTTCTTGTGCAACATTTCGGATTATGTTGAAATTGTCAATTCTGCGAAGTAAATTCCTACGATTAAATTATATATATATTAAAAATGTTTCAATAATAATAAAAGTTTGCATCAAGTATTAATAAATAGAAATTATAATTTAAAATTTTTATACTGGAATAGAAGAGTTTTAAGTATAAAATCATTTCTGTCTTTGTAAAAAGACAATGTACGCTTGAGTCGACTAAATTAAAAAAAAAAAAAAAAATGAAGATTGTTCTCCAATCTTATTCATAAATATTATAACATTAACAAGCATAATTGTAATAACTAATTTTTAATTTTTATTTTATTTTGTGACATAATTACGTTTTTATTTTGCATTATATGAAACCTATCCCTCGGAAATAGAAAATAAGATCAAAACCTAAAAAAACAAACATGTAAGATAAATATAATGAAAATACGATCAATGAAAATAATAAAAAATTTGCTGAAATTCATATTTTTAGTGAATTTTTCATATAAATTTTAGGACAAATTTCAATAAAGGAATATGAACTGTTTAAACTAGTGAAGGTTTATCGTATTAGCTACAATTCTATTATGAACAACATTGTTTAGAAAACATTCGTAACATCTACATTTAAAATATTAAATTTCGCTAAACGATAATAATCAAGAAAGCTTATAATCTATTATACTTTAATAAACTGAAAATTCTTTGTATTTATTTAATTCAAAATTTATAAATCGTTGTCATTTATAAAAAACGATCAAGCTAACTTTCACTGTAGCTCCTCAATGAAGCATAATGGAAAGAAAAAAAATAGAAAAATCGTTTATAGAAACAGACAAGAAGGAAAAAAAAATAGCATTATATGGTTCGCAGAAGAACAGATTAAAGACCAGAAAGAAATCGAACTATTTGCCTGCAGGATAGCAAAGTATCTATCAATGACGACGAAGTTAATGCGACAGAAGAATATTATTTTTAGTAATAAAAAATCCGTTATATCTTTGGTTATTACAATTTCTTTTCTTTTTGGATATATTCGTTGGCTTAAAATAACAGAAAGGGAGCTGGCGAAGCAAATGGGGGAAAAGTCCATTTTGGGAAGTTTAGTTGTATAAGAAGGAACGTACTTCTAATGGAATCGAAAGAGCATGGTCGAATGACTCGGAAGCTTGCCTTTTGACGTTTTGGAATTCGTCTTCTATTATTTCTCTTGAGAAACCAAGTAAAAGGGTACTTCAGGAAAATATCGTTTGAGATTTTGGAATGATATCGGAAATCTTGACTGAAGCCATACCACAAAAAATAGAGTTCACAGAGAGAGCTTTTTTTGTTGTTGTAATAAATGCTTTTGAACATGAATTATCTTCTAACTGTCTAAACATTTGGAATGTAATGTCCTTGGTTTTTCATACGTCAAGTGTAAGTGTCAATGTGAATGCTGGTACTGTGTTTTAATTTATGAATTGACAAGCAAGAAGCAAGATAATTTTACTTTTATCTCTTTTTACCCATGTACTTTCTGTAAGGCGTTATTTAGAATTCGAGCAAATTATTAGAGCACAATTTTTTTTTTTTTGTATATAATTTCCCAGACACCATTTTTTAATTTACATTATTACATAGAATGTCAAGAAATTAGCAATTAAAATTTATTTTTAGTTATTATTTACTTTGAGGCATTCGTTTGTTTTTTGACCGATACAACTATTTCTTAAAAATGCTATTCTTCATTCAAATTTAAATATTTATTTCCTATTGAAGTTTTTCAAGTGTGTTTAATTTTAAATCAAAGCACTTGGGTGTTTTTGAAAACTTACTTATAACTTTTAATTTTAAAAATAATTGATGTTGGCATTCAATGAAATTTTCAAAGAAATTTTTCTATATTTCGCCTTTGTTAATTCATAATGTTTTTTTTTTTTTTTTTTTTTTTTAACAATGAAAAACTAAAATTCTCCCTAAATCTCTAAGATAATTATTCCAAATACAAATTATATAAACAGTTAAGTTTTAGATGCTTACGTTACCTAGGCTATCGTTTTGAACATTTATAAACTTGTAAAAAGTGATGCCAAGAAAACAGCATTTCTATAAATAGTTATGCTCTAAACAAATAAATTTATAAACAAGTTCCATAAACATTTAAGCTTTAGATACTTACGTTAGATAGCCATCATTTGAACATTTATAAAATTGCAAAAAAGTTATACCAAGAAAACAGAATTTTTATAAACAGTTAAGCTTTAAACAAATATATTTGTAAACAAATTCTATAAACATTTAAGCTTTAGATACTTACGTAACATATTCAATTTGAACATTTATAAAATTGAAAAAAAGTTATGCCGAGGAAACAGCATTTTAAGGATGCGCTATGTATCCAGTACGTCAGTTGGTTAAAAATGTATATTTTAGCCTAAAGTTAATTAGCCTAATTAAATTAATTATTTTTTCTTATAATTTTACCACTAACCAATATTATTTAAAACAAAATATAACTACTAGATTATCATAATTTTGCTATTCTAATCTGCTTACGAAAGGAAATATAACCCATGAAAAGGTTTTTAATATAAATCTTTTATATGCATTGCCAATTTTTATATTTATTAACAAAGCACCATTTTGTTGCTAGCGTGTGATTGGAGTTGGCTTACAATTTTAAATATTAAAAACATCTCTATCAGCAAAATATGCGGTAAACAACTTTTCAAAATTTATTCATTAACAAAAGAATAGGAATTCATGCACTCATGTCCAAATATCTTTTACTTATTCTGGTTAGTACAATTTTATTATTTATTTGTTAAAACAATTTTGGCAACATGAAAGAGTTTCTTCATTGATCGGTTAAACGCTACTTCAGCGCGATTGGATGACGGCAAGTTGGTTTATTATTATTCTGTGAAAGCGACCTGTATCAGTGACAACCGCTTAATTTGATAGAATGCATTGTATTCGACATCGAATCTATCTGATAAGTTTCAGTCTGATTGGATGACAGCAAAGCGGTTAATTAGGCTATCGCAGATTTTCCCGCCATCAACACACACACAAAATCGAAGTTAATATAAAGGATTTAAAAAGAGACAAAATGTCCAGTAGGCACCAGAGAATTGCTCAAATGCAGTTTTTGGAAATTCATAAATTGTCCGTTAGATGCATCCTAATATTTAGAAATTTTGTACATGTTTCAAATATGCAATGATTCATTTTATGTAAAAAATGACAACCCTTATTTAAAGTTTTTTTTTTTTTTTTTTTTTTTCTTCTGGTGTTAGAGTTCCTCCTAAAATTGTTTGGATTATCAAATTTTATTATCCAATTTCAAAAGTGGATTTTAATTTTTTTCTTCAAACTTTACGAAAAACAACTTTCTTTGAAGTCAACATGTATAGCGTCTATTACAAAAAGGAAGCATGATATAGTTTTATATTATTATTTTTATTTTCTACTAGCTGAATACCCGTGCTTCGCTACGAAATTTTAACATGTTCAATATTTTAGCTAGTTTTGAGGCTCCTCGTTGTGGAAATCCATCATTGGTGTATAGGTCCCAGTTTTTGGCGCTTCACTCGCAGGAAGGTTCTACGTAAAATCGAGTTCGCTTGGTTCGCTGAAAAGTTCATTAACACATAAGTACAGGCTTACTTCACTTGTTGAAAGGTTCATTACTATGCAAGGATAGGCTCACTTTTTTCGTTGAAAGGTTCATTTATTGCGTTAGCATAAGCTCGCTTCACTCACTAAAATCTAATTGCTACGTAAAACCGTAATATTAGAAGCCTATTCTCTGTCGAGACACACACAAAAAATCTCCATTAATACAATAATACAACACCCATTTAAGTTTATTTTAACACGTGTTTGTGGAAAGCAAAATTTGAAGACCAAAATTACTTACGTTGAAACTTTCAGAGCTCTAGGCCTATTAAAAGTCACTTTTTGTGAAAATATTAATTAAAAAAATTAATTGAAAAACAAGTTAAAATTTTAAAATTCTTTTTTGTCAAAAGTTCTAATAGAAGACTAAAAGTACTTGCGTTGAAAATTTCAGAATTGTAGCCCAATTAGAAATCATTTTGTAAAATATATGTTAATTAATTAAAAAAAATTAATTACCAAAACAAATAAAATTTAAAAATTTTGTTTTCCAAAAGTCCAATTAGAAGGCCACAACTACTTGTGTTGAAAATTTCAGATCTGTAGCCCTATTAGAAATCGTTTTGTAAACTATATATTAATTAATTAGAAAAGAACTAAATAAAAATTTAAAATTCTGTTTTTCAAAAATCCAATTAAAAGGCCAAAACTACTTATAGTGAAAATTTTAGAGCTGAAGCCCTATTAGAAATCGTTTAGTAAAATATGTATTAATTAATCCAAAAAAAATTAATTAAAAAAGAATTAAATAAAAATTTAAAATTCTGTTCTTTAAAAGACCAATTAGAAGACCAAAACTACTTATGTTGAAAATTTCAGAACTGCAGATTTATTAGAAGTCTTTTTGTAAAAAAAAGTGTTAAATAAAAAAATTAATTAAAAAATAACTAATTAAAATTTTAACATTCTGTTTTTCAAAAGTTTAATTAGAAAGCTAAAACTACATATGCTGAAAATTTCAGAGCTGTATCCCTGTTTGAAGTCACTTTGTAAAAAGAAAAAATAATTAAAAAAAAAAACTAATTAAAATTTTAACTTTCTGTTTGTGATGTATACAATTAGAAGACCAAAACTACTTATGCTGAAAATTTCAGACCTGTGCTCCAATTTTAAGTAGGTTTCTATAGATCCACAGAGCCACAGACAGACACACAGCTTGTTTTATTATTATATATTATTACTTTTATTTTCTATTATTAGTTTTTTTTATCTATCATTGAACTTTTTTCTAACAATATTTCATCAGAATATGGTGGCAAGACAACAGTAGTTATATTAATCCATTCTCCAGCAATTGACACTAACTACCGTGGGATAGTATTAGTTAGAACCGCAAATTTTAAATCAGTAAAACAATGATTTAGAATGGTATACATTTGAAAATACTTTTACGATACTATGCTACATACTTATTTTAATCATATAAAGTTATTCGGCTAACTAATGAGCATAATTTTCCTCATACGAGTTTTCAATAATCAATATTATGCTTTGTCATCATTTTTAAACTCAAAGCAACTTTTTAATTTCTTTCCAGAAATTGGTTTTCATCACTATATCTAAAGGTTCAAAAAAATTTCGGTGCAGAAGGAATTGTGTGATGTTGCCATTTCAATGCTTTCTCCGGGTGAGGACTATTCTATATGATATTTATCTTACGTGAAAAATATTATTTTGTCACTTCAGTTAATTCCAGCATGAACGGAAATCCGATCGGATACAGTCAGATCAGGACATACTACTGGGGAGTAACAAGACAATCCGCGCTGGAATGTGATCGGCAGCAAATGTGTTAATAAACAACAGTTAAGAACATCATAAACTATTCTTTGCCTCAAGTGCATTGAGAAAACATTTCTGTATTAGAAATACGAATCTGATATATGCGACAATGTATCTCAATTCCCATTTAATGACGAACGTTGATCGACCTCAATTTTCTTTCCCCTCATTGTATTGGACTACGCTCTCTAGTTAGCATGACGCGAGTGGTACTGGCACTCAAATGATACCAGCTTGAGATCTGAACTGCTGAGTTCAGTTTTCGGTGTTTATTCCTGTTCGAGACATAAATATGGGACCGTTTCCTCTTTAAAATATTGCAGAATTCTAAATCATGTTGTAAAGACATTTCTGTGCAGTATAGTCCTCGTGTAGTTCTTGAACAAATATAATGCAAAGATAGCTCAAATATATATCTAGAAACTAGAAAAGTTGAAATTTTTCAAAAATATTGAAATTTTGTTGTTTAAAAGTTATTTGCATTGCCAACTATCCAAAGAGATTTTTAGTAGACAATGTTTAAGTGTTTGTGTTTTTAAAATGTTTGGGTTTTTTGATGATGGCAAACAGCTACAAGAGAATACGGTACTGGTCTGGTGCCGTCTGTGTTAATTAAACTGCAGACAGACCTCAGGTTCTTACATAGATAAGATTAAAACTCCTTAAAGGGTGAAGTGTTTAGTAATAAACATTGCCGAAAATCAACACAGATTCGATACTCTTGGTTTTCTGGTAATTGGGAAGGATTTTTCTTCTTTACTAATAGCAAAGGAAATGTTAAATAGCTATTCGAAGGTTCAATAATATTTGCTTGTAACATGTTATCTAGTTGTTGCTGTAAAATTGGCTTCAGTGCCTGTGGAACTGGGAAGTGTTTTGCTTTTGTTAAGTTTTCAGTATCTACTGTAAAATGTGGCTCCACTGCATTAGTACTCCCTAATGTATCAACCGTTGTGTTAAAAACATCAGCATACCCTTGTAAAAGTTCCCATAGCTTTGATTTTGTTTCCCTATCTAAATGTTGCAATTTAAAATCTGTTTGTTTTAAATTTTGCCTCCTTCTTTCTATAACATCCTGCAATTGTTGCTCAGTAATATCTGTTTCCACCGTTGCCATATTTGTATGCTTTTGCAAATTAATGGTCTCACTTGTAACGTTGTTAACCAAAATTTGTGTGGTGAAGTTTTTTATCCACTTGACAAATAGCATTTTCAAAGTCTAATCCTTCATGTTTGAAAATCGGTTCTAACATAATATGTTGTCCCCTTTCAACGCCTCCTCGTAGTTGTAAAGTTAGTAATTTTGATTCATTTGGTGGTATTACACAGTTATTCTGCAACTTAGCAATATTTGCTATTTGTGTTGTGTTTATGTGGTTAGAATTTGCATCTTGGATTCTTAAACGAAAATGTTTCCCTACTAACAAGTCTTCCTCAAAATTTAATGTTAATTGCTTTTGCCTTAAGAAGTCAAATCCAAGTATTGCAGTATATTTTGGACCTAAAGTGTCATTTATGACAAAAACTGGATGTGTGTACACCTTATTAGTATGTACATCATACACCGTACATCGTATACCAATGTACATCATAACACCCTATAACTTGTAGTGGCTGATTACTCACTGACAAAATTGTTGCATTCACTTGTCTCTTGCGCAATTTAACTGTATTTTTAAATAAATTAAACGTATTTACACCTATTAACGTAACGCTTGCGCCAGAATCAAGAAGTGCCACTATTGGTACAGTTCCAATAAACATTTTAATTACTGGTAAATAAGTATCTGTCCTTTCACTGGTACCCTCTGTATCAATATAAGTAACCTGATTCTGTGTACTTTGTACTGTGTTTTCGTGTTCGCTTCTTTGAATGTCATTTGTGATTCTACGATCCCTTTCTAACTCTCTCCCATATTCGCCATGTCTGTCTGCTCTTATGTAATTATCATGTGTGGGATTTGGTGCATGACGTGTTGACAAACCCCCATTTAGTTTAAACGATTATCTCTGGTATCATACCTATTATATTGTGGTTTAAAACCACTGCCCACTCTTCGGTCTGAATAATTGCTTCCCCTACGATTGGCGAAATTGCTCTGTCCTCTATCATTCCCAAACGAATTTCCAATGCTATCGTAACCGTCTCCCCAAGATACCGTTCTCTGATTGTTGTTGAAACCACTAGAAAATCTACCCCTATTATAATTGTTAAACCCTCGTGATCTAGGGTAATTTTCCCTACTATAGTCCCTCTGTCTGTATTGTGGCCTCTCCATGCCTCTATTTGAGTTGTACTGGACTGGTGAACCTCTTCGTTCAAAAGACCTGTCCTGTCGATATGCCGGTTGCTGCCTAAATTCCCTATTCCTTGAATGTTCTCGACTGGAATGGTCCCTATCATACCCGTTTTGGCAATTATGCCTACAACTTGTATCTCTCGATTCATCCCGGCCTCGTTCTCTTTGCGTCTCAAAAGCCCGTAGTTTAAGATTAGCAACTTCTTCTGTCAACGTTTGTATTATGTCTTGTGTAAGTTTTTCGCTAGAAGCCGAAATGTTTGTGTCCTGATTTTGCCCTGTGATGACTGCAATGCTTTGTCAATTAATTAATGCTTGATTTGCTTGCAATAACTGGACGTATTTGATCGCCTCTTCGAAACTGGTGACATCTTTTGTGAGCAACTGACTCCTATAGATTGGCAAAATACCCTCAATTAATTTTGCAAGACGAATCTGATCGTAAACTTGCTTCATTTCCGGTGCCTCAAAATTTACTTTACCCAGAAATTGTCTAGTCGCCTGAGTAACTCGGGAACCATAAGTTTTAACGTTCTCATCAGGTAGTTGCCGACACGAATTTAAATTTTGCTATCGTAAACATAAGGACTGGTCGTCCTGAAAGAAATGTAAGAACTTCTTCTTGAATTCATCTATGCTTGTTTCGAATGATAATTCTTCATTATTTATTAGTGAGGACAATGCTACACCTTTTAATTTAGATTTTATGAGAAGAATTTCTTGTGATTCAGATAAATTATTACCATCAATTAGTTTGGCAATAGTGTCTAAGAAGTATGAAGCTGTTACTGGCGATGTGCTATCGAAAACAGGGATAAGATTTTGGAGCATTGCGACTCCCGGTAAATTCGGTGAATATTGACCATGTGTGGTGGTCGTACTCGCGCCGTTCTGTGTTGCCATAATTTTCCGAGAAAGAGGTTATGTTACAAACTTTCAATTCCTAAAATCGTAATTTTTGTGTAATTATGTGTAATAAATTAAACTGATTGGCGGCGCTAGTAAAATACAAGCTAAAACGTGACATGTCAAATCAAATTAAAATACAATTACCGAATTCAAAATTTAAATTACTCATAATAAATAAATGCATATTTTAATTAAACAGCTCTTCCATTCACTTATCAAAGGCATGGTCACGGTACCACTTACTGGTCTGGTGCCGTCTGTGTTAATTAAACTGCAGACAGACCTCAGGTTCTTACATAGATAAGATTAAAACTCCTTAAAGGGTGAAGTGTTTAGTAATAAACATTGCCGAAAATCAACACAGATTCGATACTCTTGGTTTTCTGGTAATTGGGAAGGATTTTTCTTCTTTACTAATAGCAAAGGAAATGTTAAATAGCTATTCGAAGGTTCAATAATATTTGCTTGTAACATGTTATCTAGTTGTTGCTGTAAAATTGGCTTCAGTGCCTGTGGAACTGGAAAGTTTTTTGCTTGAGGTGTGGGAGTTAATCAGAAAACGCCGCAGGCCCGTTTGGATTATAGGTTTTCCCGAGGATGGCAGAATACGCCATGACGAGTATGGCCCCAGGTACCGTGTTGTCATTTATTCACATTTTAAGCTAATCTTCCAGCTTTCTGACTTTAACTTTTGAGTAAATTTAATATTAAATCTTAACCACAAAGTAGCGAGAGCAGCTGAGTTCTGGCCAAAATGACTATTTAAATGAAATGTGTTTGAATATGTGTAAACAGTACCCGATTTTGGGTGTTTTAATATAAACTTGATAGGATTGGTAATTTAAGATCGACTTCGTAAAGTAGATTCAATGTTTAAAATTGGTAAAAGAGAAGCGATCATTAATTGTTAACGTAGCCTTTTATTCTGTAAAGTAAACCTAGTATTTAATAAATTTGTTTGTTATCACTTTGGTTATGTTTATTGAACAGTTTTTTCAAACCACACTCATCAAGGGAGTTCCACTATGCGATCTTTCGGCAATGTTTATTGCTAAACACTTCACCCTTTAAGGAGTTTTAATCTTATCTATGTAAGAACCTGAGGTCTGCCTGCAGTTTAATTAACACAGACGGCACCAGACCAGTATACGGCACCGAAACATCTCAACAATTGAATCTAGTATGCGAAACAAACCCGAAAACTCCTAGAGAACAGCCTAGCAAACGAATGTGTATTTGTCACAATCGCCATCATGTTTATTCATTTTTAAAGGCGTGAAAATATGTGGAGCATTGTCGCCGGGGATCTAATCCCTTGCCATTATGTAAAGTTTTCGTGGTAAGGTGTAATTTATGATGTTAAAATCCGAAGTGATTATAAGTTTTATAACACTTTGAAAAATATCTTCTATATAAAATCTGAAAATTTCCATTATTATACATTCTTTATTATTTTTTAAATAAAATTCAAACAATCACTCAAATTCAAAACAATCCACTTATTACAACATCGTTGTTTCTAGAATATCCTTTGAACCCCAATTAGCCATAACTACACACTTAATATCTCATAATGTAGCAGCTTAGCCAATCTTGGCTCTTTTGCTAAAAAAAATAGAGCCCGCACTATAGTATGATGTCATTTACGAGATCTTTATACATTAATTTTTAATATATAATGCAATTGTTACAATATTATGTTTGAAATAAACTCCAAAAAGGAAACTTAAAAATAAAATAATATTTTTTATTGAAAACCTCAAACTTTTATAATTTTTTAGAATTTATTTTTTAGAGTTTATTTCATTCATACAATTCTTATAAAGATCAAAAATGCAAAACATAAATTTTGGGTGAATTTTAAATCAAGTTATGCTGCATACAATATTTGGGCCGTCCAAAATGTGCGCTCATTACACCCCCACCCCCCCCATTAGGCCTTCAATAATATATAATTTTTTTTTTTTAAATTTAAAGTTGTTTATAAATCTCCATACTTTATTACATATTTCTGCATAAAAACATTTCAATAGGCGAATTAAATTTTTATATGCTCAACGATTGAAAATTAACTCAAAATCCTTGATTTCGACTATTCTAAGTGTTCCTAGACCCCTTGTGTTACATTTTGTGAATTCTCAATTTAAACAAAACTATCATAGCAAAAAAATCTTAAGCTTCAGGATTTTATTTTATACGAGCAATTAAACAGAGGCGGAAGAAGGCAAAGACTTACCATCTGCTCATCAAGAAGGATCCATTCCCGTTTCCCAAATTTCAATAAAAAAATAATAACTTTACACGAAATCCAAACTACAACATCACTTTCACAAGAATTCCAATACCCATAAAATCACACATGAACGATTCTAATCCTCAACCTTCCACAGGACCAAGTATACTCTCTTCTCTTAAACAATCTCCCAAACGTATACAACTCCAACAAACTCTAAACCAGTAACCTAACCATGCGTAGCCAAGTCCAGTTTAAAATCTCCTTGTTAACATCTCATCCCAAAGTTTAACACAAACTCCACTTCTGAAAATTTATAGGACACTTTAAGACTTGGTAAGAGGGAGCTGATCATTTTGGCTCCTTACATTTTAGTGCTTCAGGAGCCATGGTGACACCCGAATTTATCGGAGATATTTAAACTCTCGGACGACAGAGGCAGCTGCGAAATTACCTATCGTCGCTCATACACTCTCGGATGTCATTTTTCATCTATGGAAGTAGTTGATCACTTTTGGGACTAGAAACTTCTTGGTGTTCTTAAACTTAGTTGATTTTTAGGGTGGTATCGTAAAATGTTTTGTGTTTATTGAAGCGTGGGAAGTTGTTAGAAACTTGTATGAGGCCTATATTTGAGTTGTTGTTTAAGGAGTGCATTTGCCACTAGCTATGAGTATAGCTGTGTTGCTAGAAGTATAGCTTACATAAGTTAAACTAATTCGTACACTAAGCTAAAATTTCTTAATTTATTGTTTTACGATAGAAAAACCTTTAATTGAAGCAAATCAGTTTATGAACTCATAAAATACAATGTGAAATTTCGTTAATACATTCGACGGATTCGAAAGAAATAATTAAGAAATTCTACTGTTCATTTAAGTTATTTTAAAGAAATTTTAATTTTATTGTTTTATCCAAAATGGAACTCGTACATTGAACGAAATTTTTATGGGACTTATACAGATTTAAAGTTATAGATTTTGTTTTTTATTGGATTGTCCTTATTTATCCCAAATTCTTTCAACCTGATAAGCTCACATCAAAGTAGATGTTTACAGTAGCTTTGCTAATTACCATTAATTACTGCAGCTTCTTCCTTTAAGCTTTTTACAAGATTTCAATTTCTAAACATTTTAAGTTTATTCGTATTGTAATGATGCCATAGATATTCTATGGCGTTTCAGTAAGGGTATTTAAAGGACTTTAGAGCAGTTTTCATCGGTGTAAAGGGATTGGTAACATACCTCACAGGTCATAAAGATATTAATTTGAATGAGTATCCAACCAAAAATTAATCGAATTTACGAGCATTTCAAAGAATTCAAACCTATTCTTGAGATCTTATACAAAGGGATTATTTAGAAACATATTCAAACAATACACTTTACTTAGCAGAAAAATCTCTAGATGTGATAATAGCTGTTTGTAATGACATCTTGTTGAATACATTAGTATAGTATATGATAAAGTCAGCGAAATGTTTTACAGTTCCACACTACAGTTATTAAGTTACAGATGAATCTACATATCAAAGTATGAGAAATCTATAATAATAGACAGAGCCTGTGGGCGTGCTCTTCTATGGAAAGACACTACTAATAGGCATAGTTTTTGAAATTTTTCACATAAGTAGTTTTGCCCTTTTAATTAGACTTTTGACAGACAGAGTGTTAAATTTTTTTAAATGTTTATAAAGCGACTTCTATTTGGAGAAGAACTATGAACGTGAGTAATTTTGTCCATTTAATTACAGTTTTGAAGAACAGAATGTTAAAATTGTAATTGTTTATTTTTAATTCACTTTTCTTTTTTTCTTTTACAAAGCGATTTCTAACAGGCGTAAGGCACTGAAATTTTCAACATAAATAGTTTTGGTCTTCTAATGATGCTTTTGACAAGTAGAATGTTAAAATTTTAATAATAATTTTTTTTTAATTTCTTACAATTTCTTTACTAAGTGACTTTAAATATGCGTAGAAATCTGAAATTTTAAACATAAGTAGTTCTGGCCTTTTTATTATGCTTTTCACACAATATACACAATAACGGCTATACACAACAACGGCTCTCAGTAATGCGTTGCCACGAATAAATTTTCGATATATTTACATCAACTTCGAGAAGATTTTCTTCAAATTATGTGTGTTTATAATTTAACCAATAAAAACTCAGTTATGCTCATAGTTCTTGGGAAGTTTGAGATTAAAACACAGTACCCGAGAGGACAGACGTATGAAGTAGCTTTAGCAGTGAAAGGTAAATTTAACAATGCAAAATTTTGTGTGACAGAAACGCACTCAACAGTAAGTTTCGGACACTGTGCTTCTCGTCATTTTGAATTTAGCTACTGACAGTTAGTGCTCTGTTTCTGATATTAAAAACTATTTGGGAATAGCTTCTACAGTTTCTTTTTAATATGCTAAAAGTTATGAAGCTAAAAATATATATATATATATATATTCAAGATCAAAAAATTCTTCCAGCAAACATCACAAGAACATTAGATGATATGGTACAGCGAGATATTAGTATGAAGATTATTTAATTTGCTTCATCTATTCATTTGCTTTCAGAGCAGATATCGCGTATGAACTATTGAGAAGTTGCAGTTAGAGGTTAGTATATCACACTCTATAATGAATTATAAAACACATTGACTGTTATGTCTTCACATAATGGAACTTATGGCAGACGACTCGGTGAGCCTTAGAATATATTTTCAAATATGTTATTGTCTAAAAGGCCTTGCTTTATTACTTGTGACATGCCACCCAACTTTTGACCTCACTATAATTATTACACCCTCCTTTTCTACAAGCAAATCTTAAATATTCTCCATTACTGTTCAATCTTATTTTTCCACAAATTCAGTATCTTACTACTCTTGCTTCTTCAATTATCTCCTAACACCCGCTCTACAGAATGCTTGCCACGATATAATTTATAAAAACTAGATAAAATCAAACACAGATTCTTATCTAAAATAATCCATAAGACACTTCATTTTCTAATAACGCAAAAATTTGAAGTATATATTTTTAAAATTTTTTTTCAAATTTTATTTTATTTGAAAACTATTGATCTCAGTAATCATTGCATGTTTTATTAGTTTTGTTAAAATCCAAGCTCTTTTTTAAGGTACAGACAATAAATACTGAAGATATGAATTTGAAACACATCATCGTTTTAAGCCTTTTTTGTTGCTTACTAACGTAGTAATAAAAAACCTTTATAAATTTCTACACTGTTTCATAACGAGATGCAAGTCTCATGAGGAAAAGGCTTAATAGAGATGTATTTTTAATCGATAAGAAGAAAACTAGAATGCTTTTAAAGAGAGTTTTATGAAAAGAAAATTGAACTAAACAAAAATATATTTAAAAAATTTAAATAAGACGTTTTTATTTTGAGTAAAACTTAAGGAGTATGTAAATCATAAAATTAGAAAAACTATAGTGTTTTTTTTTTCAAATAGCTGAAAAATAAATCATGATTCCCAAGAAATAGGAAATCTTTTAAAATGATGTAAAAGTTTGTGTTTTTTTAAACTCACATTTTTGGAAATCATAAATGACCTTTATTTAATTTTAATAAATAAAGCTATTAAAACACCATTAGTTTTTCCTTATAAAGCAAGAGATGGAAATTTAATCAATAGGGCATGCAAGATATCCATATCTGTCTTTATTTAAAATTAGTATATCGCAATGTTATATCTAAAATTTAAACATTTGTGCACCATTCAAAATTGACTACAGTTTTGCATTCTAACTAATAATTTTGACCTGTCTCTGCATGAAAGGCTTAAAATATTTAATATAATTTCTTTTCATACTAAAGTATTATTATTTAGAAATCTATTTAATTAAATTTGATAAAAAAATTTATAGTTATAATTTAAGTAAATTTAATATTTACTAATCTTTGATAAAAACAAATAAATATGAATAAAAAATGGAAGCATTTCAAATTTGGGAGATAAGTAAAACTATTTAAAATCATAAAATACAGAGATATATTGTGACAAAAATACATTTATAATACACACCAATGCTCAGTTTTTTGGAAATATACCTGAGAAAATCAATTCATTCTGAGTAGAGGATAATTATTATGCAACATTCAAAATAATTCAGAAAAACAACTATAACTTTTGATGTTCCGTCTTTTAAAAACATTAATATTGAGTTTATGCGACTATGCAAATAACTTAATAGGAACATTTTTTCAATATTGGTTGCTTTTGTTCCAATCCCGAGTTTAAATTAGAAAAATCAAAATTTTAAATTACATCGTATCGGATAAATTTTTTTATATCAAAGGTTTTAACACATTAAAAAATAACTTTATGATTTTAATAAGTTATGGAAATCATTATTTTTTCAAAAATCTTTCTCGTTTTCATTTTGACAAAATAAAAATAAACACAAGAAAATAAAACACAAGAAAGCAAAATTACATCAATTGAAAATGCGTAAGAGACATCGTTATTAAAAAAAAATAATTTACCTTTATAACTGTTTCATACTCAATAAGAAAAAATAAATCTAGTGAAAGTAAAACAACCTCAAACTCAACAAGAGATTGAAAGTAGAAAATCATGCTCCTTTTTTGCAATAAATGCAAAAATCGATACTGAGTATCAAGGATTTTCTTTAAGTGATACTCTTAAGAGAGGGAAACACGAGCTTACAAAGTGTTAATGCAAAGCGATGAATAAGAAATGAGACGGCGTCTTTCAAGTCATTTAACAGGGATTTCTGCTTTTAAGAGGGAATAAGGGACAATTTTATCGACTGTATGCGAGTGCAAGTGAAACAAACTTGTTTTTATGTTCTTACTGATTTATTAGTAACCTGTCGTTGATGGTTCATTATTATTTGACGTAAACATAAGGCTAGTTCTTAAAAAGCCGCAGTTAAACATCAATTTAGAGTAAAAAAGGGATACACGAAGATATAATGTAGGATTGAGTATATTAAAAGATTAAAGATCAGTTAGCATTTTGTAAATATGATTAATAAAAACATTTCATTACATATAAATGAATATAAAATGTACTTTGAGAGTTAATAGCTTTGCATATTTTTAAAGATACTGCATTTAGATACATTCGCATTATTGGAAATATTCAGATATATAATTGCTATTTTGCATCGAAGGTAATATCAACTTACTTAAATAGTATTTTAAAACATATTTGTATTAATATTCTGATTTATTCAAAATAAATTTATACAATATCATTGTTTCAAATAGATTTTGTGTAAATTTCTTTCAACCCTGCATTCCCACGTGATTCAGTAGAAAAATTGTTGTTAAGTAAGTTATGCCATTTCAAACAACTAGCGGATAAGATAGAATTTTGGCGTTATAAGTAATGTTTTGGAAACTTTTCACGACAGCAATATTTTGCAAAGTTAATTTTGTAATTTTAAATTACTAAAATTATAAAATGCAAACAACGAAAAATAGTAAAATATTTAATATGCATGACGTTGAAAATTAATTTCCCGATTATTCTTTACAATTTACTAACTTATGTGCACCAATTTACTAATTTATGATTGTTAATTAATATTAACAGTCTAGATTGTTAATTAACATTCTTAGATTGTTAATTAACATTCTTAGATTGTTAATTAACATTAACAATATGAGAATTGGACATGGTTAAAGTATCGATTAATAACATAATGCAGAGTATCGATTAAAAAATCTTAGAATCGGATAGAATCAAATAAAATAGAAAATCAAAACTTTAATCCATTTAAGAATAATATTTTTCTTAAAAAATGATGAAGAATAGTAAAAAATATTCAAATCCGTCTTTGGTCACCTTATAAGCTTTTTCTAGGAAATGCAAAGTAAAAAATAAAGACTACCATTCCCACAGAAATCAGCCCAACTTACGCCCATTACATAGCACACCATAAGGTTAAGCATAGAAAAACAATTAAGTCAAACTTAAGTCTTTATAATTTGTTCATTAGCGAAGGGTACGCGTTACACTTTCGGTAAATGTTCTTCACGGACACGGACGAAAACGAAGCTAATAATGAAATAACTCCGTCACGTCTTCATTAAATAACAAGTATGACGAAGATGGATGGTGCCCATCGCAGCGTCGTGTCAGTGTGCGTTTGATAAATAACCGCGTTTTGCATACATTTCTCTGGGATCATCACACCTTGCCGATGGATAATGTGATGTTTTGTGATAGAGTACACTAATTCGTTTATCTTCTTGAGCTGTTACGATATACGGAAAGTAATTGGTGGTTGCGTCGAATGGTACAGTTTTTTTTTTCATTATTGAAATTGGTTTATTCTAGAAGAGCGGTTTTTTTTCCCCTTTTTTTTTCTGTGTGTGCTGTATCTTATTTCAAGCGTCTATGACTGTGAGAAAATTACTTTCAAAATGGATTATTAACCACATTTTGAGTTATGAGTGATAGTATAAGCTACCAGTTATGTGTTTTGAAAAAAAAAATTAAAAAAAATCAACTAATAGCAATACTTCAGTCTTCGAAAGCAAGTGATAGAAAAATTTAAACATTACCCCAGTAGTACAGATACGCTGGGCAATATTGACTCGACAATGGCCAATTCAGATGGGAATCGCTGTAAACCGGCTGTTGTTACGGATCTTGGGCAATCTCGACCAGTGCTGGGTAAACTATACTGGAAGTTTTAAAATGATGATTCAGAGTTTTAAAATTGAAATATAGTATTGCAAGAAAGAGCGTAGGGGTAAAAAAATATGTTGTGTGATGGTTTTGACATTTTTTTAAAATCGTGTATTTTGAACGGTCCAAATGCCCGAGATTCAGCATGGACTGTCTAATATTTCCAGAACCCTTGTTTCTGACTTTGACTAATACCTCTGTGCTACATGGGTAATTAAACCTGTGCTAATTTATTTGCTAGAATAATTCGAAAAATATGGATCTACCAATACACTGATGAGCACAATGGACAATTCTCGCATTTTTTAAAAATATTTTTTTACTCAATTCTTAATGTTTCGAGAAGGCCATAAACAGAAAAATTTCCGCTCAATGCGTTTTTCTTTTTCTTTCTTTCTTTTATTTTTTAAAAAAAAGTTTGCGATCAAAGTTTCCTTGTGAGAAGTTGGCGAGAAAACGATTCATTCGGCTCAAAGTGAATGTGACGACAAGGCTTCCCAAACATCTTGGCTTGAAATGCAGCAGCGGAAACAAGTTTTGCAAGTTTCTAGCAAATCGCGCCAACCTGTACGTGATATGGTAATGGTCTACCAGCGCCAACTATTTCAAAGCCAACTATATGGCAGAAACTTCAAGATAACCACAGTAACAGTAGGAACCCTTGACGTCACAGATTTTGTTGTGTGTTTTGATCGGACTGGATTTGGCTAGGTTTTGAGGCATTTTCTTTTCTTAAAATAATCAATTTTTTTAACGAACTTTTGTTTAAATATTCGGAATCAGAAAAAAATTCTTCATAAATATAAACTAATTTCACTCATTTTAAAAAAATGCTGGAATTGTTCATTCAAGATGTGATCCATTTTTTGTAGCATAAGACATTACAAGGAGTCTATAAAATGTGGTTGTTGATGATGTTGCTTGACCATCCAGATCACTTGGTATAACACCACTGGACTTTTTTCTTTTTGGGTTCGTAGAGGACATCATTTACAGAAGGAAAGTGTCGAATGACTTAAGGGCCAGGATTACAGCCGCAATAGCCTCTGCTGATGTCGACATGTTTGCCAGTACCTGGCGCGAAAGTGACTACCGTCTCGATATTCTCCGTGCGACGAACAGGGCACATGTGAAAGTCCATTGACAAGGGCCATAAAATATTTTAAATCTAGTGTTATTTTAAATTTATCTTCGTAATTTTATGAATTATTCAACATCAAAATGTGTCCAACATTTTATAGACACCCTGTATATCAATAGAAATATTTGTCTTTCTTCTTAATTTAGTTAATAACGAAAATGAAGCGTTGTAACTGTCATACAGGATGTTCTGATATTAAAGTATTCAAACTACGTATATAACTCAAATCAGCGTATTTTTCACATTGATTGTTCTTGTTTCATTGTGCGTGGTTACGTATGCATTAATGATTGAGACATTTCATTCATAACTTCATCAATAAATACATCAAAAAGATGCAGAAAATACATCCTTATTATCTTCATTTTCAAGTGCTAAAAACTGCATAATATTATGCAACAATAAATTGAGCAGAAAATAAACATTACAATATTAATAAACCAGTATTAACACTCATCTTACAAGTTAAAATTTAACTGATGATTGATGCCCTTAAGTTTTATGTGTAAATAAAATGTTAAAGCCATTGAAATGGTATTAAATAAACATTTAAAAAAAATAAAAAATTGAGTTGTTACATAATTAAATAAAAAACAGAGAACTGCTTTTACGTTCCCCTTCAGTAAAAACCCGTACAACTTTTACTATCGACTGCAGTGCTAAAAGTAAAGAAAACCGTGTCTTACACAATAGATGTTGTATGTATTCAGTATTGAAAAAAAGAGTTTGCAATGAGTTTGACAACCCAAATCTTCCAACTGTCTATATAGTTATGACTCCGATCCATGATACCGGCGGTGAAAGATATTTCATAAATATTTTAAATGATTTAAAAAATCAAATAATAACAAACATCTCATGTGACCAAAAAAAAAACAAAAAAAAAAAAAAAAAACCGCACTTTAAAATTTAGCATGCATTTTTTGTAAAAAACGAGCAGTTTTTATAGCATGTATATCAACAATGATTAATACCCTTTACCGGTAGCTTATTTTATTTTTACATACACCAATAAAATACACGATACTATTATAAACCACATAACATATTATTGTAACCAAAGCATTATTTAATAGAAACAGAACCAACATTATTATCCTATTTCGAAATATATCGCAATGTTTCCAACGATAAGCATTCTCGTAACTATAACCGCTTCGTATATCATAAAATTAGATTTATGATAAAAGCATATTACACTTATGTAAGAAATAAGTTGACACATCATTTATATTTCTCTTAGATTTAGAAAATACAATAAAATAAATACGATTTCTAAACTAAGATTAAAGCATTTCCTGAAACACTTATAAGAATAGAAACAATTCCAACAGAAGCGGTAAAATTGAAACAAGACATTTTTAAGTCTTTTAACATCATTACTCATTTAAATCTTCTTCGAGGTTTTTACTTCGCACTAAAAGTTTAAAATACCATCACTGCTGAAGTAAAAATAAATTTTTATGTAATTAAAGGTACTCTATCGGTTGTGTGACTACCACTTTCTTCGACTACTGCATAGGACGAAAGTAATTTACAGATATTACCACGGTTACAAATTAAGATGTATGAACCAGCCTTGACAATTTCCTTACCATTAAGAGTACCACCTAAATTCCTAAAAAAACTTGAAACTAAAAATAAATTGTCCTTTCAAACCGAACCATACCCGCCCGTTAATTCTCAGTGTTGCCACTTGTCTTAAGTAATAATGATCCATCGTTCCAACTCTTCTTTAAAAGGCAACATAATCGGTCAAATGAAGAAAAATACATTTACAAGAATATATTTTAATCTTTATCGTTATTTTATTATTATCGCCAGGAGATGATACGGGTTTCTCCTAAAATAACGAAAAGTCTAAGTAAGGTAATTATTTTTCATTAAGCCAGTAGAAAGTTCTAGTCTGTCCATAGGGAAAGCAACTCAATCGTTTGAAAAGCTAAAAAGGGGAGAGGGGGGGGGGTGATGGAAGTTTTCGAAGGACCCTGTTCTTTTAGCACTAGGAGAGGTGTCTGGGTATTTTGTTCTCACTCTGTTTTGAAAGAGCTGTTAAGTACTTTGAAGTGCTGCTGTTTTTTAATCTTTTTAAGCTTTTTGTTTTACATTTCCTTAACTTTCCTTCTCAAACCGTGTTTTTTTTTCTTGTGTAAACCTAGTTTTTTCTTTTGCCCCAACTGTTTTAAAATCTGTTTGAAGACATGGTTTGGGGCAACTTTTTTTTTAAACTTGCATCAAATAAGCGTTAAAATGATGGGAGATGTGAAATGTAGGATTCTTTTTAAGAAGAGTTAATTAAATTATTTTAAGTGTTTTCGAAGTGTTTAAAACATTTTCTTTTATTTGATGAGAGATACTTTTTTTAAAGCTTTTTTTTTCCTGTGTTGAAGTGAAAGTGCAATTAATTTTTCAGAAATCCTACTTGCTATTTCTATATTTCCAACTAAAGAAGTCCGACCCCTAACGAAACTACTTTTATTTTGTTTACCATTTCCTTTTGGGGAGAAGAAAAAAAAAAAAAAAAAAAAAAAAAAAAAAAAAAAAAAACGTTTGAATCATTCACTGTTGAATTAGCTAGTTAAAAAATATTGTTTGAACATATATTAAAGGTAATATTTGTATGACCTGTTTTTTACCAAAATACGGGTTTGTTTATGTAAGCTGCATTTATGTAAATTTTAATCATTCAACATAATATATTTTTAAAGGAATGTTTCAAATCATAAAAGCTGATGTTTTCTTATCTTTCTTTGCTTAAGGGATGTTTTATCTTGCATTACATTATCAACATAGATGATCAATGTATTAATTTCCATTTCTGAATTACTTATGTATATAGCTTTCTTAACAAATATTCAATTATTTTGTTTACCATTTTATCAGTAAAATTATTATTTCTTAAATAATTAAATTAGGATGCTTATGAATAAAATTTAGAAGAATATTTGAGCTTTTAGCGTAGTATAATTTTATAAAGCGAATTTTATAGACGTTAGTAAATATAATTAAAATTTTTTATATATATGGAAATATATTGAACCGTTTTCTGGTTATACATTACTACATTTAGTTTGTTTTTCATATAATTCATATTCTAAAAAAAAAAAGTTTTTGTAAAATATTTTGTAATTTTTTTAGTTTACCTCATGATTAAAAATACAACATTTACGGAATCAATTTGATGTTTGTCGATCTACTTTTAAGTTAGGACAGAAAGTTTCAAAACAGCGTGGTCTTAGGTGAGTAGGTAGTACACAAATTTAAATTTTATAGGTTTGGGTCATTGGATATGTTTACCCAGACAAAGTATTGATTTATATTACTTGAGTGGTCATCAGAGTGTAAAATTGTATAATTATGCCCTACTAATTTCAATACGACTTCTTCATGATTAAAATGTATGCATGAAAAGTAGTTTAACCCTTTGCACTCACTCACCACATGATTGGATGCAGCAACTCCAGAGGTGACTCTGGCGCACCTATAGGTTTGATGCGGAAATTCGATGCAAAGCCTGTTTATGTTTATTTTCTTTGATGTAAATCTGCAACCACGAACGGAACCAAAATCGCTGTGAAACGTCTCGAGTTGATTGTCCCTACTGGCGAAAAAGGTATCGAGTGCAAAGGGTTAATTTGATGTTAACTTAGTGAAACAAGTATACAATGAGTTTAGAGTTTTAAGCTTTTCCTGTTTCCTGGAAATGTTCTGGAACAATATATCCTAATCGTATAACCGACTAAAACTCAGGGTTCCAACTTTTATACATTGTGACCCTCTTTTTATTAAATGAATCTATAATGATACACTTCATTTTCTACGCATTGATATTTTTCAGAGACAAACATCACAGTTCTTTTTGAAAAAGGTTTCATGGGCCAAAACGTAACTTTGGTGAAACAAAAACATTATATATAATTCTACCAAAGGTATTTCTACTAATGCTGTATGAAGGGTGTGCTTGTTTTCGATTGCAATTGATGATGGAAATGAAATCCGGGTGAATTCGAAATAAATATCCAGATGCAAAGAGTAACTGCAGCTTTTTTCGATATGTGATTTTAATTTCTACTATTGACGAAAATCCAACACCATATAGTTATGAAGATGTGAAAGTGAGTAATATCTTAAAAGCTTGAGTAGAAAGAATTGAACAAATTTGTTAGACTGAGATAAACCAGAATTATGTTAATTTACTTCGATTAAAATTCAGTTTTAGAAATATATTTTCGGATAGATCTATAACTTTATCAGATTTCTACGATATGCCAGTAGCAATGTTTCCCTGGATGCGATGCGCAATCCACTTATTCTTTTGGCAATTTTTAATGTCTTATATAAATTAATAATTGAAATTTTCTTTCAAAGCCTTAAAATGTTTTGTTTTGAGAACTCGATAATTATGCTCTTTGAGGTCTTGTCAAGATTTTGTCACAACTCACCAAAAATTATATCGCAACTCACCATTGGGTCATGACCTATACAATTAGAAAATGCTGGTGTAGGACATTGTAATAAATGTATACTATATTGTCCCACTATTAAACGCTTTTGGGACAATTTATCCACAAAAACCGGGACGCCTATGTCCATTCGGGCAGAAGGAGTTAATATGAAAAGGCTATGAAATGAAAGGATCAACTTGATATGAAAGAGTAAACAGTGCCCTATATAACCCATATGTCGAGTACCAAAAACTAAAATAGTTGTTTTGGCAAGCTTTATGCGAATAGGCAAAAAACAAGCACTCGTATACCGTAATTCATTCTGTGCCACACCATACCGTTCTCTAATTTTGCGTTGTTATTTTTTTTTTCAGTATCTTCAACCGCACAAACTTCAATCTATTTACCTCTTCCTGCCATTAAAAAAAAATCATCTGATCCATCTCCTCATAACTCGCGACTCCATTAGTTCATCCACTCTCAGAAGAAGACACTGGACAAGCATTCAGCAACAACTATGATGGCACCATCATTACCCAGAATAAAAACATGATGGATGAGCAAGAGTGGCTCGGAAGTTCCTCTCCAAGACAATGATCTATCGCCAAGTCAAGGCCTGAGAGGTCAGCGTCCACTCACTCCTGGAAGACATCGCTGGTGGGGCGTCTTAAGCAAATTTGTTGTCCAGGCCTGTCGCTGGTCAATTTGTTTGGACTTGTGTGCTCGCGTTAAGTGGTCATCTCGTTGCGAGGGAATGAGGTTTCTTGTTAAAGGGTGGGTTGGTTTGGTAAGGGTGGAGTGCATATGTCAGGTTGTTGGATAAGTCCTTTGTTGGGTTCTCAACAGGAGACATGTAAGGTTTTGTTGTAAAATACTTTGTTATGTTGTTGTGACTGTTCATCTTGGGTGTTTTCATCCCATTCGAAAGAAAAGCAATAATACATGAGGCTTTATATTGCATTATAATAAAAGAAATGACATTGTGTTACTTATGAATTAAAAAATGTTGGAGCATTTTAAACCAAGGTTTGAATAGAAAGATATGTCATTTTTAAAAAACATTTTCAAAGCTTAATTTAACTAAAATGAAAACAAGACAAATATTTTCAAAATGTAATAACTTTTCGTTTAACCTGTATATGATGAATCTCTTGATTATTTACTGTAACGAGAAACTTGTGCATTTTTTTTACAATAAATTGTAAACAAATGAAATATCAAAAAAAGATTGTAAACTAAGAAAAAAAAACTTAAAATAAAAATATAAGTGTAAAATCATTTTAAATTCAATACCTCACAAATATGTGGATTCCGTAGATTTCATTAATTGAGATTTCATATCTTAATTCAATGTAACTAAAAACTAACCACTAAATGTTAATGGTTGGTTTTACTTTTATGACAAAAACAATTAAACAAATCCTCACACGTTAGGAATAAATAAAGATAGTAACACAAAGTTTATATTATAAATAATTTTCCGCATATCTATAATGTCAAACTTAATTATATGTAAAAGTAGATATTGTGGCCAACTAACTCTAATTTTGGTCCAACAGTAAAATATAAATTGACGCAGTTTGAATTCATTATTTGCATTGCAACTTAAACAACGTACAAATTAACGTAGATAATGTCCTAAAGAAAACTAATTGCTAATTTATAACGATGGAAAGTTATTTGGGCTTAATTACTCCGATTTCCACTTTCAAAAGCTTAAGTGAATAAATAGGAATAGCTAAATAAATAAAAAAAGCTAAAAAAAATAGTAAAGTAATGAAAGAACTTACTTCAAATTGCTATTGTTGCTTGTTTGAACCATGTTGTACTTCCAATTATTATAAGTAGAGAGAAACGAGATTCTAAGAAAACAAAACTAATGAAGAGAAAGATTTTATAAATAAAATAAAAAAAAAAACATAAGAAAATAGTTTGTTTTTTTAATTTCACGAGGAAAAAATGCGAGTTTTTTTCCCTTTTATTCACTCATAAAAAGTGTTTCCTCCACGTTTTGATATATTTTAATGATAACATCCAATGTATAGATGTATTATTCTTCAGGGATATAGTTGCGGGGTTGGTAATATTAACCGTCCCTGCATAATAGCGACATCAGGTTTCCTTGTATTGATTCGTTATTTTGAATTATTTATTAAAATTTTGTTTAAAATATAGATTTTAATTTTTTTTCTTTTATGAAAAAGTTTTTAAAAACATTTATTTACTGGCAATTGTGCAAACAAATTCGGATGAATTATGATGATAATGAGATTGAGAACGAATTCAATTTTGTCCCACTTCAAAGATGTCTATTTAAAGAATTATTTAATAAAATAAATGGTAACAATCTTCAACATTTCAAGCCTACTCATTTTCTTTCCTTCTAATCTTCTTTTATCAGGCATTTTTAAAAGGTCTAGTTTCTTTCTTGGAATTTTAGGATTATAATTTTGTTGTGTCTGACTGAGAAGAAAACAAATAAAAGAAACTATATAATTTCCAAGAGAATGAATATAGTACTGTAATGAGTAAATATTTTATTATTTTGAAATGTTAATATAAACATCTGAAATGTAACAAACACACGTATCAAGCAATAAGCTTTTATAACAAAGAATATATAATAGAACTCAGTGCGATAATCTTTTTTTCAGTGGTTATTGGACGCATTATACTGTAAAAAGATTTTACGTACGATACAGTTTTCAAAGTGAAGTGGTAACAAGAGATTTTTATAAGATTCACAATTTATTTTGGATTTACCATGAATTTAAACTACACTAAAAAGAAATCTTAACTTTAATAGAAGAAACAAAACAAAACCAAACACAAAAGAAGTGATCGCGGTTTTCTTCCGATAAATACTTAAAAATAAGGAATTTTGATCGAAGTACAAGCATTTAAATTCCTTTATACGTTTGAAAAGTCATCAAAATATTTCAAAAATGCTAATCTTGGTTTTTTTTTTTTTTTTTTTTTTTTTTTAATTTTTTTTTTAGTATTTCTAATAAAATTATTTAAAATAAAATTCTTCCATAATATGTATCATAGCTAACAATTAATTTTTCACAATATAATGACAATAATTCGAGGGAATTTAATACTAATTAAAACCTAAATCAAAATATCAGAGGAGCCAGAATAAAGATATTTCAGTTTTCTGCAACATTTGGCTCTACGAATTCTTTGGAATAGCGAATAATTAAAAAATTGATATTTCAAAGCAAATCAACAACAAAACATATTTTCTTTTAATTTTTGCTGATTACCTTCTACTAATGTTGTTGCATTTACAACAAGTTTTTTTTTTTTTTTTTTTTTTAAAGAAATCTTAGGCTTATTTTGCTTTATAGGTAAATATTTTTATTACTGAGGCAATTGGAGGACAGCAAAGGACTGTAATGGATGGCCCAACGTTTGGCCCATAAATTTCTCCACATTTTGAAGTGCATAGAAAAACAAACAAGGAGACCCTTCTAAGATAAATCTAGGAAACCCTTCGCTTTTTGTGAAGGTACACAGTACAGAACATCAGTGATATTCATTTGTTTAAACAATGCATCAAGAGAAGGCATTAAAAACTACTATGGTGTTGGTGCTGCATCAGCAATATATCGCTAGCATATTCCCATCACAAAAGAAATCAAACAAGCTTCCCTTCCCATGTCCCCCTATTTGACAATCCTTATCCCCCAAACGTGTACGATGTTTGCCAACATCTTCATCAGGAACTTCACTCCACGTGGGTGGCAGCAGCACCCTCGATGGAATCAAAATGGGGGTGAAGACATTCTGCTATTCATCCCCCCTTTCAGCAGACGAAGATCCCCGCCATCCGTCATTGTCATCTCGTCTGCAGCAAAAAGCAGGGTCGAATCTGGCAACGCAATTAACCCCCTCGGTGGGAGCATGCCACGTGACATGTCTCATCTGCAATTGCTAAGAGCCACCCTTTAGCACTTTGTTGTGTTTCGGGAGAGGGATCGACTTGCTTGTTGGATAGTTGAGTTGACTGTTTGTCTGTCCTTTTGTTTAGGGGAATGTTGTAGGTGCTGTTTTGTGTTCGTTTGGATGAAGGATCGTGGGAGGATGGGTGACAACTGTATGAATGGAATGAGAGATTTGTTGGGGGTTAATATTTATTTTTAAGGGTTGATGTTTTTTTTTTTATTTTATGGTACTTTGAATAGGAAGAATTGAATGATTGTAAAGCTAAAAGTTTTGAAAAGAAAGGTGTCATGGAATGTAATAAAATAGTGTTGTTAATCATTGTTGTAATTTTAGTGGAGTTTGAGTGGAGGATAACTTCTCGAAAGATGGTAAGCCTGTTATGTCTAAATCTTATAGATTCTCAAGTAAAATAACTTAGTAAAACATTTTGATAAAATCACCAAGTGTTGGTAATACAAAAGTAAATGAAGGTTATAAGTGTTGCAAGTGTTGTACAAATACAATAGTTAGATGTTGCATGAAGAATAGTTCTGATGGTGAATGATTATGTTTATGATATTATACAGGTTGTACTTAAATATAGAGGTTTGAGAAAACCAGTTCTCTCTCTGTGACGTGCGTGTAGTACAATAATAAATGTCTTGTCTTGGGATTAAGTCCTGATGGTGATAATGTATTATTTATTGCTCCAATTAGAACATGCAAAGGATCCAGCTTCTGATTTTACTGCCTATTAGCGAAATTAGAAACACTAAAAAAAATTGTAATGTTATAAGGCCAAAAGTTGAGAAACAATCGTATCTATACATAGTAAAAAGAGTAAGCGCTTCAGAAGTTATCTCTCGATCACAAAATATATAGCGATAAAAATTCAATTAAAAAAATATAAAAAGTGGAGTACGACTTTTATTTAGCATGAAAGTATGTCTTACGTGTACAAGAAAATCTAATTATAAGCCCTGAAATATAAATGGATATCTGATTCCTAGTTTAAAAACTTCACTAATAGCATTAAATGGCAAATTAAAAATTATGATTTACAAAGAAAAGTAACACATGTGAACAGGGTAAAATTCATTTTAATAAGAAAACCATTTTTGCTCACAAGCACGTCAAAAGTGCTGCTATTGGATGCAACCCTACTCCTAATAAGGCTGCACATAAGATCCAATGGAAAAAGGTTTTAAGATCAAACCTATAGCTCAACTAGAAAATTGTTATAAATTTTTAATTTAGCAACAGCAATGCTATAAACTCTAATAAAGTTCAACAAAATTTATCTTTCATTCACTTTTTGAAACTTACAATCCTTGCCTTTGCGTTGGAAAAATATAAAACACGTATTGTGATTGGATAACGGAATGTGAGAGTTCGAATGCGTTTTTAAAGATGTGTTGTGATTGGTAACAAACACGTAACAAGTGTTGTCATTCCATGAAACCCCATTATTAATAACGTTCCGCATAAGGTCTATTAACTAATTATGTACAGCTTTCTTATAAATAAGATGATATCATCTTATTATTGCGAAATATATTTCAAATACTTTTTATTCGAGTCAATTCTCCAGTAGATGATGCTGGTTGTTAAAGTCTTGTGAAGAGGGAGCACATTTTGTCTGATTAGAATCTAGATGAAAAAATTCACCCACTGCTGTTAAATGAATTGATCCCATGATTTAAATCAAATGATTACGATTTTAGATGTCTAACTATAAGTTACACACGCACTTAGCTGAATCAGTTTCATTAAATTGAAAAAAAAACAAAAAAAACCTAGTGAAACTTATTACTATAACCATTCCCTAACTAGACAAAAGTCCAAGTATACATTAATCCCAAGTACACAATTCCAAAAAGTCATTTGCAGTCCCTTCACTTAGCAACGTATATTGCTGTCGTCTGATGTAAACTGATTAAATCAGCAGTAGTTTCATTAAGCGCAAGGGTCAAACTAGAGAGGAATTCGTAATAAACCCATCCAAATTATCAGAACAGAGTTAAAACTATTAACCCCGTGTCGCATTACATGTGCTGTACGAATTACTAACTAGTCTATTGGTAACAACAGACGGGAGGATTTCAGAATGATATGAACAAGGAAATAGCTAATTAGTGATTATTCTTCACTGACACTTCGGAAGTATTTTGGAAAGTTGCTGAAAGTTTATTTTCTATCTCTCATCCTCTGCATCTATAATAGGAGAAAAGATTCTATAACTAAAATTAAGAACATAAAGATAATTATCGTTGAAACTGCAAGACATTAGAAACAAAACATAATTCTTTTCTAATGCAAACTATTAGAAATTAAATGTATACGTTTGATAATCTACCAAAAGATATGTTAAGACATTTTTAAATTAGAAGTACAAAACATGTTATTTGTTGTCTAGCCAAACCGTTTTCATAATTTGCAGTCATATTTAAAAAAAGACCCCTTTCCGTTTTAATAATTACTGAATATCTAGCTGTAACATACTAGATGAATACTCATGTTTTGCCACGAAATTTAGCATATACATTTTACCAATAATAAAAAGTTAGTTCCTGATGTACTTGGAAACATTTTTACCAATTTTCAGCGATTTCGCTTTATGGGAAATTTGGATATTTAGCATTTAAAACCCGTTTCGATAGCTAAAAGTTAGTGAAAGTTCATAGGAATAGCTTATTTATATGACTGACATTGTTGAAATGTGTATCAAACTTCAGAATTGCGGCTACATTGGAAAATAAAATTTGAATATTCTTCATTTGGAATGTCTAACCTCTTAAAGACTCCTTAAAGTTCGTTAATCGAGATTAAAATAGCTTAATTTTGCCAAGTTTGTCCTTGCTGAAACTTGTACCGTCTACATTGGAAGTGGGAGATTGGATTTGATCGCTTTCACGTTTGACACCTTTTCGAAGTCTTAAAATTAGTTAATTGATATCTGAATAGTTCAATTTTCTATGCTTTCTCTTGTTAACAACTGTACCAATCATTTAAAATTAACTAATCGAGATCGGAATAGGTAACTTTTATATATTTGTTCTAATTGAAATCTGTACTATATTTCAGAGCTATGGTTATGGGGGAAGTGGAATAATGAGTGGGGGATTTGAATTTTTCATATAGAGATAAATTATTGATATTAGTGAACATGATATCTTTTTTTATAGAAACTTCAAACATTCCCTTTTTATTATTTTTTAATAATGGAGGAAAAGTATTTGTAAAACATTTTTGAAAAATTTTACCTCATGATACAAAGCTTATCAAATCCTTTTAATGTATCTTAAGTATTCGAAACAAACCATATACAAGAGATACATCAGAAAACTTTCAAACATTTATTTCCTGGTTCGACTCAACAAAATCACTTTCTAAGTCAACTCTATCTTGCACATTTTACAACTTTAAAATAAAGAAACATCTAAAAATTTTAAAACACATTTTTATCCTGCTTTCCGGGAAGCACTTTCGTATTAACAGAATAAGCGTCGGCGATGTTTATTTTGGGTGGAATCAAAGCAGACCTTTAAAAGCCTCTTACAAGCTAAGTTCATCAAAGAGTGGCTGAAAAATTTAACTGCTTACAGCATTTTCCACTTTTCACGTAGAAAGTTAGGTGTAGAGTAAAAAGGTAGACTAAGCCAATAAGTTTGCCTTTTTTCTCTCTTTAAATTGAGCATAAACGCTGCATTCTAAGCCTAGAATAGAAAGCCCTTCAGAGTCGATTACGTTATAGTTCCAGAACAAATGCATAGAACATGAAAGTTAACTTGAAGAAGGCGTATAGATTTTATTACGATATAAAAGTTAGAGTTTAATAATTGCGTTAAGAATCATAAAACTTGAACTATACATAATTATTATTAATGGTAAATTTATCATCTTTAAAAAATATAGAGCCCACTTTTTCCTCTTTAAATTGTTTTTTGCATGTATTTCCGTAACTTCATTAAAAAAAAACGGGGAGGGGAAGCACAGTTTTTCACATTTCTTGCATTAAAAATCAAAAAGAAATACCGGTATATATAGAATGCGAGTTTTTTTAAAGTAATTGGTGGACAAATTGATATTTATCAATTTTGGGCATTGACAATTGTTGTTATTATATCAAGGTATGTATTTATTTGTATTTTACATACTCTCTTGTTTCATTCCGTTGCACAGTGGGGCAGAATGGATGAAAACTTGTCCAAAATTCAGAAGTGTATTTATTGAAACCAAATGTTGACATTAAAGTTTTTAACGAGTTTATAATAGTACACCATCCCTAATTTTGATTTTATTTACCAATTTGAACTATTTTTATGTAAAACTTACTATTTACATTGCGATATCTGATTTTTTTCCACCTAAAATATTACTTACCAAAATATATATTTTAATAAAGGTTTTCTGTTAAAATTAATATATTACATGCATTGATTAAAAAATATTTTTATACTTGAAAACGTTTTTGTTATATTTTTGCATTAATTTACAAACCATACGTAACTTAATCATTTATAAAAATTGCAAATATTAACACTAAAATCAACTTCAAATTGTATTGTATGTTCCTTCAAGATGATTTGCATACAAATTAAACCTTAATGTATCACTTAAAAATTCCCATTTGTTTGAACAGTAAAATTTGTAAATAAAATTTACATGGTAATATATTTCGCACAAAACTTTAAGTAAGAAAACAAACACGACAATTTCTTTCAATGGAAAAATCGTATGTTTGAAACTATACTTAGGTAAAACTATATTAATAGGTAAAATGGATGTTATAAACATACTATATCCACACTTGCTACTTCTCATAAATGTTTTTATTGAACACAGTATTCTTATAATGCATTAATATAATACGGACATTAATATAACTTTCATAAGTATTAAAAATTGAAACAAAACACTTGAAAAAAATATTCGTAAAAAATAAACAATGAAAGTAAAAATAATAAAATTTAAATTCTACTTATTTTTTTAATTTTTCAAATAGGAATTAAAGTAAAATTTAGATTTTAATGAATTTAAATGAATTTGAAGTCCTGAATAATGAAACAGTAATTTTGTTATATAATATGAATATAGTTTAAAGATCTGACAATGAAAATGTATCATCTGAAGAATAGTTTGTGTCGGAATTAGATTCTTTGCTGGAAATTTTCTTAAACTAGAGATTACAGGATCATATGCCAACAAATGTCGATGAAACACATCTAGCAGATTTTTCACTCGAAACATTCTTGAAAATGCTTCGCGATATTTTTTAATTTAATTCTTTATTAAGAGCTTCCCGAACTTCTGTAAGCATTCCAGTAGGCATAAGCCCTTTTTGTACTATTTCTGGTCCATGAACTAATATTTTATGTACAGTTGTTGGCATATTAAACGATGGATAAAGTTCCATATACAATTTTACCATTTCCAAACAGTATGCCCTAAATACTTTGGAAGCATTTACCTTCCATTAGCTTTTAGAATTTGGGCTGCATCGGATAACACTTCTGGAGTTGCATCTGACCTTATAAATTCTGGTTTCTTTTTACGATTTGATCTTTCTCTACTTTCCGAAATATATGAAAATGGTTGACCGAATCTTCTGTTTAAATATAATGGAAAGTAAATACCTTCATTTAGTCATTCTTTATTTTTAGTTTGAAAAGCACATCCAATTCTGTTGCTCGCTTACCAACTTTTTCTTATAGGGTTTAAAAATTATATCAAAATACCTTACATTCGAGATAAATATTGATTCAGACAAATCGTATTTTTTTGTATTTTAAGTTCCAGATGTTTTTAATGCGCATAGAAGCTGGGATGTTTGAAAATATTTCGAACTACTTCCTTTTTTTTTAATATAAATTCATAATTTTCTACTCAACCTTTTTTAAATAAGAAAATACTTTATAAATCTAAATAATTTCAAGTATTTTGTAAACTTGACTTAACTTGATAATATGTGATGTTTAAAACTTGTTGGTATGTTAAAAAAACTGTTTCTTATAGATTTATATACATTTCTTACAACTTTCCAATTGTAAAATCTTCATGAATTTTTTACAATAAATTGAACTAAAATTATAGTTTAAATATCAATAAATTTGAATTTAACTTTAAATATTTCAATAACTATTAACACAAAAATAATTTTATTATGTTCATTACATTTATTTACGATGCACCTAACTACTTATTTCGATTGTATCCCTAAGTACAGCTCTTAATAAATGAAGTTAGTTGTGTTTTATTTGGAATGGATTTACAGTCAAATCAAATCGGCAAAATGTGTAAGCAGTTTCTAATATACACAATTAAATGCTCTTTCAAACTATGTAAAAAGTTGGATGACCCTAGGTGACCTTATCAAACCTTTTTACTACTACATGAAAAAAAAAAGAAAAGAATTCAGTGAATATTTAAGGTGCTTTTTCGAAATTAAATAAAAAATATTAAAATTAACCCAAAAATTAAGAAAAAAATATTTTATGTTCTACTAACCATTTGATATAGGCTGCATAGAAAAGTTTTACTTCTTAGTTAAAGCAAAAGTTGAAGAGTGGTCTAGAAAAAGCAGTCGCTCTGGAGAAAACGTGCGCTTTACAGAAAATGTTTCTGTAAATTCAAACTTTCACCTCTCACAATTGCAACGAAAAACTCATAAAGCAGCTGAAAAGGTGGTACCAGATGATCAAGATACTTGTAAACAAAACTATATGGTTTAAATAGGAAAAAAAAATAATATTTTTTTCACGTTTGACCTGCTTTTTCGTCATTCTGCCCCACTGTGCGTCGGGTGCAATACGTTAAGAGTTGAATTCGGGTTCACATAGTAAAATATATAATAAAAAAATTAATTTAATTTAAACAACTGCCAAATGATGAACTTTTTACTGGGTGTCAAAAATGAAAAATATAAAGGTTTAACTATGTATTTGGCATAAAACTAGTTGGCGTGATGAGGCGATAAAATTATGGCTTAATTATTGGCTTATTAAAATATGCCCTATATTTCATTCCGAACGGGAAAATAAGTATTGTAGTGTTGGATTTGCAAAGGGAAAAGGATAATGATAGATAGTCGGCAAAGGTGGAGTTTAGTATAGTTTTGGGGTACGATTTGATTCTAAAAAGTTATTTTTTAAGTAGGCTAATGAAAAGGACGTGTTTTGGCGAGTGGAAAAGGTTAGTGAGAAAATAGGGTGTGTTCTTTTTTTGCATCAAATGAAAGGAGCAGTAGTAAAAGGGTAATCTGATTGAGGAATAATCTAGGCAGCAGACAAAAAGTAAGGCGGCACACTTTTACAAATACGAGGTCAAAGGATATTTTTCAGGCAACATCGGCATCGGGCCGGGCAACTAGTATGGAGTATAACATTATTTAATCAAATAGTCAATTTCAAGAAAATATTATTTAAAAGTAGTAAAAACATTAATTCAATGAACGAAAACTCGTAGAAATAATATTTGATTATTTATAGTTTGTAATTTTTGAAATTTTACCTTTCGGGAAAATTGGAAAGCAGTGTACTTGAAACTAGCACACTTATCTGTATATATCAAAGGCAAAGCCCTTACTGACTGACTGACTCACTCATTATTAATTTCTCCTACTTCTCATACAGTCAAAACTCAAAAAATTGGTACAAATGTCAACAAGAGTGAACATTGAAAAAGTAATCTATTCCTATCTCGATCAACCAAATTAACCTTTGCTGGTCATGGACGTATATTTACGTCCTTTGATCCCCTGTTTTTCCAGCAATATATAACATTTTTAGATTTATAAATAAAATCTAATGGTAATTAAATTACAATTCACTAAATTATTTTTAAATCAAAATAGCACACAACTACTGTTCATTATTGTTTTATACCTGACGCTTTTCTATAATTTAAAAAAAAGCTTGCAATTTCCTATGTCTCTCAGCGAAAAAAAACCTTAACATCTGAATTAAATTAGGGAATATAAAGTATAGGTTTAAAATAGATATTTATGATTAAAGATATTATGAAAAAGTAAATTATTCCGATGTCAATTAACCATTTGAAAGTGTCGAAGAGAGGTTGTACTGTTCCAAACGAGGTTCCAAATGTCCAAATATCCCAAATGATGAGGTTCCAAATATCACAATGTCCCACCTCCAATATAATCACAACTCTGAGAATTGGAACCAAGAAAAAGCGTAGATAAATAATTTATTCCGATCGCGCTTAACTAATTTTAAGGGGTTGGAAAAGAGACAAAATGTTCCATATGAGAAATCCAACGATTGCACTTCCAATATAATCACAATTATAAAATTTGGAACAAATGTCAACAAGAGCAAGCATAGATAAAGTAAGGTATTCCGATTTTGATAAACCAATTTTAAGGGAGAAACGGTTTCAAACATCTAAAACATACAATGCATGAATGTTTTTTGATTGTTAAAATGCACATGGTAAAATTTCGTTGAGAAGCAACTGGTTATTAGCTAGTACATATTTTTATAGATACTTATATTAAAAATTCATTTAATTTTATGATTTTACGTTAAAGAATTAGGAGTGACATTATCTTTCGTTTAAAAATTCAATAGGAACCAGAATATTTTCTTTTCTTTGGCATCGTTATTGCAGTTTAAAAACGATTTAAAGTAAACATTTTAAATAAATATTTCAAACTTGACGAAAAAGCATTGGGTTGGTTTAGAAAATACGTTTATGTTTCATACGAATTCTTTTAACAATTGTAGTGTTTGGTTTTTCTCTAGGAAATTCTCTACATTCAATTCTCATCAGGTGTTTTTATTCACTGCGTTGTTTATTCCGAAGCAAAACAATTCACGAGTACTTCACTCGTATTCAAAGTATAACTGAATAAATTAGTCGATGTTGATATAATTAAGTTCCATCGTTGAGTCGTGAGAATTTCTTGCTTATTTTTATTTACCTTTGAAAAGGAGAATTCGGAAACACAAAAGCGCCTTTGAGAGATTCGACCTTGGAGTTAAATGGTAAGATAATCTGATGCGAGATATCCCAAGGGCGAAAGAGCTTGTCAAAAGAGATTATTTTTACAACGATGTTAATTATAAAATTCCATTTTTCAATGAAACTTACAAAAGTTAATTATTTGACGTCAAAGTTACTATGCAAACAAATTTTACAAGATTTTTTTACTTCTTTTCCTTGGAAATGTTCTTTGAATAAATTGTAAAGTCAATAATTTCGATGCATGATTCTTGTGTGAGTTTAAAAGATATTTGCACCACATTTGTTGCATTTTAAATTAAGATAACTGTAATACATTACTGTAGATTTTAATGTTGAAATTATGAATATCAAAATGTCTTTATATTATGTAATCTATGACTACCTCACACGACCCTATAGCAATTCATCTTTTTGCCGACACAGTAATTAAATAGTCAATTCAATGTCATAATTTTCTATGAAAATATATAAAAGTAATATGACTTTTTTGTGTAATTTTTTAAAATTTTTAATTTGGTTAAAAATGTAAAGTCGAAATGAAATTTTATGCAAAATTAATTTATGTTGAATGCAAATATTTTAAAGAAGCAGTTATAAAAAAATATAGCGGATTTATTTTGGTGTCAGTTGCTTATCTATATCGTGCCAGACCATTGCTTTTTTGTAACTCAGCTTTTGGATACGATATTAGATTACAAAAAATTGTATCTTTATTTATATTAAAAAGAGATTGTTTCTGGGTATGTTTGTCTTTGATGCAAATCTGCAGTTATATTTTTATCTTGAAAAAAATTGACACACTTGACTTTTCTAAAAAAAAAAAAAAAAGAAGTAAGGGTTTGCATGAGATTTCAGAAAACCACCCCTCTGCGCTTTAACTTTTTCTTAAAGGGTATCCTGATATCTTCAGGAGTAGAGTGCAAATTTGAATAATAACTTCAAGATATCGTGTTGTAAATGTAGCTTTACTGGTAATTAAAAATAATATATATATAATGGTGAAGTAGTGTAGACAGTCTTAAGAAGCAAGTCGTGGTTGAGGTAAACAAAAGTTTATTGCGAGAGAGATGGGAGGGGAGTTGTTACGTTTTTGACTTGCGCAAAGAGTTAATTATTCTAAAAGGCGTGGTTGAACCGAAGTATAGGGCTTTTATAGATTTATCAGTGACGTTCGGCGAGGCTCTAAAAGCTTCTTGCAAACTCGGGAAAATACTAGAGAACTCTGATGGCAAAATCGAAAGTTCCAATGGGAATACATTACATACATAATCCAACTGCCTTAAAGTTATTTAGTATTCACACATTCAAAGCATATACAACAAAAAGAAAATTGCAAATGGATTTACCCTTCTCTTTCATTAAAACCCAACAGAACAAAAACCTGATATATCTTCTAAGACAATTCAACAAAACCCTCCTTCTTAAGTCCCAGGACATCCACATTCAAAGAACAAAGACATGAAGCAACTCACAAGGTAAAAAAAAAGAAAAAAGAGCCCAACTACCAGAAAACTGATTTAAAAGGGCCGTTATTTTAATGCTTAATGATCTTCCAGATTTAAACGAAGAGTAATCGCGATCCCATTTCACGGGGTGGCGTCTTAACGACTTCCAGGACACCCTACCTCCAAACGATCTCGAAGAAAAAGGAATCGTCTGGTCTCGATGGAATTCATCAGGAACAACACCCCCCTTGATGATGCGACATCCTGGAAAACAAAGCGGGAATGAAGGCCTTTATGGAGGACTTTACGACCCGTAGGATAGTCCTGTCGACTAATGGAGATGGGGAGTACTGCGCAAATAGGTATCTGATGAAGTGGAGGGAGAGTTGAAGGAGAAGTTTCCAAAACTCCAGGAAAGGGTTCATAACCCGAAGTTGTTAGAGTTGATGGAATTTGTTAGAGTATAAGAATATTAAAAGCATTTAGTGATACGATATATTTGTTCTAATATCGGTTTGCATTTCTTTCAATCTTGAATGTGAATCATTTAAAAATATGATGAGATGGATCTAGTATTTTTTTTTTATGGTGACAGTTTTATAGAAATCGGAAGAAAAATTTACTGGTGTCTGTAATTTTCGTCCAGGAATCACTTTCGCTTAATGATGTAATTGATATTAAAATTTTGTTTGACAATCGAGTTATATGTTTCTATATTGAATAACATTGGACGGATATAGTAGGAATGATATTGGAAAATGATGTTCTAGCGTTGTAATGTGAATTTTCAATTGTTTTGAATGAGAGTCTGGGAGGTAATTTTTTGCTGAAGAAAGAGATCTAATATCCTTCAAGACACAGATACACTCATTTATTGTCAGATCTCAAGTTAGTTGCGATAGCCTGAAGTGCTACCACGACGATAGATGTTAATCACAATCTTTTTACTTTTTTTCATCTATTTGAGCATTAAAAATGCTCAAAAGCTCCATATGATTATCCATTATATCTAAAAACAATATGCATTGCACATATGCTTTAAATAAGATAACTTTAAATTTGAACACCTTGTAATTACAGGGTGCTTATAATTAAAGTTATCCTAATTAGAGCCAACTAGAACCATTCGATTTTAATAAGATTGAAGTAGATTTTGTTTAGTTAACATGAATTCTCAACTGCAATTACGTTTCAATGACACAAAGAGTTCTTTGTGATCCAAACAAATTAATTTGTTTCAGTTACTAGGGTTAGATTATCCACCAGTGAAATTGTTTAAAATAGCATAGATACTACTTATGCATACTACTGATGTTATGAGAAAAAATAATCATTAAGAAAAATTCCTCACTTCAGAACCAAATACGATCGAGTCACAATTTTGGCAGCTCTACAAAAGAGAGAGAGAAAAACTGAAACCTTCTTCAAATGGACTCATTTAAAATATCTCTTACAGCCCTTCCAAAATACTTTAGCATTTCATAAGTAAGTTGCGATGTTAGTTCAGTAACAAACCTTAAATACTTCATTTGTTTAAAACAAGAATCGCCACATCTGTATTTAGGATCGTTTGATTTTAAGGTACTTAATTATGAAAGAAATTAAAAAATTAATAATAATAATAAAAGTTGAATAAAATATTTCAATTTTTTTAAATTAGTTCTTCAAAGACAATAATTAAGTGACAGTTATTGCAAAAATGTTATTAGATAGTTTTCGTTTATGGTTTAAAATTTTATTTACACTTTTCCGATAAAGTTCGATATAGTTCAGCGTGTAAAGTTAATATCCACACAAGTCCTTAAAAAGTCCCGTGTAAGGCATGGGTGTTTGTAAATGTATGTTGGCTTGTCAAATGACGAATGTTTCGATGCATTATAGCCCTCGTGTTGCTGACGGCGCCAGATAATCTGAAAACAACCAACAGCCTTAAAAAGTCTCACTTCCATCTGGAGGAAAACTTTTGAACTTTTCTTTCAGGTGTACAAAATGTCATGAAGATCTGTTGGTTAAGTACGTTCCAGACGAAACTAAACATGATAACTTTATTTTTATAAATTAGCATTTGATGCAAAATTTGATCATTACTTAAATCGAATTCAAAATTAGCATCTGTCGGAAATTATACTATTCTATTCAAATTGTAATTCTGTTGAAAATTGTATTCAAATCTAGTAAGGCTTATAAGCAGAAAACACACACATTACTTATTGTTTCAAAACTACCCCTATCGAATTTCTCTCTCGCACCTTCTTCCACCTGAACATAGAGCACCAAAGTCCGCTTTGGAACATCTTTCAAAACAGGTGTTGAAGAGGAAGGCGATGCGACTCCCATTCCCAACTGGGCCAAACTACCATAAATTTGTCTTTATTAAAAGGCGGGAGAACAAGTCCGCTTTTGTCCTCTTCCCCTGACGCCTGCTTTTAATAGCCCCCTCTTGCCCGTTCTCGAGTTGTGCCGTATGACTCCTGCTTCCGGATGAAAAATCGTCAGTCCGTAATGAACGCAACGAGAGAAATGAAGTGAAAAGGTTGTGATCGGCGGGAATACGTCCTGCTGGGGATGTTAGGAGGATTTTAAAGAGGGAGATATGTTTAATTGTGATTGAGCTCCGACTAAAGTCGTTATTTTCTTGAAATTGTACTTAGTTTTAAAATTACCCAGTATTTTTCCCCCGCTCGAACTGAAGTAGGTTTGGTTTATTTAAGTTCAATTCTTAACTGCAATTAAAATTCAATGACAAAAAGATATCATTGTGATATAAACAAATGAATTCTTTCCAGCTACAAGTGCGAAATCATCCACCAGTGAGGTTGTTTAAAATAGAAGAGCATAAAGCACTCAATTATATAAAGTATAAAAGTAAACATAAGTAACGTGAAAGTAATGTTCAATAATCAACATGAAAGTAATATTCAACAATAAACATTAAATTATATTAAGCAATCAACATTATTATATTGAACAATCAACGTGAAAGTTATATTCAGTAATCAACATGAAAGTAATATCCATCAATCAATTTGAAAGTAATATTCAGCAATCAATTTGAAAGTTATATTTGTCAATTAACGTGAAAGTAATGATTTACTTGCATAAGAACGTCAATTTCCAGCATCGTCAAGTCGTGAATTACTATTAGAGAAGTCGAGTTTCCTTACTATATAATTTTAACAGTTTTCAATAAGTACTAAAACGGTAAATGTAGTGATAAAAATACATCATATGCAATCAATAAGATTGTAAAATATATTTTGAAAATTAACAAAAGCTTAAAGCTATTTTTCAGTATTGCAAGAAACTCACTATGTTTCAAAGTTAACCAAATGTTCTGACCAACTCTAACACATTTGTGATAAAACTTTGTTTGTCGAGTCTCAATGTTTTTTACTTCACTAAACATTTACCAAATTAGCCAAGAGCATGCACTTCAGCATCGAAAACAGCTTCTTTAACACGATCATACGAAAACTTTTGCGTCGACATGAAAGGTCTCAATCAAACAAAATAATTTGAAAAGGTATTTGGTTGACGTGCTTACATTTCTAAGCAATAAATACTTGATGTTCCTCCTTCTATAAACCCTGAAAAAAATATATAATTCTCGTACTTACTAAAAGAAACTTATCAAAAAGAATAAAAGCCCTTTACATTTGAAATCCCCCTCTTATTTGCAGAGTTTATACGGCTCAGGTGAATAAAGAAAAAAAGTGTGAATTTTTCGTCGAATGCTAAATCTCAAATATATAGGCAAGGGGGCGGAAAATATGAAGGGTGCACAAGGCATCGCCCTGATGATTCCATGTATTCATGAGGGGACTCAAGAGAAGCAGAAATAATAAGGAGTTTTGCATTTTAGAAGACGGTCTCTCCTTTTCGCATAGTGCTGATCCGAAATCTATAATATAATGTATGCATCATCCCGTATATAAAAGAGCCATAAAGATTGTCTTGTATGCTTTGGCGTAAGGATTTGGAGATGATGTAGGCGCTCTCTACTATCCATGCTGTAGCATAGGAGAGCTGCGTAATATTATGTTTACGGTAGGATAATTTTCGAGAGCAGTAAATAAGTTTTGCTTGATGGTGGATTATTAGTTTAGTCTGTTGTTATTGATCGAAACGAAATATTTAATCTAAGTTGGATTTGTATAAATTAAAATCTGAATGAGATGTTATTAATTCTAAAGGCCTCAAAAATAAAATCCTAATTTAAATTGGCAGTGTTCACGAGATCTTCACTGCAATTATTTCTGAGAACTAAAAAAAATAAAAAATATTATCATGAATATAATTAAACCTAAAAAAAACCAGACAGGATCTTACATAGTGTTGTTTTGGAAAGATAATGTAAACATAATCTCGTACTTAAAGGGATCATGCTATAAATATATGGTGGAGTAGGTAATTTCTACTTTCTATCGAGTTGGAGAGAAGGGTAGCATAACTTTAAGTTTAGGGTCTTATTATTTTTAAGAACAGTTTACAAGATTTGGATCATGGCGAACGGGTCTATTTTGTCTATGTTTATTATTATATCTAAAATATTTAGTACTAAAAGTAATTGCAATTATACATAAAATTTTCTTTAAGATTATAATAAATATAAATATTTTATTTAGATACATCGTTTATCTGTTTTATGATAACAATAAAAAATTTAAAAGCTGTTTATATTATTATTTTTTTAAATATGATTTAATTTGAGAGTTTTTATAATTATCATTTGTTTATAAAACAGATCAAAATCTAGTACAAGTGTTATCAAAATGCAAAATACAGTTTTATTAGTTCTCTTCTTATTTGTTTGCAAAAAATGCGATAATTTCGAATAATAATGCACGCTTATTAATTTTAATTAATAGAAATAATATTTTAAGTGTTTTTTATACATTCATATGTGGAATTATACGTCATCTATAGTAATAAAACAAAGAATCTGTTTCTATGGATCTATAGAAAGGTACTTAATATAGGCGTAGAGCTCTGAAATTTTCAACATAAGTTGTGTTGGCTTTCTAATTATATTGTTGACAAACATAATGTTAGAATTTTAATTAGTTCTTTTTTAATTTAACTTTTTTTTTCCTACATAGGGATTTCAAAAAGATGTACAGCTCTCCAATTTTCAACATAAATTGTTTTATACTTCTAATTGGACTTCATAAAAACAGTATGGTAAAATTTTAATTAGTTATTTTTAATTATGTTTTTTCTTTTTTCAAAACGGCTTCTAATAGGGCTACAGCTCTGAAAATTTCAACATAAGTAGTCTTGGCCTCTTATTTGGACTTTAGAAAAATAAACGATATATATATATTTTTTTAATTAACACATATTTTACAAAACGATTTCTAATTTCTACAGCTTTGAAATTTTCAAAATAAATAGTTTTAGCCTTCTAATTGGGCTTTTGAGAAACAATTTTAAAAATTTGATTTGTTTTTTAAATAATGTTTTTATAAAATGTGACTTCTAATACGCCTAGGTAACTGAAAATTTCAACATTAGTAGTTTTGGCCTTCTAATTTTGCTTTTTATAAACACATGTTAAAATATTCTCAAAAGGATAAGGGATATTGTATTATTGTATTAACGGGGAATTTTTTTTCTCGACAGGGGAGAAGGGGGAGGGGGTTCTATTATTAAGGGTTTACGTACTAATTCATTTTTTGTGAATGAAGCTAGCTTATGCTTGCGCATTAATGAAAGCAGTGAGAGACTAGGAAATAAGCTCAAGCGAAACTATCCTATCAAAGAACAAGCCAAATGCAAACTTTTGCCTATGACATTGATATCATTGGGAGAACTAAACAGGTGGTTGTCAAAGCTTTTGTATCACTTGAGAATGTAGCAAGGAAGATGGGTTTAACCATTAACGAAGATAAAACTAAATTTATGATTGCAACAAATAAAACCGCAGATTACCTGGGAACAATGATCTCAAGCAGCAATGATATAAAAATTGAAATAAAAAACAGACTATTTATGGTCAATAGATGTTTCTATGGCCTTAGAAACCAACTTAAATCTAAATTAATCAGCATTTAAACAAAAATAAGCATATATAAGACATTGATAAGACCTGTTGCCCTTTATGGAAGCGAATGCTGGACACTGAACAAAGCAGAAGAGGACCTTTAACCTATTTTTGAAAGAAAAATTGTAAGAAAATTTTTTGGACCAATAAAACAGAATAATGAATGGAGAATCGCATATAATTATAAAATCTATAAAAAATATGGCGAATCCGATGCAATGAAAATAGTAAGAGTCTCGTTTTAGATGGCGTCTCATATATATAGGTATGATAATGCATCCTCAACCAAAAAAAATAATTACATTTTCAAATATAGAAGGCAAACGATGAAGGGGACAACCACCCACCAGTTGGATTGATAGTGTTGAAAAAAACCTAGAATAGATGTGAGTAAACCGATTGAGGTTTATTGTGCCGGATAGTCAATTGGAGAAAAATTGGAGAGACAGCCTTGACCTGTAGCAGGCTGTAGTGCTTTCGAAGAAGAAGTTAAATTGATATTTTTCAAATGTATAGTAATGTTTATTAAAGCCTACAAATCTGTTTCTAGTATTCTGGTTTAGCTTTTTGCAGTTTTAGATTTTGTGGTACATTACTATTCAAAATTAAAAAATATATATCTTTATTTAATATAGAATTGCTCTAAATTCTTATAATTTTCATGCGTCAAACTGTATTATGCTGGCAAAATAAGCGCACAATATATATTTTATTAACTATGTATATTGGTGTATTAAGTATTATTTGCATCTTACCCATTGATATATGTATTTAGTCTTGATTAAAATGCTCACTCATTATAAGAAATAAATTTTATTTTATCACATCAGCTCGACAACCCTATGTGGGCTATGGCCTTCCTTAAAAGCTTCTTCCATCCTTTTTTACCCACGGTAATAGTGTTTAGTATCAATCTCATGTTAATTTTCTTATGAAGTGTATTTGAAATAGTTCTACTTACTAAAATACTAAATGAATAGTCCTAATAAAAATATGAATGTACATTTCACTTAATCATTCTATGTTTCCTAAGCGAATTGAAATACAAAGAAATTATTTAAAATTAAAATATTTCAAATAAATTTTATTCCTTATATAATTATTTAATTTGCTTTATCCAGTTTATTATATAGTCTTTAAAAATAGTTTGAGTATATATTAGACTACAATATACAGGAAATTAAATTCGATGCTTTGAACAGTTATTTGTAAATGAATTATATAAAAAAAGGGAATTTAAAAACATTGCGCCGTTTTTATACAATTTTTTTAACTACTTAGAAGATAAAATTCATTTAGATAACGTTTTTTAGACAGCGTCCGATATCTCCAAAATTGCATAAAAAGTATTTAGGAAGTTAAATCCAATTTCATGATTAAACTTTCAAATTTACTTAACAAAGGATATACGAAAAAACATTTCGCGAGCTAAACTGATAAACATAATTTGAATGTAAACGCAACGTGTTAGAATTTGGAAGAGAAAAACATCTTTCTCACAAGAAAAATCTACTTCCCACTCTTTTGAAGAAATAAAGCAAAAAAGAGTATTTGAAAGTCTTGTTCCTTTTTTTCGCCAGCGAAACTCACGAAACGTGTCAATTCCCTATTGGTTTAAAAGCAACCAATAAAAAGTGAGCTTTCTGAAAGGCTCAAATCAGTGTACAAAACACGAGGGAGTTTAAGAATTCCGTTGCAAGAAGTTACGGGATAGGAGAAGATAACACATCATGTTTATCTTACCTTCAACCTTTTAACTTCAGTACACAAGCGCTGTTACATAGCAAGGAAACAAGATGCGAATTTAAAGTGTCTGAATATGCAAGCAGAATTTTTAATTGACTCAACTTCAAACTTTGAAATGGTATAATCATTATGTCTTTAACAGTCCTTGAAGCATTTTGACACATTGGAATGCACGGTGAAGTTCAATCTACATAATTCAGCTAATACAGGCTCTTTCAGAAAGTGGAACTTTGAAAGTTCTTACTTTGAAATGACAGACATAGGAAACAGTGAAAGGCAGAAAGAAGAATAAGTGGTAATTTGGATTGGAAAGGGAATTTCAAAATACGCGTGTTTGCAAAATTGATTTCAATATTAAAGTGTGACAACAAAATGTCGTAAAATCTAAATGTAGTGGAGTGAGTTCATTGTTTCTTCCGTGAATTAAGGGGTGTGGAACATCGCACAATTTTCAATTACACTATAATATAGGTCTTTGCATTAAAATTTATAGTATTATTTACCGCTTTTATGCTTTCATTATTAAAAAAAAATAAAAAATTACCAGTTAAGCGATATTTTTGCCAATAATTTTTATATGAGCAAAACTCACACACATCAATATAGCTAATTATTGATGTTACTCATAAGACATTACATTGTAATTTCTTGCGTGTGAAACAGACAAAAACCAATCTTGAATGGGCGATGCTCAAGGGAAGAGAGAGCTCTGTGTTAAAGGCACTTGTTTTTAAACTTTTTACGCTTTTATCGCATTTCTACAGGGGATTCGAAGGTGGGGACGATTAGAACAACTTAGAGGCATTAGCATAGAGATTTTAATCGAAATCGTTAGAGCTGTATTTTAGCAATTGTGGAAAAACACGATTTTTTCATGATTTCCACCTTATGCACAAACGCGATTTTGACGATAATCTGAATGGTAGGTTCCATGGCCACCACTTACCCGCACACAAAATTTGAATATCTTTGGTCTATTTATTCGAGAGTTATGCTGACCACGTACACACACACACAGAGAGACGGACTTTTTTACTAGATCACTTTTTTGGAATCAGGATGTTCAAAAACGTAGAGAAATGAAAAAAAAAAAAAAAAAAAATTTTTTTTTTTTGCATGCTGTACTTTCATCTCTCTATGTAAACATATGGGTAATTGAAAGTACAAATGACCGTATGTTACTCTTGAAAATGCAACTCAAACGGCTACTTTCACAGAATGCAAAGGTTTTGCAAGACACGCATTGATTTTTAGCACTCCATATTCTCCAGTCTTATTAATTAGTAGCAAATTTGATCACGGCTACCTCTAGTTTACCGATGAGGCTCATTTTCATTTGGACGAATTTGTCAATAAATAAAACTGGGGAAATGTTGGTATTGAAAACCCAAGTGCGTTTCTTGCAAAACCACTGCATTCTTCGAAAGTGATTGTTTAGGGTTTCTTTAGGCAATTAAAGAATCATAAGTGAATGATTTATGAGGAAAACAATGACATTTCGCTTTTTTCTGATTTTACATCAATGGACAAAACTCGCATTTTTTAAAACGAGTGAAATTAGTTTATATTTAAGAAGAATTTCTTTCCAATTCCAAATATTCAAAGAAAAGGTCTTTACGAAACTAGTTATTTAAATATTAAGAAAAGAAAATGCGTGAAAATCTCGTACGATCGCAGTCCGATCAAAACGCTGCTTTATATATGTAACTTCAAAACTTCCTTCCATTTCTATGGTTATCGTGAGGTTTCGACCAAATAATTGGTGAGAGTTTTTTTAGACAATTGCCATATCCCGTGCCGGTTAGCGCAAGAAACTTAGTAAAACTGGTTTCCGCCGCTGCTTTTCAAGTCAAGTTCGGAACAAGTGACGTCACATTAGCTTCAAGCCGAATGAGTCGTTTTTCCCACCTAAATATACCAACAATTTTAGGTTGCAAATTTAAAAAAAAAAAAAAAAAAAAATGCAGTGAGCAGACATTTTTTTACTTATGGCCTCTTTGAAACATTTATATATGTAATATGAATAATAAAAAAAAAAAAAAAAAAAAAAAAAAATTGCGGAATTGTCTCATGGTCACCCTATTTTTATTTTGTAACTGATTTTGCAAACTGGTGTATTTACAATTCAGTACCTGTCTATCCAATATACCACTTGCTTCTGTCTCGCACTGTTTCGCAATTATGTCATTCAAAGTTAGAGAGTCCTTTCTAAAACACTCTTTATTCGTGCGAATAGCCTTTCCTGGAGCAATTATGGTGTCAAAATAACTGTACTGACAGATGTTTTATCGGTGTAGCTTGAAGTTTCTTATAAACATTGATTAATATAATCAAATTTAACGCCCGGATTCTTTTTAGCTTTGAATGTGTATAGTCGGTAATCTAGTACTTGTTACACGGGTTCTTGAATAATTATTCAGTAACAATTGACACAGTAACTATACCAAAGGTCTGAAAAATTCCACGGTACAAGAACTGGGTGACCAATTTTGCATACTCAAAGCTGAAATGAAGTTGCACATTGATTTAGATTAATTGAATTTAATGTCCGTAAAATCAGCAAACAAAATATGTAAAATATTATAATAATTTTCTAATAATGTATTGTTTTAAATCAATGCGATACTTTCGAATTGCTCTGTAGAACTCCCAAAGTTACTATAAAAATAACTCTTCTAGTTATCAATTCAGATAATTTTGACTGAATTTTATTACGTCTCGACGAAACCGTTCATTTAACATATAGCATGTGCAATTTTGTCTGGGAATCTTTACATCAGGCAGGTGAACTGGACAAACCATTTTAATAAGATTATCTCTACATTAATGCAGTGCAGAAGCTAACACGAAATTTTTTGTTATTTGTTATTTTCACTACCTTATATAGATAATATTGTAGCCTTATTGAGGTAAGAGTGTTGTAAAGTTTTCTAATTTTTTTTTTTTTTTTTTTTTTTTTTTAATAGTATTTAAAGGGATGGAATTATTTTTCACATTTGCTTTATTTAAAACAAGTTTTAAATTGAATATATATATATATATATATATATATATATATTCAATTTAAAATTTGTTTTCAAATTTGAGGTTACCAATTTTTTCACAAACTGTTAAGAAAGGAACATTGCATATTTTATAAATAACAAAGACATTACTTGGGTTTAACATTAACGGTAAAATATAATTAGATTATCAAAAACATGATAATAAAATTTGAAATATAATGATCTGCAAACCATTTATCATATTCTTTAAAACTCAATAAACTAATTTTCTATAAGGAGAAACCAATTATAAATTAACATATTTATACAAAAGTCTTTTCTAAAGCATATTTAAATATCCCAAAGAAAGCAATTGTAAATAAAATAATTGTATTCCATAATGATTCCACAGCGCATTTTAATGAAAATGTCTTTCTTCACAACCTTCAAAATCAAACTGATCTCACAAGGGATTTAAATTTCTTTTCAAACTTTTGAAAATTTGAAATAATAACTATTACCATATCTGGTAGACTTGTCTGACCGTCTTATAAAGAAAATCAAATACAAGTTTTAAGGATATTGGATCCAATTTATTTCCCTTGATCTAACTAAAGTTTTATATGCTTAGACTCTTCATTTACATCTAAAGGTGTAAAATATTTTTGTAAGAAATAATTTCGTTGTACTTACTTAGGTTCTTTGTTTGAATATTTATTAATATTCTATTATTTTACTAGAAGCTGCATTAAGTATAATAAAGTACATTATATATCTATTGTTATTCTAATATGTATATTTAATAAGTTTTATTTAAATCTCTAATATAATTCATAGTCTTAACAATATGAAAAATTGTGCATTCTGGACTCGCAAAGTATTTAATATAGGATATACGTTAAAGCACAAAGTTCTACAATTAGTATATTATCTAGATTTTAAATAATAAAAATCTATTCTAAGGAATATTTAAACTAATTTTTATATTTTAATTTTCAGTTTTTGTATGCATTTTAAAATAACTTTCCACGTAATAAGAAACTAAGAAAATAGAAATGATTATTTAAACATGTTTAGAAGATATTTGTAATTTAAATAAGACTTACTATTATGCGTATTTAGTTTAAAGTATTTGCTTTTTAAAGATAATTAAATTGATATTTATACTTTTTAGCTAAATTCAAATCGTCAGTTTACAATTACTTTTTATGTTGGTTTAGATTTCTGACTGTAACAATATACAGGGTGTTCGGAAACCACCGCACTCCATATATATTTTCATAATTATGAACAAAAATGAATAATATTTGTAATTTGAACTAGGGTCCGCAAATCAATATTTATGGAGATATTCGCAATCAAAGTTTTATCAATTCGAACCAATTAAATCCTTTCAATCCATTTCTAAAACTCTCGTTATTCGTCCGTTTTTCTTTGGAGGTTACCAGAGTTTTAATCGCTTGCTGATTGGAAAAAAAATATTTAAGTGGGCGTGGTGGACCAAATCGCAAGAAAAATTAAAGTTTTGAGTATACTTTTTTCTTCTTCTCTTTATCACCTTTTGGCTAACAGTTGATTTGAAAATAATTACAATTTTTAATGTTTGAATTTGAAGTGATATGATTTGGAAACCCTAACTTAAAAAAAAAAAAAAAAAAAAAAAAAAAAAAAAAAAAAATTATATTTGGAAATTTGAGTTGCAATAAATAGCAAATAATTTTGAATTTTATGGTTCTTGTTTAATTAATAATCTTCGTTCGTACTATAAGAATTTTTTTTTTAATAAAATAATAAACAATTATCATAAATACATGTAGAAACTTATCTTACTATAATTAAATAAGTTGTTAAAAGGCAGAATGTTTGGGCAACATAGAAAAGGTTCCGCGATCGAACCTCGCCGACGCTTTTCAGTCATTTTTTAAAATGAGTATACACGACAGTGATCGTAACAGATAGTGTTGCATGAATTGTTTGGCTATATTAGGGAGTTCTCAATTTTTTAACTCTACAGACAGAAAAAAATTAGGACAGTTTCCATTGAAAGACCTCCTGAACGCCACGACCATCACACAGGTATCGATTTAACGACATTTCAGTGCAGTATGGCTCCATATAGCTATTACGTCTTAAAATATATGACCAATGCTGAAAGAAGATACCGGTAGGGTATCAGTTCATTTGCAGTCATTTCTGAATGTACTTAATTGTATAAATTGTATTTGATTTGTTTTAGCAACAGGGCTAGACTTCATTAAGACAGTGTAACATTGAACAACTCCGAGATATCAAAATTTAATGAAAATGCCTTCCAGGAGGTTTTTCAAGGGGGAAGTTACACTCATTTTCGTCTTGAATGGAAAGAAATATAGAAAAATTCCATCACACTTCAAATTAATCAGAACGAAATAGTAACAAAATTCAGATAATAAAATAAACTACAAACTTCAATATGTTACAGTTAGAGGGTGCTATATTCGCTTCGAGAAAGTATTGAATTGAATTCGTTGTATGTGATTTTTTTAGCAACAGATACAAGAGGTCTATACTGTATTGAATGATCAAACATAGGCAAATCATTATTGGATTATAGATACTATAAGGTGGAACGCCTTCCGGGAGGTCTTTCAAATGGAAACTGAAACACATTTTCATCTTGAATGGAAGGAAATACAGAAAACTCCTATCAAATTGCACATAAGTTCGAACGCGATCGTAATAAAATGCAGGTAATCAAATAAACCAACAAGTTAAATTTACTACTGTAAGGGGTCGCTATGGAAAAGTATTAGTTGGTTTTATGTTATGTCTTAGCAACAGCTGCAAAACAAGAGGACTATACTGCACAGAAACATAAAATATTGGCAGTTTATTTTTAGGTCATCCATATGTAATGAGGACTGCCTTCCGTGAGGTCTTTTAAAGGGAAACTGAAAAATATTTTTTTTTAATTTGATTTTTTGAATTTCAATGGTGTTGTTTTGGTTATTGTGTTTTTTGACAAGAATGTTCTCTATTTCCTTCCATACAAGACAAAATGAGTTTTAGTTTCCTCTTTAAAGATCTCGAGGAAGGCTTTTCCTCCTTATCACTAGCACTACGTTCCTTAGCTTAGTTATTGTCTATATCTTGCTGTAACTATATCCTGACGCAATTTAATCTTTGTCTATAGCCATAAAATATCGAATCAAATCTAATAATATATTAATACAATATGTTGCCGCTTTGGCCTCGCATGTCAAAGATGAGTTAAGCATCGATGTTCGTCGTGGTTCAGAATCTACTCTGAACTATGCGTCCCCGCTTCATTAGCTTAGTTATTGTAAAAGGCAGTATCCCTGTGAAATACCTCCCAGAAGGCTTTTCCTCCTTATCACTTGGACTACGTTCATTTGTCTGTATATTGCTGAAACTATTTCCTGGCGTAATTTAATCTTTATCTATAGTCATAAAATGTCGAATCAAATCTAATAAAATACTAATACAATCTGTTGCCACTGCCTCGCATGTCAAAGGTGCTGGGTTCGAATCCTGAGTTAAGCATCGATGTTCGTCGGGGTTTGGAATCCACTCTTAGCTATAGGTCCCGGCCTGATTAGCCGTGTTATAGTGCAAAAAATTAGGTCGTTGAACGTAAAAACCAACCAACTTATCATGGTTTTAGCAATGTGTTATACAATCTTTATAAACGTTTGGTAGAGAGATAATGGGATTGAACGGTACATCAATACCCTTTATAAAAAGATTAAAAAATAAAGAAAAAAGTAACCCATAAATAATGTTTTTACTATATAAATCTTTGTATGCAACTTTTATGTGCAATTGCAACTTGTCGAAGGGATTTTGAGCCCAAGAAAGTTTCTATAGTATTTGAGCACTACGAACATAACCAACGCATGTGTGACATTGACTAATATCCCTCCCCCCCACCTAAAGAAAGAAATTTAATAGAAGATTTTGTCTTTGACGACAAGTCTATCTGTCAAGTTTTAGCTCGATTGGACGTCAAGTGGTATGTCAGTCCTTCGAAATAGAAATAGAAACGTGGGTAAAAGCGACCTTTTTATGACAGTCCAAATACGTTATAGAATCTAAGGATAGAATGCATTGTCATTGAAAACGACCATCTACCTCCCAAATTTGTGTTCGATTCGATTTTAGCCCTCCGTAAATTTGGCTTGCACAAAAAAAATAAAAAAAAATAAAAAAATATCGAATTTAATATTCAAATTATTCGAATTAAAAAACCCTCTTCCAAATTAAAATCTCTCAATTAATTTGAGATTCGAATCACATAGCAATATGCAGCGATAGGTTTGGCTACAATAATTCATTAAAATTACATTTAGTGTAAAATCAATCGCCAATGTTGATATGGGCTGGGTTTAAGGCCTTTTATAATAAAGGCCTGAGCAATTTGTATTTTATTCATTGCCATTGGTACGTTTGGGGTCGGTAGTTCGGTTTTTAACTTTGCGCTAACTAAAAAGAGTCCCAACTTTAAAAATTTTTTAGACCCACAAATATTCATTTGCGACCCCGACAATATATCTGAAATATGCTTTATTTTTGTTATAGAATACGCTGGTACTAAGGAAGTGCGGTGGTTTCCGAACACCCTGTATAAATATATTTATGAAAAAGCTAAATTCCTTTGAGGAACACACATAATCAATACGCAGAATATATTTCAAGTCTCCTTCAAGTTTATTTTGATTCATATCAACGTACCTAAAATTAAACTAATACTAAGGTTTTGAAAATTAATCACTGGTGCATATTTTACAATGTGATGCTATTATCTATAAAAAACGTATGGAAAATATAACAAAATCAAACTGAATTATGAGATTTACATGATTAACCCTCTCACTGCTCATTCCACGATTTCCACGGGCAACGTAGAAGTAGCAAAATTTGAGCATCCCGCAATTTCCGCGGGGATGCATTTTTGCCGTCTATTTAACTGTGCAACTCTCTCTTTCCACGTACATGGTTTCATTTTGGCTTTTCTGTGATGTTTAATTGTTTATTCAAATCTGGGTTAACAGATGGTTCGCAAAGAAACGCGAATTTGATGCAAAGATTGTGAGGTAGGACTTTGTCTCGAGCCTTGTTTAGAAATTTATCATACTAAACATAATTTCTAATAAATGTTTTGTAAGTATTTTGCATATTTTCATTAGTATATAGGTTTTACCTTTGTATTTCATAAAATAAATCATAATTTAACTAAGATTAATGTTCAAAATTTGGCTTTCATATAATTATTCTTCAATTTCAATATTCCGACTTTTTGTGTGTGATCTAATTCTACATTGGAAAATAAAAACCTCTTTTACAAATTTTGTGTGTGTATTTTAACTCTAAAATATTAGTAGATTTGAAAAATGTAATAAAAAATACACAATTTTTTAACTTATTTTGATAAAAAAATTGTGCAGCAAGAGAATTAAGAACGGTACAATAACCTCGGCAATAGTTTATCTGTTATTCCAACGTTTTTCAAATTTGCTTGATCATGTATACGAAATTGATATGTTCTTTTTCAATTATAAAACTTTGTTGAAGAAAAAAAAAATAATTCATTTAACTTCCAGGGGCATTTAGGCTTTTCTTAAGATATTTGAACAATTTTAATTTTTCCAACTATAAATCTAAACACCTATTGAAACAAAAAATTATACAAATTAATTAATATAAATCTTAACTGAACAAAAAAGAAGATATCTAATTTCCATATAGTTTCAAGATTGTCATTCCTTCAGTAATTTCATTACTACGACGATAACTTATCATCACTTTCAACCTTACGCATATACGTGGAAAGAATAAAATCCACCACCATAATCATAAACAAACTCTTCAATGTAGAATTCATCTGGATAGAAATATTCTCCACTAAATGACAGTGTTGAAAATAAACCACAAAACTCCAAACCTTCTAAAGGAACCCAAGAGTTGTCCTCCTTGTTTTTTTCCCATCCTACCATTTCCCTACATCCACAAAACAGCTTTTTTAAATATTTTTTTTTTCCACCAAAAAAAGAGAAAGTTTACCACATTTCTTGCCGAGATTTTCTGCTTTGTTTGTTTTCTGCCTTTCCAACTGCCTTGATTACCCTAAAAGCCCTTATGCAAAATTCTGGAAGTTCTTTCAAGCTTAAGAGGGAGTTGGCTAATGAAGTCAAAAAATCCGTGTCCCTTCGTTTGCCGATGCAGTATTTGTGTTTGCCTTTACTTTTAGTTTGTTGCATTTTATGTAAATGCTTCCCGCGTGGTAGACTTGCCTTCGGGGGGGTTTTTGCGTCTGTCGTGGATGTTTTATACGAGTCTTTAAATTTTTCTCTTGCTCAAGTTAAAATTTAGGAAGTACTTCTTGGCAAATTTGCTTGTATGTAAAGTAAAATTCGAAGATGCATTTTATACTGATAAATAAAACTCGGAAGTTTAAAGCATCGCACACAAGTTTGATATTTGAATAACTTTGTATTTAACTTCTAAAGAGAGCATAAAGGTTATCCAATTGTGAAAAATTCTAAGTATTAACTTTATTTTTCTTTTAATTGTAGTAATGTCACAATGTCAATTTAGTTATATAGAATAGCGGTTCCCAACCTTTTTAGTTGTGCGGACACCTATTTAGCAAAAAAAACCTCTGAGGCCCACTATTTAATACAATTCTATGTGTGCCTGCTTCGGTAATTAGTAAGACATACCGTGCAAGATATATTAACCTTTAACTGCTGTGGTTGGGTGGTTTGAGGTTTTTGGTGCAAGAGCAACACATGGTCCATACTGCACAAAATAAATTGGTGAACATCAGTTTAAAGTTAAAGAAACATAGTATCAGAAAAAATAATATAAAAGTCAAAGATGAGATATTTTAGGGGGTGGAAGCATTCCACAAAAAATGACTCGGGGTCTGTCAGACCGCTTACAGCAGTTAAAGGTTAAAAAACAAAATTTTATTATAAAAAAAAAAAAAAAAAAGAACTGTGGCGACCAGCACATGGAGCCTGCTTAGACTGCCGCCAAGCCTGATCAGACTGCCTGCCTTTATGTAGAACTTTTGGCCTGCCATTGAACTGCCTTTATGTAAATTTCACGCCAGTCTACTGTAACCGTTATGTACGTTATGTGTATTTATAATCTGTCTTTGCACAGACTGCTGCTGTTTAAGATCAGGATCACTTCCTTCAGGGAAGTAGTTGTTATTATCTAGTCATTTATAGTTTTTAATAAATTATGTTAAGTTTGCGATACTAGTCTTTCTACTCTTTATTTACACGATCGAGTACGACGTTTGAACAGAACTTTATAGTTTTCACTTTGCTGTTACAACTATGCTAAAACTGAAAAACAAGTGGTCAAGGTTGAAAAAAAAAAAAGTCAATTGGATTTTCGACATGGTTTGTTCTCCAAGTGAGAGTCAATATCAGGATTAAAAAGGGACAGTTTTAGCATACTCTTCAAGCATTATTCACTCGTTACACCATCGATTGTTTGTTGTTTTCAGATTATCTGGCACCGTCAGCAACACGAGGGCTATAATGCACCGAAACATTCGTCATTAGACAAGCCAACATACATTTACAAACACCCATGCCTAACACGGGACTCGAAACCGCAACCTCGCGGTCTAGAAGCTAGCACGCTAACCACTATACCGTTTAGTCGGCAGTTACACCATCGAAGAATACAATCGAATTATTCGATCGTTGCTTATAATCGAATGACTCGATTGTTCCCATTTCTACCCCTGAAGCTCGTATAAAATTTATCTTGGCTTAGATTCTCGGCCAGCGTCCACGGCCCAGCACTACGCTACTCGCGTCCCACTTGTGGGCCGCGGTCCATGGGTTTTTCTATTTTTAATTCTAGCTCGATAGAAAGCTATTAAATCAATTCATTTTTGCGGATATCAATATACAACATTATTTTAAAATAGTATACTCTAAAAAAAGTTATTATTTATTTCAAAATAACTTTTAGCCAGTTTACAAAATTAAGTATAATATAAGTTTTTTTTTATTATTATTATCTTACACGATTAAATTACTTATTTGAAATTGTATCCGTAACGTTTATATAAACTTACTTAAATTGTTAAAACTAAAGACGAAACGGTCGTTTCGCCGCCATTCTTAAAAAGGCAGAAACGACAGTAAGTATCTATTCTCTGCACAACTTCCAGCGAAAGAGCCGAAACTGATTATTTTTTAGAGCGCTTACGGAACTTCACATAATTATACAAAAAATACCATAGATTCGTCTCGGTGATATCTTTCAAAGAAAAAAAAATTGAGTACTTAGGATAAAAGACAACGAAGAAAAAAAATATTGAAATTTCCAAAACGAAATAAAAAAACGAGTTCTAGCCCGATTTTGATGTAAAAATTTAGACAAACGTCCAGCCCTAACTAAGCTATAGATCTTCAAACGGATTGAATTATAGGATGGGGAATGTTTCAATTTAAAATCCTACGCTGGTTTGAACTTCATTAAATAATTCTTTCTATTTTTAATTAATTTAAAACCACTTTTTTTCATTTCATAATTTGGCGACAGATAAAGGCGATCAGCTTGTAATTGAGGCTCAGATATATATGCCAAAAGTAGCCAAACAGGTTTTCTATCATTTCGAAGTTAGTTTTTCCGACATGTTAGGCTTAAGTGAGAATGAACGTAACGTTAAAATATAGGCGGAACGAATTGGACTATAATTATATGGCTTATAACATCTTTAAAATTGAAATAATTTAATTTTTGAAGAGATAGAAGTAAAGAGAAATATTTGTTCTTCAAGTTGCATGTGTTATTTGAACTGTATGACAATTTAGAGAGAGTTAAATTTCCAAAACATTTTAATTTCGGGAAATCTCCATTCGGGAAATCTCCATTTTGTTGCAAGATACTATGGGCTGAATACAAAGTATAAATGTGGAGGTTATGCAAGCTGACTTCACAGTCAATTCATTACAGAGGACTAAATGAATCACGCATTGCGATTGGCTAATGGAATTTGCAAAAATTTCATTCGTTTTTGAAACTGTGTTGATTTTGTCAACTTTCAGTTGTAAAATGAAATCGTAGAATCAAATCTCATCAAAACTGTAATTTCATAGTGAATTTTAAAATTGTTGTTAAGAAAATATTTTAAATTTTGTCAAATATCAATGGGTTATTATGTGAACCAAAATAATGCTTGGTATAGTAAAAATAATTTATACCGCAATATTTAGGCTGTAAAAAACTTGTAATATTTATTTGTAACAATTTATTAGAATAAATTTTCAGTGGGATGTATGTTAGAGGTGCCAAATTTGATTCCTGTGTTAGGTGTGGATGTTCGTTGTGATTCGGAATCCAAGTTAAGCTGTGGGTTTCGGACTGATTAGTTGTTATTTATGCACTAAAATAGGTCGTTGAGCTTACAAACTAACCAATCGAGCTGAAACTTGGCAGACAGGCTCTTTGTCGATGGCAACGTATTTCTTTAAGTTTTGGGAGGTGAGTTGCCGTACACAAGTTTCTATTACTCGTTTGTGGTCGATTTTGATGGTTACTGCAGTCCGCATTCAAACAATTTGTCAATTTTCAAGTAGATTTTGGCATGTAAGATATCATTGAACTCAACTTGAAAAATTATGAATATTCATGGTACCAGGTGTACCATAGGTGGTACTACTTCTGGCTTATCAATTTTGAAGATAAATATGGCATGTTGGGTGTCGTTAGGCTTGTCTTGAAAAATTATGAATGTTTAAGGTACCAGGTATAGCATAGGTAGTACCACTTTCGGTTTATCAATTTCCAAGATAAATATGGCATGTTGGACTTTTGTTTTGATGAAATAGGAATGTTTAAAGTACCAGGTATGCTATTAGTACCACTTCCGGTTTATCAATTTTAAAGATAATTATTGCATGTAAGGTATCGTCGAACTCAGTTTGAAGAATTATGAATATTCCTGGTACCAGGTGTACCATAGGTGATAAATAGAAAAACGATGAAACTGACAAATTAAAAAAAGAGAAGTCGACAGTGTTTAAAAAAAAGTTATGATATCCCCCCAAAAAGCACGTTTGAAAAGTAGAAGAACCACCAACCTCAAAAACATAAAAAACTTTCTTACAATAAAAAAATCAGAAACATGATGAAAATTGTCAGCCACAAACGCAGTGATATAAAAAATGGCCAACCACTGATTACAACTCTCGGTTGTGACTCGCTTAAGAATGTATGCTTACTTAGTTTATTTTTAAAATTTAAGTTCCGCTCCCATAAAAATTTACGCTGCTTGAGGTTGGCGCCCGTCTTAATTACTAACCTTTAAACCCCCCCCCCCCCCCACACACACAATAAAAACTTTCCAAAATGTATGTATCAACAATCAAACAAAAGCTTACCACAAGCACTTCAGTTTCCTGCTTAAAAAATTCTTAATAACGATTCAAATGCAAGCGTTTGAGCACAGTTTCTCTGTATTATTTTGAAAATTACATGAACATGAAGATTTACATCACTTTTTATTTCCTACCCATCCAAATAAAATCGTAAACTCGAATATTCGTGCAAACAGCCATAAATTAGTTTAAACGCAAGCATTGTTAATATTCCTATGACGGGCGCCAACCTCAAGCAGCGTAAATATTTATGAGAGCGGAACTTAAATTTTAAAAATAAACTAAGTAAGCATACATTCTTAAGCGAGTCACAACCGAGACTTGTAATCAGAGGTTGGCCATTTTTTATATCACTGCGTTTGTGGCTTACAATTTTCATCATGTTTCTGATTTTTTTATTGTAAGAAAGTTTTTTGTGTTTTTGAGGTTGGTGGTTCTTCTACTTTTCAAAAGTGTTTTTTTGGGGGATAAATTCTACTAGAATATGGTTTAAA